>OZ005741.1:90365137-90580131 GCA_963930735.1 Dioctria linearis
GATGTCAGCGTTAAACTTTCGTAAAAGGTATGCCGGAGGAAAGTAAGAAGATGCTAGAATGTTCAATATTCGCACAGTTCGGGATAAAAAAGCATCACGGAATTTTACTGTACGGTCGAAAGTGGTTTGATGGGTAAAATGATGTGCGCGGCTTACAGCATGAGTACTTCGTGTAGGAATTATTCCACAAGGGATCAAAATAGATATTTCATCGGAATATTGATGCATGTGGCGATATGGAGTGAAAGGTATCCATCATTGCGGCGTTGTTCGAGTGAGTCTATATTACAAGTATTTTCCACATCGCCAGTAAGCTTGAATGCTCTTTTTTCGACAATATCCAAAGAAGGTATGATTGTGCGACCAGCCCCGTCCCAGATATGGAAATTGTATTAAATTCTAGGTTTGGTGTAGGACCTCGATGGCCTGAAATATTTCTTACTCCTTTTCAGAACCACGATTTTTCGATGCTTCTTTGGCAATAGAGAAGATGTGATCTGTCCAGTTTAACCTATTAGACATTTTAATGCCAAGTGTTCAGTCCACATACGAAATCCCTCGATGCAGCTTCCTCCCCAGATTATGTTCCTAAAAAGACAAAACGAAAACACAAAATTTTTAGTTCTAAATAATGAAATTTTAGAATACTTATCTAAAAGAAAAAAACGAACGAATTCCTATACAATATTCCGATCATCTGTTCAGCTAGAAGTGCTTCAAATTAAGCTACAAACTTTCAGATGGCTCCTCTTCACGAAAGATTGTTTATCTATAAAACAAATATAAACTTTATCAATAGACATAGGAAAATACGTACCAAGTATACCTACCGCAGTTTATTTACGTTTTCGTAATGTCATTCAATGACATTACATTACATTAGATGTTCTCGCCTTCGCCGCAGCCAGAGTTCAGTGCAACTCAATAGTCCATTATGACGTCACGTGGGACGCCGCCGTCAAAGTTTAACAAACCTTGAAATCGAGCGTTGCCAAGGCAACCCATAATGAAGCAGAAACGTAGCGGTTCACGTCGGCTATAAAAAGGAGACGAGCTGCAGCAGAATCACCCATTCCCAATTCAGAATTTGATCTGAAAACATCAGAATTTACTCTGATTTTCCCAATTATCCAAACCAAATCTTGTTTCCATCCCACACCTAAGTAGGAATTTACTGCTGCAGGAATTTAATTCTGCTTTTTCCATCCCACACCTAAGTAGGAATTTACTCTTACTTCAAAAATTTAATTCTGCTAATTCCATCCCACACCTAAGTAGGAATTTACTCCTGCTGCAGAAATTTAATTCTGCTTAGGAGTAGGAATTTACTCCTACTGCAGAAATTTAATTCTGCTTATTTTTCATCTCCCACCTGAGTAGGAATTTACTCCTACTACAGAAATTTACTTCTGCATTAATCTCTATCAGACATCTCAGTAGGAATTTACTCCTACGGAAAAAATCTAATTCTGCCTTATTTTTATCCAAGCAGGAAGCTACTCTTGTTGCAGAAATTTACTTCTGTCAAATTAGAATTATTTTATCATTGCTCCTGTGCTTAGACGTGCAGCAAAAAACTTCTATTTTTATTTTCAAGTTACTTCATTATATTAACAGTGGATTTTCTTCTCTTTCTTTCAGAAGTAAAAGGAGAACAAATCTCTGTGGCAGTATTTTTGAGCTTTGAAAAATGAGCAAATAAAGTTTTACTGTTTCTCAACACATCTTCTAGCTTTTGTGTCCTATTAGCATTGCATTCAAGTTTTTTATGACTTGAACATTCTGAATGCCTTTGGATTAACGTAATATTATTACATAATCTTTTTTCGCATATTACTGCTTTCCATACCGAACGAAATTTTTGTACATCCCGGTCCCGGTTTTATTTTGAATTTTTCTTATCTCGATGTTTTGTAATTCTTCATTATCAGGATCGGATTCATGATCAGTACTCAGTGCTTCCACAGTAGAAGAAACTATTGTTAATAACTCCGCCTCCGAGCTCGGATTCGGCTGCGTGGAAATACTACTATTTTCATCAATTATTTTGCTGCAAATCATACATAAAGGAATATAGAAATCTTTCATTAAATATAACTAGTTTTTACCTCTTTGACGATAGATGAATTCAATTTTTTTTCATGTTTTAGTTGAATTGCATATTATACTCAAATAAAAAAAAAGTTTTATTCTATTAGGTCACAAAATCCAAAGAATATTAAGCAAAGCAACGTTTTGTCCACTGTTGAACTGCTTTAAAAAATGCCTGAAAGTATAAAAAAATGCTTTCAGGAAATGCAGAATTGACCAATGTAATACGATAAGTATTGATTTCTCAACGTGTATTAAGAATACTATTGAAAACTTTCGTCAGGAGCAACCTATTTCTGTGAGGTTACAAAACAGCTCTTGTAATATAGCGAAGACCGTGATAGCTCTAATTTAACTCGAAAATGAGTGAGCCCGATGATGGTCACTGAGGAAATATTCAAAGAAAAGGATAAACCAAATACTAATTTAGCTAATTTAATCCAGTCAGATATTAAGTATATGAGGAATTTTTTATGAGGACGAAAAAGTTAGATGAGTGAGGATACCCTCATACTCAATCTAAAAAGATTCAAAGTTGATTATGTGAAGTTGTGTAAGATGATACGTGATACCATCTGAAATGTACGGAATTCAATACATATCGAGAAGCTGCTGCTAGTATATTTGTCTGTAAATTTTGCCTTCCAAAATAAATTTCCTCACAGTTACAAAAAACTGTATTTTAATAAATATTTTTCAAGTAGATTACCTAGAAAAAGAAGCTATTTTTTACAGAACTGAGATTACATTTTTTAGTTTATTAATTAAATCGAAGATTTTTTTTCATTTTGATTTGTTCATTTTGCAATATATTTTCTGAAAAATAAACAGGGGCTTTCATTTAATAACTGTGTTTAATTAATTTTCAAACTGTCCCACAATTGGATAAAATCGATCGAATATAGGTTTTATTATGTATTATGCATTTGCACGTTTGCCTATATAACTTAAACGTTGTTGCATATTATAGTACTTTCTCGTTTATAGTGCATAATTCAGCATAAAAATGTCAGTTGATTAATTTCAAATGTGGCGGGAAAGATGTGAAAGACCCGACGTAATTTAAAATCTAGAGACCAAAAACCTTCGTCCTGTAATTCAATTACTGTAATAATAGAAAAAATTGTGGATCTGGTCTATGCACTTCCGGATTCATTTTCGGTAAAACTCCAAAATAAGTTACATTGTTCTTATTTATTTATTTATTTATTCATATGTCTACCGATAAGATTATCTTAGAGACTAGCACATTTAATTTACAAAGTACAAAATTATTAATGAGCATACTTATGTATAATCAAAACAATAATTTCTAAATAAAATTTGCTTGATGATAATAATTCAAAAATTAAACTAAGCGACTAGCATTCTCATAAAGAGTTGATTTAAATCATTGATCAGCGATGAGGCTGAGCTTTTAATTAACAGGAGTGATTACGGCTTTACGGATGTTTATTGGCTCTTACATAGATAATTTGAAGCGAATCTACCAGTCAAAATATTAGCTTGATCCAGGGAGTCGTCAACCATTTCACCATTAATAAGTAGTGAAGGTATAGAGGAACTGCTGAGGTTGTTTCTGATGGTTTTGACCAGATACCAGAAACCTTTGCTACCTTTGCGGCTTGCCAAAATTCTTTGTCTTATACTCTGGTCAAAAAGAATTTTTTTTCTATTGATAATGGACTTACAGCTGCTCCGTGCGGTCTTGTAGACTTGTTTCAGTTCTGGACAGGGATGCAGTTGATTGGCGCGAAAAGCAGACCCTTTACTTTTATTACTTGGTTGAACTTATCGTAAACCAAGAGCGATTTTACTGTTGTTGAGACATGCTGTAAGAATAAGGAATGTATTCATGCATGCCAAAACTAAGTATGTCACTAAATTGTAATGTGCATTCATCAACATCCCTCGAAGAAAAACAGACTGACCAATCTATTTAATCTATTTCTCTAAGATACTGATTCAGAATTTCCCAATCAGCATTTAGATTTTTTTATTTAACATTTTTGCTAAATATTCTACTATTGAATTTTAATAAAACTTTTTTTTTCCAAAATAAATGTCCTGCTTTAAATGTAATAACTCAATACAACAAATACAATGATTTGTTTGCCGTTGTGTAGTTTCGTTGAATTTCTCCAATTACGAGTTGTAATTCTTTCTTTAAATATTGAACCACCGATAATATTCTAACGACCCATCTTTACAACGAAGACTCATCAACGAAACTTTGGCAGCTGTTTTCAATTAAAACAAGTCTCCCATCGCTTTTACCCGAATAAGCTCTGCTTCAAATTGAACGTTTCCAGATATTTTTATGTTTTTTACAAAAAGTGCAGTAGGAAAATTCAGAATATCTACTTTATTTTTTTTTTGTTTTCGGGGGGGGGGGGGGGCACCTTATTTACACCTGGGATCGTTACAACGTTTTTAACCATAACATAATCACGTTTTTCATAGTTGTGGGGCGGTTTATGTTTTCTATCAAAATAAATTTTATTATACGTTTATTTTTATTAATCGCATCGGAAGCCCTATTTCTGATTTTACTTGAATTTCGCATATCAACATTTTGCACCTTATCTTCATTGGCGTAACTAGAATTTTTGTCTCGCAGGGGGGTGGTCCCAACTATCGTACATTAAACAAACATTTTGTTGGCGAAGTATAATTTTACACACAAAAACTTCATAAAATAATTCTCACTGAAAGTAAAAAGACCAGTTTAGAGATTTTAATCCACTGCAAATACAGGTACGTATGTGCATTTTAATAACAAAAGCTTTTGAGATAGGGCAGTCTTTGTCGAGGTCAGGACAGTCAGCTCTGAACAATTAAGTAGATTTACAAATGAAATTTTAAATAAATTGAAGAATGCTATTCAATTTACGATAGGGATGGGCGGAAACAGTACCTACTAATTTTATGGATTTAAGAATCTACATTGATAATAATTAAACTTCAATTTGAAATTTATAGCAAAAACCAGTTCACGAGCACGGTTATCCCAATTCACTCAGATCGCCCATGGAATGTCAACTTATCAGTTTTTCATTCGATGGTTGTCAGTAAGGATTCCAATGAAGCTGGATAGTTGAAATAAAGAATTCAAAAAGAACAACACAGTGTCCAGAGGCCAAAAATTAATAGAAAAATCTACGAAAATGTGGAGGAAAATTCTTTATATATATTATTATATAATTATATTTCCTAGAGCCCGTTTTTTAATAATAAGACTAAAAGTGCTTCTACCGAGCAATAAATTAATAAAAAAACTGAAAAAGAGAAAAAGTGGAGTTCGTGAGCTAAGTTGTGAAGATTGCCCGGGTAATGGAAAACAAAACGTACTCTGAAAAATAGGAGCACTAGACCAAAACTAGAAGTACAGAATCACATTGAACAATATCAAAACAGCTAAAACACAAAAGTCATAAAATGAATATCAACAACATGAAATTATTTCATGTGCTGGATTGCTGGAAAACTTAAGACAAGTATGAAATCCTAGATATTAAAAAAGCTAAACATTTAAATGAAAATATTCTAAACGATCAAGTAGATTGCAATTATACGGCCCTTTTATATATCCAGTTCCAGTTACTTAAAAAACTTAATATTATAACAGAGACAGTCTTCAACGTGATGTCGTTAGAAGGCAAAACGCACCGTCACGATCATAAGATAGTGGAAATAAAAAAAAATTGGAACTTATCAAGTGCTAAATTAATATAAAGAAGATGTTCCATAATTCTGATTCACGCCGAATAACAACAAACTTTGCGCAGTAGCTATACTTCGATTCAGTGTGTTGTTTAATGCATATTCTACTTTACTTAATATTTTTTGCTATTTACTTGTGGTTTCAGGGTCTGCCTCTATAGAGAACATAGGTGCTATAATACGATTAACACGCTCAACCTGACCATTACATTGTGGAGATAAGGTCGCTACTTTGACGTACTTATACAGTAATACAGAGATTCTAATTTACTTGGCCTACTATGTATATACAGAGAAAAATGTCTCTAAGCAGAATATAGCTTCTTTTGTCTGGATTGTGGATACCGGATATAGCTTTACAAATTTAGTAAAACCGTCGTCTATAAGGAAAATATACTTTTTCTCGAAAGGTTTATCTCCTATCGTGCCTGAACTTTTCCTGAACTGGGAGAAAAGTGAATACATTTAAGACAATTTTCTATTTGCGACGTAATTTTGTTTCTCATTGGAAACCAATACGATTTTTTAAGATGTTCATAACTTTTAGTCGATCCTAGATAAAACATATTGAGTTTGAATAACTTGATTCTCAATTTGCGTGGGAACATAGAGCATTAGATTACCGTTCATTTTAC
This sequence comes from Dioctria linearis, assembly GCA_963930735.1. NCBI lineage: Eukaryota > Metazoa > Arthropoda > Insecta > Diptera > Asilidae > Dioctria > Dioctria linearis. Next base: position 90,371,587 of record OZ005741.1, read on the forward strand.
GATATTTTAATCCGTTTATTAGTGCGTACATTTGACTTTTTCCTTTCTCTAAGTCAGATGCTATTTTAGAGATAATTAAATCACGACTTTGTGCTGCCGCAAGAGCAAACTCAAAGGAATCTCCTTCAATAACTGAAATGTCAGTGGACCGGCTAAGAGCGTTAACATGACCCATTCTACTTGATGGTCGGTGTTCAATCTTATAGTTAGTCGCAGTACTGGAGTTCCAAAGAAAGCCCACTATGAAATTCTGGGATTCAATAACTTTTTGTTCAGAGTTAAGGTCAAAGACAGGTTTGATTTTAAATCGAATTCCTATAAGATATGTTCTAAATCATATTATAGCGTAAATAATGGAGAGTGTCTCCAGCCCGTAGCTATGTATCGCGACTTCACGTCAGTTCGTCTTTTAGAAAAGTAAAATACAGGATCCTACTTACCATCGCTTTGTCGTTGTAATAATATAGAACCATATCCAATGCGACTTGCATTGCAGTGCTACTCTGTTTCGGTATAAGGACTGTAAATCGGAGAATCAAGCAAATTTGATTTTAACAATTCAAAATCAACCAAATCACCAAATTAAAATTTAGAATCTTTGCTAAGCAGATCATAAAGTTTCTTGGCCAATGTCTGCCGCGAAATCTCTTATGATTCTGCGAAAATATGAACAAAGACCAAGGAAACTGTATACGCCTTTAACACATTTGGGAACTGGAATCCCGTAAATTTTCTACATTAGGGCGTATTCCTTGTGTATTAACTATATATCCCAAATACACTATTTTTCTGTAAAGAAATTTACATTTATCGCAACGTAACTGCAAAGCGTTCTGCTTGAATATTTTCATGACGTCTTCAAAAACCCACTAAATGATCTTGAATTATTTTGCTCGCAATCAAAAGATCGTCCATGTAAACAAAAAGTTTATCTGCTTCTATCAGATCTTTAAAGATATGGTGAACATATCTTTGGAAAACAGAGGGTGCATTTTTAAAACCAAATGGTATCTTGAGATACTCGAATTGACGTATTGGGGTTACGAAAGACTTATACTTGACAGAATCCGTTGCTTCCTTAACATGATGAAACCCGCAACGTAAGTCTAATAAAATAATAAAAAAAATACCTTTTATCGCGTTATCTATCTAAAAGGTCGTCAATAACCGGCAAAGGGAAGTTCTCACGTACAGAGCTGGGCAAGTACCAACGAGAAAGTACTCAAGTACAAGTACCGATGTCCTGAGTACTTCAGCGTAAGTACAAGTACCGCATGTATGAAAAGTACTTGTAACTAAGTCTATAAAAAGTATTGAGTACTTTTTGAAGTACTTTTTATTGTACTTTTTTAGAATCCTTGTACGTTGGCAGTAATATAATAAAGTTTATCGAGTTCAGTTAATATATATTAATAAATAAATACCTTTTGAAAACTATAATAATGTATAGTAATCAGTGGCTACTATTTATAGTTTTTTATAATTTTCGGCGCTGCAGGTAGAATAAAACTTTCACCTCTCATTGTGTAGTCGCCGCTATATCTTGATGGTGTGGCACAGTAAAATCAGGGAAGCGAGTAAAACACACTGTTTGTTCTCTGCAATTCCAAGTGAGAATGATTAAAAGTCTTTATTGACAAGATCTTAACTTAAGTGAAGTTGACAACAATTTCCTGTATAATGATTTGTTATTGTATTTCTTAACTAATTCTAATTCAAGTTACTACATTCGGCAATCCTGACACTGCGACGCCCTCGTCGTAACATATCTAAACATATATTAGTTTTAAACAAAAATCACATCCCAATTTTAATTCAATGTGTCTGTTCTCCGTCTGAGTCTTCGTCTAATTCATTTAATTCGTTATCTGCGAAGTCTGAGTCATACCCATGATGATTTGTACGATCTGTCATGTCATTTAGTTCTTCTGAGTGTTCTAGAAGATGAGATAACCACAACTTCATATTTGTGGAATCAAAAACTCCTTCAAATGGGATTTGACTAGTTTGGAAACCGTCAATATCCCCTACTACATATCTGCGATGAGGTAGAAGTTTTCTAATCTCATATGGCTCTTTAAATTTGGCAGTGAGCTTTTTACTGCCACCTGTACTTACATTTGTAATAACGACTAAATCTCCTGTCCTAAAATCTATAGTTTTTAGTTTACACTTCCTATCGTAATATTCTCTATTATAAGCTTGAACTTCATTATTTCTCTTAATCGCACGTTTTCTAATTGTTTTGATACAGATATTCGAAACGATATTATCTTTAAAAATCGGAAAAATTCTGACTCTAGAGGACTCCTTTGCCTAATGCCGAATAGCAATTCTGATGGAGAAGAATTAACTGATCTACAATAGGTATTGTTAAAGACATATTCTACCTCCGAAATTACCTTGTCCCATGAGTACTCGTCTGGCGTTAATTTGGACAATATGCTTGTTAGAAATCGATTCATTCTCTCAACAGCTCCATTCGCTCGCAGACAAGCAGTGGCTACGAGAACATGTTTGACGTTAAGCTTGCTTAAAAAGTCAACGAATAGTTGTGAAGTAAAAGCACTCCCTCGATCTGAGATCACACGACAGAGTATGCTATAATTCATAAAATAAGTTTGAAAATGCTTAATTGCTTCCTGAGCGTTCGTGCTCTTTGTTGGATAAATCTTTACGAAACGACTGAAAGCATCGACCACCATAAAAATAAATTTATTCTTTGACCTAGTTTCATTCAAGTAGTGGTCTTGTTGTAGTGGTCAATATGTATAGTCTCAAATGGTCTAATACCTTTGTCAATGCTTTGCAGGTTATCACAATGCTTGAACGGGTTTGGATTAAAGGTAATACACTTAATGCAATTATTAATGTAGTCCCTTACGAACTCTTTCATTTTAGAAAACCAATATGTTTGTTTGATTAACTAGATAGTTTTATCCACACCAACATGTCCGACTTCATCATGGCATGATCTAGCTATATTTTGTCTCATTCTGACAGGTACATAAAATAATGACTTACTGCCATCTTTTCGGTATAACATATCATTCCGACATTCCCACAATGAGCTTTCTTTATTCTCTAAGTCCTTTTTTATTTTTCGTACAGTTTCATCTTTAGATTGAATAATTGCTAAGGTATCCTCGAAAGAATTCTTGACGATTTGTAGTACTAAACTTCTAGATAATGCATCCACATGTTGCATTTTCTTACCCTCTCTGTGGACTATCTCGTAGTCGTAGTTTTGTAAGATTAATGCCCAGCGGCTAATTCGTGGACTGATATCTTTTTTATTAAGTGTTAGTTCTAGTGAATTACAATCGGTCACTATTCTAAATTTAATGCCTTGAAGGTAAACATGAAAACGACAAAGTGAATAAATTATTGCGAGAGTTTCCAACTCAAAACTGTGGTAACGAGATTCAACTTCAGTAGTCCGTTTACTAAAGAACATTACTGGATGAACGCAAGCATGCTTTTGTTTTTGAAGCAAGATACCACCAAAACCTATACTTGAAGCATCACAATGGAGTTCTGTCTCTGCTAACAGTGAGTAAATACTTAGCACTGGTGATGTAATATGTTTTTGTTTTAGAGTTTCAAATGTCCAAAGGTGTTGCTCTTCAAAGCGGAATTCAGAGTTTTTCTTTAATAAATCATATAAAGGCTTGGTGAGAATCGCAAAGTCCTTCATAAACTTCCGGAAAATACTGACAAGTCCAATAAAACGATGCAAGTCATGAACATTCTTCGGTATCGGATATGTTTTAATTGCTTCAATGTGGCTATTGCTTGGACTAATACCTTCGCTATTAATGCGATATCCTGAATAAGTAATTTCAGTCATAAGAAACATTTGCATAAGTTTAATTGTAAGCAGTTTCTGTTCATAATATCGAAAACCTCACATAATTTAGAAAACTGTCCATTCAGATCATCGGACGCCACTAAAATATCGTCGAGATAAATTAAAATCTCACACCTTCTTAGCAAGTCTGAAAAAACTTCATTAAGGTATCGTTGGAAGATCGCGGGAGCATTACAAAGTCGAAAAGGGACTTTTCAATATTCGAATTGCCCACATGCCGTAACGAACGATGTATATTTACTCGAATCAGGCGATAAATTGATATGGTGAAAACCATTTTTCAAATCTAAAGCACTGAAATATTTCTTATTCTTAAGTTTATCTAGTTGGTCCTCAATTAAAGGAAGAAGATACCGATCTTTGATTGTAATTTTATTCAGCTCCCTATAGTCGACGCAAAGTCGAGTGCTGTCGTCCTTTTTAGGAACCAGGACAATACGTGAAGCGTAAGGCGAATTGCTTTTTTGTATAATATTATCTTTTAATAGGTCGTCTAAAATAGAATCAACTTTAAGTTTCTCTTGGAACGATAATCTTCTCGGCGAAAAATAGAAGGGCTGCTGAGTCGTTAGCTTAATGCTCATTTCGGCGCGATTTTCAGGTATTTCATATTTAGGCGCATTCAAACAATATTTGGAAAAAATCTCTAAAAACTTATTTTTACTCACTGTGTCGGAAATTCCTATTTGAGGTTCTACTAATCTTACTTCATCTTCTTCTAGATATTGTACTTTATTTAATGCAGTTATAAAATTGTCGTCCAGTTCACTCTTTCTTTTTATTTCAAAGCCATTGTCAAATGTAAATGTCGTATTTGGGTACAAAACAAAATCTCTTCCTAAGATACAATCGTAGGGCATCGCAGAATCATTAACAGTACGAAATTTCAATTGAAATTCTTTCTATAAAAAATTTTCCATTAAAACCGTTAACCTGCAATAGAGAATTATTAAGACCATAAAACTTTTCTTTACTGTCATTTATAGCTACAAAAGGAACAATTTTATCTTTAATAAATGAAGTTGGACTACCTGTATCAATTAAACTTTTAAATGAAATTTATTTTTTTGGCCCTACTTCTAGTTTTGTATGAATCAAAAAACTACCTCGATTTTCTACGTCGACAAGGTATATACTGTGTGTGTTTCTTGAAGTATTGGGTGTTCTGGATCTGATTGATGTTGATTGTAGTTTAGGACATCCTGCGATAAGTTGTTCATTTGAACCACACTCGAAACAAGACCCTCTGGAACGCCTGGGCTTATCACAATTCGCTGCAATATGTCCTGACTTGTTGCAATTGTAACAATTAGCTGTAAAATTCTTATGACCATAAAATTTCTCGTTAGATTTTGAAAAAGGTCTTGACGCCTGTCGTAGTCCGGATGCAGTTTCCACTGTTTTTGTTTTTGGCTTGTTGATTTTCCTAAAAGCTTCCAAGATGTCTTCGGTTTTGCTAAAGCGCTGCATTCGTGCCTGCGCCTCCAGATTCGTATCCGCGATCTCATCGATCAAGTAATCCAATAGCTCGTCGCTGCTGACTCCTAACTGATTGCCAACGTTTCGTTGTTTCTCCACATTCGAGATTCGAAGCGTCGTCTTAATTCCAGCTTGCTTTCTCTGCATGTAAACATAGTTTCCAGTTCCGCTAGTAATTCGCTCAAATCGAGCTCGTAATGATCGGCTTTAGAGTGAAACCAATCTGATGCCTTTTCTTTGAGCTTGGAGATCACTGCCAAACGCATGGTTGCTTCTTCTACGCAGTACGTATGCATGATGGTCTTAATTTGTCTTACCCACGATTGCAATTCTTTCGAGCCGCCATTATAGAATGGGATGATTTCTCGCAATACAATTATGTTGACTGCTTGCATGGATGAATTATTACCAGTACTAGAAGTGTGAGCGATTTCATTTCTAGATTTTTCCAATAACTCCTTCTCCCTTTTAAGTAACCTGTTCTCCCATTCCATCAGCTCTAGTTTCTGTTGCGATAACTGAACGTCATTTTGAGGTTCACCACTATCTTTGTTTGCACCCTCCATATCTAGCGAGTCGTCACTTTCTTCATTAACAGGATCCTGAGCCCGGCCGATCATCTCTAAAGCGGTTTTCAGTCTATCAAACAACTCTTCTTTAGGCCCTCTTTGCGAAAGATTTATTTTTTAAGCTCGCTTCTTAAAATTTTTACTGTCACGAGGCTCTCGTCAAAGAACATATCCTCGGTCCGCACAAAATTAACATTAATTGTTTTATTTATATCCGACTAATCATAAAAATTCACGACACCAAGCTCACATATAGTGTGTTCTATGGAGCTATACATAATTCCATAATTTTATTTCTAAACCAGGCACACCGTAATTACTAAATGAGTCCAAATCATCGAGCGCATAATAAATGTTCACTAATAACTGTACATTACGAGATATCACAATTACTCCTATAAAATGTGAGTGCCGCTAAACCATTGACAAAATTTTCATAAATTATTAATTTTTTTTAAATCCGAGTTCATAAGTGATGTCAGTCCAACCATAAATGCATAAATTATTAAATATTAGCGAAAGACTTCAACTCAAGGGGCAATTTTCCTTTTTCCAACATAAAAGATGCAATGTACATAACTAACTGCATAACTGTATTGTTAACTGTGCGTAATCCAAACGTATTGCACACACTACATAAATTGTGCATATCAAAATTATGATTTTTGAAAATAACTCGAAAATGAATTTCATAAATTAATACTGTTCTTAAATTCGAAGTCACGTCGGTTCGACCATAAATCCATAAATTAATAAACGCTGGCGAAGACTTCAACTAGGCGGCAATTTCCAACATAAAAATGTGCAATGTGCATACTCCCCGCATAACTGCGCTGTTAACGTAACTCAAATGTATTGCGCAAACACCAAATAAATTGTGCATAAAAGATTATGACTGTAGAAATAAATCCAGAATTGAATTTGAGTCCTCGTAAAGGTATTTTCTACCAAAATGATCCTTTTTCGTAGAAATGTTGAAATCTGTAAACCATGGGCGGAATTTTGCTATATATGAGCCCTGAATTGTTTCCGTACTTCCATCTCCATCTAATTTTTCCGAAAGTTGAACACGGACTTCATAACAGTGAATATAATGTGCACAATTGTTTCAAGATTACACTTTACGATTCAGAATAGAAAAATAAATACTCGGGCCGAAATAACAAATTAATTGCGTGTTAGATATATACCTACTGAATGATCCACTCATCCCAATTCTGAAGCTGTAGTCGCCGCTATATCTTGATGGTGTGGCACAGTAAAATCAGGGAAGCGAGTAAAACACACTGGCTTTAACAAAATTTATGCAATTTCTTTTAACCTGTTGTTTTTTATGTGGACAAAGTTCATTGGATATAATTTCAAACTCATAACCTAACTTCGAATCAACATCGATATAGTTTTCAAAATTAACAAATAGTGGTGAATCTGGATCTGGTATGATGTAATATTGGTATGTTATTTTCCGGCAAAGTGAAGTTATTAAATTAGTAAGATCATTAAGGAGTTTTGTTGGATCAATACACTTTCCTTGAAAAAGCAACTTAACTCGATTAATTTCTTTTAGAATAGGACGGAGGAAACTTAAATAAGCCTTGTATTCGACATTATTGAAAAGATTATATAAAATTTCTGCAGACTTACAACTATTTTTCTCAAGTTGGAATAAAGTTTGCAACTCAAGCCACTGACTATCAATAACTGATACGACACGTTCAATCGACATCCACCTTGTATCTGAAATCTTTGGAATCATCAATGGCTCATTGTTGTCATTTATGAGCTCATATAATTCTTTGTATTTTTGTTTTCTGATGCTGGACTGAGAAAACCAGTTATAAGTTTCTCTTAGTAAAAACTCTAACTCTCTCGGAAAGCAAGTTGAAGCATACGAAACTGCAAGTTGAATGGAATGGCAAGTACATTTTATCAGAATTAAATTGGGAGCTTCACGTCTAAGGATTGCTGCTATTCCATTATTAGTCCCTACCATGACTGAAGCATTATCTGTGCCGACTGCGATTAAGCGCGCAATTTCTAGTTTATAATTTTCTAAGACCTTAGTAATAGCTTGAACTATTGAACGTGAACGTGCATCGCAAGATTTTAAATCTATCAAAGCTAAATATGTTGAAATAACTTTACCCTGACAAGAATAAAAATAAATAATTGCTATACCAAGTATTTTTGTAGTGGAAATATCATTTGATTCGTCAAGTAACAAGCTGAATGGCATGTTTCCAATATCAGCACAAAGATCTTCTCTAAAATGTTGACCCAGAACATTCTGAATAATGCATGTACATTTGGTTTTATGCAATTTTATATTAGAAATTAATGAACATTTTGATAATTATATTACTTAAGATCTATTGGTAATATAGCTTGGTGACATGCAACATATAGACACAATTGTGCCTCTATTTTTGAGTTGTCACATTTTTGTTCTTTAAAATTAATTTTGCTTTGTCTCTGGTCGCTAAATGGTATCATAGCTGTAAGGTGGCTTTTAGAAGTTGCATGCTTAATCAAATTATGCTTTTTGGCCTTAATAATAGTTTTACAGTATATACACGAGACAGTGTTTTCACTATTACTTACTAATTGGATCCACTCTTTGAACGCGTTTTCTTTCAGCCAATCTTTCCTTACCATTTATGTATACTTCTTATTTAATTTTTTTTTTAGTTTCAGCAATTTTTTCACTGCAATCAATAATATAAACATGGGGAATTGAAAAAAATATAGATTTATTACCTATTTTCTTCACGGACAATGACAATATTTTCTTCCGCTTCCACTTCGAATTCTGATTCAGGTGGAGCTGCTGGTAAAAACAGGGAAGCTACAGATGCCGAATCACATTCAGCTACAAACTTAGATCCTCGTTGCACAAATCTTTTCCCGAAAAAAATACTAAATAGATTATTTTTGAATGAAAACTATTGCACTTTCTTACTTATCCATTTCCAAATCCTGTTAACGGATTTTATGCGCAATCCTCTTTAATCAAACAATATAAAATAAACTGCAAAGATCAAAAAATTTTTGCCCGGGGCGTTTTGATTTATATTCTGCTCTGATTCTCATTAACTCAGAAATACCGTTTCGTGTCGTTTTGTACTAAAAACTACACAAACTTCAAACTTTATATGTGCCACCACACACAAACTGGGTCTCTATTTCGCATTAAATAAATATTATTATGTACCAAATTTAGCTGGAGTATATATAACAACCATGCACATTGGAGGTAATAATGAAAAGGAGAACTCATGAGGGAGCAGCCCAATATTTCTAATAGGAGTGAACAATTTTTTACACTTCTATTTAAACTTTTCCAATAACCTACTACTGCACTGGTTGCTAGATTTGGATTTTATTTATCTGCATCCATTTTCTTCTAAATTTTCTGTCCTTCGTTTAACCCGTTCTATCTCTTTTTGACTTTACTGATGAATATTTTACGCTCGCATTTCTGCATGCAATGCAGCAAGCAAGCACAATTAAATACAATGACTGCACAGCAGTGCTAATACAATCAGTTCCAAAAGTAAACTTTTTAGCAGTTTAGATTTTGGGTACAGGTCAGAATAAATTTTTTTCTCACAACTTGGTAAAAAACTTTTGAACAAAATAAAAGAAAATTTTAGCCACAATTTGGTAGCTAAAAGAGCCTACGGTAGCTAAATTTCTACCGGTAGCAAAATGAAAATCTTTGTAGCTAAATTTACTTCTTGGTAGCTAAATTGGAAACACTGGTTGACGCATTTACTTGACAGGACTTAATTCAAATGCTAAGTCTTTTGACAACTCACAGCATTTTCTTTAGTTTTCTTCTAGTTTTGTTTACTAATGGTTTAAATAGATTATAGCTGTGATTATCTCTATACCGATTCGAACGAAGCAACATGTGGGAACCCACCTTGGATGCGTACTAATAAACAACAGTGATAAGTGGAAATTTTCAACAGGTGACAAAGTGATATCCTGAGCGGTTTTCTTCTTCCATGTAAGGGAAGTATAATAGATCTTTACTATGCTTTTACCTCGTGTTTATGATTTGAGTGTGGACATGGAAATCTTCTGAAGTGTTTATTTGACAACTTCTCTGATTATCCTGCTTGTGTGGACCTTGCTGAGCATCTTTGTTTACATTCTGGTTTTTATTTTACGTTCTTTTATTTACTGTAATTCTTTTATTATATTATTATTATTCTATTTATCCAAAATTCTTATCTTTTTGGAGAAATGTGTTGTGCTAACATTACGATGGAACCTGTAATGGCACCGTCCCTTACAAAAGAACCTTGTACAGGAAAATAATAATAATTGAAAAAAAAAAATTAGCAAAAAAAAATTATTACAATAGGAAAAATAAGAAAGAAATAAGAATAGGAATAGATAATTAGAAGCAATTTTAGAAAATAACAAAATAATTTTTAAATAGAAATAAGAAAATAAGTAAAACCGAAAACCTGTGCCAAACCCACCAATAGCCAAAACCGACCCAAATCAACAAAGAAGCAAAACAAAAATCCTGAAAAGGGAACAGGAAAAGTTAAAGTAGAACAAACTATTTATTTTAATTAAATTTTGATTGGAAAAGGAAGAAAAATAGGAAAGATACACATATTTTAAAAGAAAAAAAAGGACACCGGTTCACTCAGGTCCGCCAAAATCCGCGACATCCCAGTCTTCGGGAGCCGCAAGCTCTTCCGCGATCTCGTCATATCCAGGTGGTGCCTCAGCATAATCCGCGCCCTCTCCTGTTTCTGATGGAGAGCCAGGTGGAGTTGCAAAAAACATTGCATTAAGCGCCGTCACGGAGTCAGACCCCAAAACAGGCAACAACCGCAGAGACCATACTCCCCACTAATAATAAGGGTGCCACCTGAAAGTTTAAAATAAAGGATTAGCTGAAACCCAAAGGGTTTTTTTTTAATCAGCTTACCTGAAGCGGACCAGCCCATACCGCCCTGAGGGATGGCAAATAAATTGGCCATATAAGTATGACCAGCCTCAGCAGGCTCCATCCAGGAAACCGTGGGCTCCGCACCCCGCCCGTGAAGAAGAAGTTTAATAGGTCCCTGCCAACTGCGACCCACCCGTGAAAGACAAATACTAGTAATTTGGGCCGTTAACAGACTCGGGCGAAACCAAGGATCAGGACCTAACGCAACTCGGAATGTCATCTTGACTGAGCCAGAAATCCTAGCGTAACTTATTCGTCCCCGAAAATTTTACAAAGTATCTAAAAAAAGAAACAGATCTTTCTCAACTTGAGATAAGATTGTTACAGACACGGAATCTGGGAACATATTTTAATTCAAATACTTTCCTACCCAGATAAGATTTTCCATCGCAAAGCAACCATTGCACTTGCAATAAACATTGCTTCAGCGAATTACTTGGAAGTCTTTAGTTAATACGATACCCTAAGTATCGTACGTGCCTTTATGTCATTTTCAATGTCAATTACAATAAAATTATACCTCAATTGTCGTATGTGCGTGGGCTAGTTTCGACCACCGGCATCATCCGTGATCGAAATTGGTCTTTTGCAATCTTATAGAGGAAAAATCTTAATTCTATCTTCGAGTAGTAAAGCTCCTCCTTTGTCGGGTTCCATCGGACTATTTCTATAGTAATTACAAATACTTAAATTCATACGTGTAGCGGAAACGTTTATAACAATAAAATTAATTATTATTATCTATTTTGAGTTTGTTTTTATTAAATGTGCTCGTGTGTTCTAAAGCTATAAGATTCACAAAGAAAGTTAAAACCTAAACATCTGGATAATGCAATTGCGCTGACGTGCACAAATTAGTTTTTGTCCGCACCTTCCCCTGAGAATTATTCCTGTTCAAAGAATAATTCGCTTTGTCGCAGGAGGAAGGAATGTTGTATATCCAATAGTACACATAAATTACCTATAAGGGGTAATATAAAACAATTTATATTTATTAAATGTTTGCATACATATAAGCTAATCATGCTTAAAACATGGTTAGCTTATCTTCTTCCGAGACGAAGAAATTGCCATCAGCAATTTCTTCAAATTCTTTCGAACCAAATCAAAATTTTTTTCCACAAAACGACTTGGGAAAAATAAAAGTTTTAAGTTGCATCCCAAGTCGTTTCAATAGAAAACGCCCCGCGACAAATCTTACCTTCAGCAAGATTTGCCGTAAATACAATATGTATGTGTACATACCTATATACATACATATCTGGCGCATGAAATTTTACGTCGGTGAAGACTGAAACGATCAAGTCTTCACCGAAAAAGCTCTTATCAGCTAATTGTCGCGAGCTGCATACATTATGAGCGCCACAATCTATGTACGATAGCAAGACGATGGCTTGATATTTATGAAAATTTCAAATTTCATCTCATGTTATGTTATGATTATTTGGGTATCTTCTTCTTCCTGGGGCTTATAATTTGTTTGGATGATTTTTGTAAATGGACTAAATCGTACTGCTTTAGGACCTTTCCTAAGTTGATTGACGTGTGCTGTTCGTAATCTACCATTAATGTCGATTTCATAAATACTCCTACTTAGCTGTTTTATTATTCTTGCGGGCATCCACTTAACAAATGCTTTAAAATTATTTTTATAGTATACTACTTCGTCATTTGCGAAAAAATTGAATGTCTTGCTTGTGTCTATTTTCTATTTACTATTCCTGCTTTAGGTTTGTTAGCTCCATGTTGTTCGACCAACCTAAAAAGAAAAGAAAAATTAGACTAAAAATAAAAATAAAAAGGCTTACCAGCATCTGGGAAGACACAGATGCTAAGGGTCCCACGATGACCTGAAATAAACAAAAAAAGAATTAAAATATGAACTCAAAAGATAAACATTAAGGTAATAAATGAATTTTTACCCAACAAATTGTGTTTACATACATAGTACCTCACCATGCATGCAAACAATAACAAAAAACAAAATGCACTAAACTTTATGTTCAGTAACATAAAGTATAAAGGGATCTTAAGTACCCACGTACGGGCACATAATGAACCCATTTTCAATATATTCGTGAATACCTGAGATGAGACTTTTGTAAACAAAAACTCACCTTGACAGGTAAACACGGTATTTGAAAATTTTGGAATTTAACATGAAAGTATACATAAAAGAAGGAAAATTACTTACCAACCTGTAGTATATCGATTATTCCCTCGCTGAATACTGGATCACCACACAAAAACACTATTTTTCACATAAAAATTAACAAAACAAATAACTTGCGCGCGACTGACACTTCGCATATAAACACCGACGTGTACTTTATACTTTCGCGACGTTCAAAATGTCATCCCGGGGTAAGACGAGACGACGAATCCGACGCAAAGGTGTGAAAGGGACTCGAATAAAGATGAACGAAAATGAATTCTGAGAGGAATTTAGTAAATTGAACTAAAAGATGACGTATCGATAAGTTATGGGACAGATTCGGAAAACTTATCATAATTACGTGAAATTAAAACCAAAATCTATGGGAAAGATGTCAAAAAATGCCATTTGTAATTTGGCATCAAATGACTACAATAAATTCACACATTGTAGTCAAATTAAGCTCAAAAATTGTATAATTCATTTTTATGGATATGAAATCGGAACAAAATTTTCTATAAAAAGGGGGTTCATTCTTCATTCTGTCTTCTTATTTTCAACATTGTCAAAGTGCGAGCACATGCAATAGCATTCCTCCCACAATTTGCAAGTTTTTCAAAGTGTCATCGATCAAAGGGAAATAGAAATTTCAGCAACTTTAACATTTTTCAACAATTGAAGCAGTACAAATTTCAAAGGCAATCGCAACATCAACAAATTTTCAAGTGAATATATTGATTGAAATTTTAATAGCAACAACTTTCAATCAAATTCAAGGTAACCTTGTGAATTAATTATTTATTTTCAATTTGAGTTAAATTTCATTGTGTTAGCATGCCAGGTGTTGGTCATACACACATGTATGAATTTAACAAGAACAATTGAGTTTTTTGATTCTTAATTTCTTCCTTTCAGCCATTTAACTAATTCACTCAAGTAAATCGAAATTTCTAACAATTATTCATCGTGTAAAACATATGCCATTAGGTCATTTTTACACAACATAATAATTGGAAACTAGATCTACCTGAGTTCTAATTACTATTTACTTTCAACCATTAGTAAATATATTAGTTAAGAAATAGAAAGGAAAATTGTTTTTACCTTATATATATAGAAATGAAATTGTAACGTAGCATAATTTTCTAATTTGTTATTATTGACTAGAAAAGGATAAATTCGAGTAAAATATAGTTTTTTTTTGTACATTTCAATTTCCTTTAGTAATTAAATACATAACAACACAGTGAGTCAGTGAATTGTAAGTGAAGTTTCGAAGGTTACGTGTAAGTTGAAGGAAGTAAATTTGACATATCGAAATAATTGTTCAAGTAATTAATTTTCTCATAAAATTACAGTTTGTTTAGTCATTAGTATTATCGTTTACAATAAATAATTGAGTGAATAATAGAGTGACAAATTTCTTTTTATTTAACCGCTACACTCCACCAGAATATTTATTCCAGCATACAGCATATTCTCGTTTGTAATCATAGTTTGTTTGAAAGTCAATTATTGGAATTGACAAGTTTCATTAAATTGTGTTTTGCGAACGCAGTTGTGTGTAGACGTCAATTATTGGAATTGGCAGTCAGCTGTGAAAAAACACATGTAGTCCGTTCTCTTTAGTTGTTGGAAGTTCTTCCCTTTTCAAAAAATCTAACCAAGTTCGCGGTTTATATGAGAAAATTAGTTCAGCCGGAGTTTTTCCTGTGGACACTGTAGGCGTATTGCGATACTTGAACAAAAAATTGTCAATTTTAAAAGCGAAATTCTTTGTGCATCCCTGGGATTCCAGTGTGAATTTCTTTAAGCTTTTCTTTACTGTTTGGACAGCGCGCTCGTCTAACCCGTTAGATTGTGGATGATACGGTGGAGATTTTAAGACTCTAATAATATTTGATCTACAGAATTCTAAAAATTTATTTTGAATTAAAAGGCGTCCGTTATCTGATACTACAATTTTAGGGATTCCAAATGTTGAAAATATATTTCTCAACTTATCTATCACTTTTACAGCTGTAGTGGTTTTCATTTCACTAATATCAATCCATCTGGAATAGCTATCTACTACTAATAAAAAGTTTTTACCACTAATATAGAAAAAATCCACATGTATTCGCTCATAAGGATAATTTGTTCTCTCCCAGCTAATATACTTATTTTCTTTGGTATAATTCTGAGTTTGGGCACAATATGCGCAATTTTGTACGAAAATATTAATATCTTCATCTAAGCCCTTTCACCGACATATGATCTAGATAGAGTTTTCATCCTTACTATTCCTATATGAATATCGTGTAGTAATAGCAAAATTTTATGTCATAATCTGTCAGGAACTACCACACGGTTGCCATAAATAATACATCCTGACTCGCACGAAAACATATCAGTTCTGTCAGCGTAAAATTTTAGTGTTTGATGTATATTTTGACCGAATCCCTGCATTAGTCCCTCATAAACTTTACTTAATAGTTTATCTCTTTTCGTTTCCATTTTGATTTCTTCTAAGTCCATGATACCCTTATCCAAACTAAGCCTGTTTATAGCACATTCCTCAATTTCGATTGCCAAATTTAGGGGCAATCTTGAAAGTGCATCACCGTGTCCTACCTGCGAAGCTCTTTTATATTTTATTTCGTAATCATACATAGCTAAATGAATAGCCCAGCGCTAAAGCCGCGCTTCAGCCACAGAAAAGTGACCCTTTTTCTCATTAAATATATTTTTTAGGGGTAAATGATCGGTATAAATTATAAACATATGTCCATAGATATATTTATGGAACTTTTTTATAGCGAACATGATTGCTAATGCCTCTCGATGCGTTTGGGAATAATTGCGCTCCGCAGGACTTAAGGTACTGGAAGCAAAAAGTACTGGTTTTCCCTTCCATTTACAACATGTGCCATAACAGCACCCCCCATATGGACTCGCATCACATGTTATTATTATTTCTTTTGCTGGATCAAAATGCTCCAAAATACTATTAGTATTTTCCAATAAATGTTTTGCTTCTGCAAACACCTCTTCGAGTTCTTTTGTCCACACGAACCGATTATTTTTCTTTAATAGGTTATATAAAGGTCTTAATTTGGAGGCTAAATTCGGGATAAAACGGTTATAAAAGTTTAGCAATCCCAAAAAACTTTTTAGTTGCGTAGTATTACTTGGGCTTTAGTGAGACTCTTATTTTATTCGGATTTGGCTTAATCCCTTCCCAACTAATTTCATGCCCTAGATATTCTACTGTCTCGCAAAAAAATCTGCCCTTACTTAAATTTACTTTTACGTTATGATCTTCCAATTTTTGAAATACTACCATTAATTTATCTCTACATTATACAATTAATACATCATCTAAGTAACAGGTGACCTGCGAAATGCCCTTTAATATTTCGTCAATCACCCTTTGAAACTCCGCTGGGGCTACTGATACACCAAACGGGAGTCTCGTATAGCGAAATAGACCCTTATGTGTATTAATCGTTAGTAGGGATTGGCAGTCCTCTTCGATAGCTAATTGTTGGTAAGCCCCTGCTAGATCCAAAACGCAAAATACCTTGCAGTTAGCGAATTGCGCGAATACATCGTCCATTCTGGGCAATGGGTAAACAATTTCCAGAATATTTTTATTAACCGAAACTTCGCAATTCATGCATAATCTTAATTCGCCATTCTTTTTAGGACCTACTACTACGGGTGTTGCCCATTCAGTATACTTCACAGGAATTAAAATATTTGCTTCTACTAGTCTTTCGATTTCTGCTTCTACTTTGTCACGTATTCCGAAAGGTATCGTATATGCTTTACAAAATACCGGCTTTGCATTTGCTTTTAATTTGCTTTTTAATGGTATTTTTGTAATAGCTCGAAAAGACGTTTGGAAATTTTGCAGTTAAATCATCTTTCCCAATTTTATATTCGTTAAGTCCGTTAATTGAAAAAAAAATGTTCCACCCCGGGTACAAAACGTTAAGCCAAGCGCGCCCCAGTAATGGTACAAATTTTTGCGATGTATTAATAACAATTAATTCTAAGGAATGACATACCTCAGTAAATTTGGGTTTTGCACTATAACATCAACTTTTCCCACGATATCCACATTTTGTCCAGTCACAACTTTCAGTTCTTTATTTATGGTTTTTAATTCCATTTCTTTAAATTTTTCTACGAAGAGATTGTATCCAACACTGAAGAACACGCACCACTATCTACAAACTGATCACTAATATTTACTGTTACAAACAACGGCTTTTCCCTAAAAGAAATAAAATTATTTAAATATCCAAGCGATAAATTATTTACATTATCTTTCCGATAATTTGTTTGTTTTCCATTATATCTATACTTGTTTTTATTTGATGAGTTCCTACTTGCAGACTTATTTCTACAATATCGCGCTATATGCCCTAGCTTACCGCAATTAAAACATCTCAAATCTGCTGATGATATTTTACTTTTGTTCGATGTTGCTGTCGAATCCGGCACTGTTATTCTCGAACTGCTTCTGCCTCGTGATACTACTTCCTTTCGATTATTTTCCCGTTTTTGTTGCTCCCAACATATTTTATTGCTTTTCTCCGGTCTGATAACTTTCAGCTGCGTCTGGGTCAATTCCATTCCCTTTGCAATTTCACATGCCTTTACGAATGTGAGTTCCGCTTCATTTAATAATCTTTGCTGCATGGCTTCATTGTTCATTCCGCAAACTAATCTGTCTCTCAATGCTTCTTCTAAAAATGTGTTAAATTCACAACTTTCTGCTAGCATTTTCAATTCAACAATGTAGTCACTGATAGTCTCGTATAGTTGTTGATTCCTCCTATAGAACTTAAACCGTTCAGCAATTATATTCTGCTTCGGCTTGAAGTATTGATCGAGTACTTTAACTAACTGTTCATATGATTTCGAATCTGGTTTCGCTGGTGCAGTCAGGGATTTTAGAATTTTATAGGTGTCCGGGCCGATTAACGTTATAAAATATGAGACTTTCATTTTCTCTTCAGTTACTTTATTTATAAGGAAAAAATGTTCAAGTCGTTCTTGATATTCAGCGAAATTTTCTCCAGGAATAAAATACTCCATAGTTAGATTTTTGTAAGTACTTAATAGACTCAGAAATACTTAAGTAAAATTCTTGGTACTTAAGTACAAAACTAAGTCTTAAATACAAGTAAATAACGCTAGTACTTATGTTCAAGTACTAAGTAGTGGCATTCCAAAAGTATTGAGTAATAAGTCTTAAGTAACGAAAATGTACTTTAAGTAGTACTTAAGTCTTTTTTTACTTACGTATTGCCCAGCTCTGCACGTACAATATGTTTATTTAAGACGCGATAGTCGATACACACTCGCAATTCTTGATTTACTATAGGCAAAACCTACGGTGAATTACTTTCAGGAATAATTTTTCTTTTAAGTAAATCGGCAATAATCTTCTGGAATTCTATTTTATGCATATAGGGCAATCTTCGCGGAGTGCAATAGAAAGGTTCAGCTTTTCTTAACTTAACTTCCATTTTCCATAACGTCCCCGAAATATTTTTGGCATGAAATTTTTGCCTCAGATTCGATATTATTAACTTTTTCTTTTATAGATTATAGCAATTTTTCATTTATAATAACAGATGGCTTACAATTCGTTTCATTTTCAAATACGTCAATATTAAATATTTGTTTATCAAAGTCGTCACAATTACCTGAATTTTGCGATTGAATATGGTTGCCAAAGCCGATTTTTTCTTGTTTCTTTTCTTTAATACTGGAAACATCAAATTTTAAATTATATTTTGCCAAAAATTCTCGACCTAAAATTTCAGGAAATTTCATACTCAAATTTTCAACTATAAACAAATTTAAATTAACATATTCATGCTACCTAAGCTTACTTTAATATTTGAGATATTGACGATATGAGGGGGGCTATTATTGACTCCACAAAACTTATAGTCATCAGAGTTAACTTTTGTCACAATGCAGGCTGGAACATATTGCTGGTGAAGGAAACTTAATTGGGCTTCCTGTATCCATAAGTGTTAACAAAAAGCACTCGAAGAACTCAGGCTTGTCAACCTTACCAAAGGTGTACGTAATAATATATTTAAAATTTTCATTAGTGGTAAGGAGATACCTAAGCTGTTGAGTATTCCCGGCGCTGCATCATAAATACTGTTGGTCTGAACTCTCATCACAGGAGCCTCATCGGAACATTGATGTGAATAATGCCCCAGTTTACCACAATTGAATCATGATCCTTTTGTTCTTTTAGGCTGCGAACATCTGCCACTAATATGGCCATACTCGTTATAAGTTGAAACACTTCAATGTACTGTAGACCGTGGCTAATGTTGGATCCCGGCTCATGTGCGCGATGTTTTGTTTGATCATGGGATAGTAAGTACGAACTGTGATTTCATTTTTTGGTATTTTCTTAACGTAAGCTTGAGTTCATGTAATGTATCGGCACCATGTAATAAAATTTTATTCGTTTGTGTGTTCTGGATTCCACTAACGATGTATTGAATAAGATCTGTTTCTTTCATGTTTGACAGAAAAGCAATTGCATATATTTCTTCTTGCGATGTCTCTTTTCGTTATGGGTGTCTGCATTGGTAGCTTTTCTGGAAAACTCACTTAACAGTTTATTTTTCAACTCAATCCAAGACTTTGTAGATACAGTTCTCAAGAACATTTTAGCGGTACCAGTCATTAACCGCTTTGCATAGATAAACCGCATTTTAGAATCCCATAACAAAACTTTTGCTGATTCTTCAAAATTGTGCAACCATTTCTTTACACAATAGTTGTCGTCTGCACTACAGTTTGCAAAAGATTCGTCAACATCTTTAAAATTTATAAAAGGTCTTTTGCTAGCTACATCCTCTGGTTCCGTAAGCTGTGAGGTTTTTTTTTTCAGCTGTGCTATTTCACTCTTTTTTATCAGTTTTTATCGCAACGTTTCGATTTCAGCCTTCATCATTATCGTTTGTAACAGTATCTTCCTCCAATTGATTATTCCCGTTGGCTGTAGGTTCTGCAAGCATGTGATTAACTGGAAAATATTGGTTTATCTGTACTGTAGAACGATCTTTTATAGCCTCCTCAAGCCTTAACTTTCACGCTATTCCTGTTGATGGTAATCCTAACTCTACTAATTTTCCTTTTCCTTGGCTGTCGTAGTATTTTCTAAAAACTACTCTACACGTGCATCCATGTGGCCAGAAGTAGCTGTACATATGTACTCAAAACACTAGCAAAAATTTGATAAAATTACAGATATTCCAAATAAATAGGTCACCGATGATCCTCATTTGGATTTTATCACAAAAATTGATGCTGAAGATCACCTATGATCACCTTTCACAAACACGTGTTGGGATGAATAGGATATTAATATTCACGTTTCCCTTATGTGTATGTATGTATGCTACGAAAATTCTTTGAGTTGACTTTCTAATGATTTATTTCTCGGCCCCGAATAAAAATTTAATCAAAAATATCAACATAAAATATCTTCCTCCAATTGATTATTCCCGTTGGCTGTAGGTTCTGCAAGCATGTGATTAACTGGAAAATATTGGTTTATCTGTACTGTAGAACGATCTTTTATAGCCTCCTCAAGCCTTAACTTTCACGCTATTCCTGTCGATGGTAATCCTAACTCTACTAATTTTCCCTTTACTTGGCTGTCGTAGTATTTTCTAAAAACTACTCTACACGTGTATCCATGTGGCCAGAAGTAGCTGTATGTACTCAAAACACTAGCAAAAATTTGATAAAATTACAGATATTCCAAATAAATAGGTCACCGATGATCCTCATTTGGATTTTATCACAAAAATTGATGCTGAAGATCACCTATGATCACCTTTCACAAACACGTGTTGGGATGAATAGGATATTAATATTCACGTTTCCCTTATGTGTATGTATGTATGCTACGAAAATTCTCTGAGTTGACTTTCTAATGATTTATTTCTCGGCCCCGAATAAAAATTTAATCAAAAATATCAACATAAAGACTTCACGGTTCACAATCTCACTCCTGAAAATTACTGTAGGAATTAACGTTAGGACTTTAACAAAGTCAACAAGACGGCACGAGTTAAAAGAGGACGTTCAAATTTCGAGAATTTATTGCAGATTAACTTCACAAAAATGTTGCCATGATCGACTGCACCAGATAAAATCGTTTGGATCGACAAATGCACCAACCGTTAGGTGATCGGATGTATAATCTGATTATTCAGGAGGTACAAAGCACTCAATTATTTAGAGAATACGTTTTAAGGAAAACATTTTTTTTCCACTTCGTTTGCACATAGTAACTACCACTTATATTTGTTATGTATAAGAGAATTCTTTATTCTGCTACTCTCAAAACGCCCTTATTATCAAAAAATGGATTAAGCGAAAGAAGTTTACTTGTTTTTCTAATTGGTCTGTTTTTGGTCATTGTTTCTACTTCATCCGAAAATTCCTGCCACTACACCATTCTAATGATGCGATTGTTGGCTTCAAGGAGTTCATCAGAACATACATACGCACGATTGCTTTGTGTTCCGGACTTCTTGCAATTTTTGATTAACCTGAGATTAGAAGCTATAATCCTTATTTGCATTGTATATGTTGAGCAGGTAAGGATTTCTTTGTCTGAAACGTTGTTTTTAAGGTCATGACTTAAGCTTTCGCTTCTTTATCAGTAATGATACTTAGCTTGTTGGACGGCCATTAATTGGGTGATTCACTGAGCCAGAGTGGCCCTCTCCACCAAAGATCTCCAATTACTAGCTTGGTTGGGCTGATTGTCCTCGAGGCAATGTACGCAGGATTTTGATCTGTTCTCGCATGTCTCCATATGGGTTTGTCAAAGCGATTGTGGATTTCGGACTTCCCGTTTGCTACAAACGGTGGCCAGGTGCTCGGATTCCTTGCAATCCTTGCCAGTTCGATTTCAGAAATCGCACCAGGCGAATGCTTCCGGTAATGCGTTATCCAAAGATGTAATGGTTGATTTTAACAATTGTGTTAACAGGATAGCACCACAAAGTTCTAGGCGTGGTATTGCAACTTTCAGTTTTAAATGCGCAACTTTGGTTTGTGCCGCTAGTAGCGTTATATGCACCTGCCCTAGAGAATCTATTGTTCGGGAGTATACTACGGCCACATATGTTTTTCGGAGGCGTCGCAGAAGCCGTGTAGCTATGTTGCCCAGGTTCGTATTTGATCCATCGCGCGATTATAATTTGCTGTAGATTTTTTATATCTGCTTCGAGTTGCCTCCAAGAGTTTGTTATTTCTGTAGATGGAATTTGGTCTCAGTCTATCCCAACTTTCCATAACGATTGTATGAGGAGTTTAGCTGTTATTGTTACTGTTGTAAGGTACTCCAGGCAGTCAAATATTGCTGCAATTTTTGATAGTAAGGCTCGTTTGGTTAATTTTGTAACCTCCTCCTCTATTTTCAGTTTGAAGAAGAGTCCATCCTTTTTTGGATTCCAGTGTTTCCCAGTTTTTTTACGGCATTTTCTTCACCAATTTCTAGAATCCACTTTTCGATTATCTCGACAGTAATATCTCTTAATAATTGCTCATTGTTTGAGTTCCACTTCCAAAGATTGAATTCCCTTTTGTTTAGGAGCGCAATTATTTGACTTTGAAGCTCCTTCGCCTCTGATACAGTATTCGCTCCTGACAGCATATCGTCTATATAAAAATCTGTCATTAACACTCTTTTTCCGACTGGAAGTTGTTCGCGCTCATTTTGACCAAGCTGCATTAGGACTTTGATTGCAAGATATGTGGCAGGAGCTGTTCCATAAGTAACGGTGCTTAAAACATACTCTTGAATGCGTTCTTCAGGCTTTTTTCGCCATAATATGCGTTTGTAGTCTTGGTTTTCTTTTGATACCATAATCTGTCTGAACATTTTTTCAATGTCAGTAGTAAAAACAAAACAATGCTTCCTCATCTTAACAGGATTTGGCTTAGATCTTGCTGAAGCTCTATTCCGGTATGCAGAAGATCATTTGGCCTTGACCCAGATTCTGTCTTGCTGGATCCATTAAACACTACTCGTAGTTTTGTAGTTGTACTGTATCCTTTGAATACTGCGTGATGCGGCAAGTAAGTTAAATATTCTGTGGGGAATTTGTTATATTCGGCCATGTCATTACGATTGTTGCTTAATCTTTTTTTCCCTTTGTAGCAGGCAGGTAACAGCCTTGTTTTTTTAAAACCTAATGTGCCTTAATGTAGCCGGACGTTTACCGTCCATGTTGGGTTCTTTTATATGTATTTTCGAAGTGCTGAGTACAATCATCGTTTACCTGACTGGTTGTGGTATTATTCCCTATTTCCCAAAATTGTTCCAGTTTCTGGTCTATATCTCTAATTGAAAGAAAACTTGAGATTTTGTACGTTTCCTGAGAGGCATGGGAAATATTTCCAAAGAGGATCCAGCACAGTTTTGCATTTTGTGCAGTTGGTTGGCCTTGTATGACACTATCCAAAATAATAATTGCATAAACATTAGCTCCACGAATCAAGTCAACTAGACCTGGTTTATTGAATTTGGGGTCTGCTAAGACCATGCTTCCATACTTGGTTGTATCAACGTCTGGTATTATTTTATCTGGGTGAAATGAGCATAGTTTTTCTATGATCAGTGCTTCTATTCGAAGGAAGGAGTTATTCTTGTATGGCAATAATATTTTAATGGTCACTATGCTGGTGGATTGAAGTTTTAGTATTATTGATACCCATAATTGTTGCTCTGATTTGCTCTTTATGTATTCAATTTTGGGCAGATTCTTCAGTGATTAAGGATGTTGTCTTGGATGCTCTGTTTGGCGATATTCATTTGATACTCTTATTATTGCAATTGGGAGCAACACGCTTGGGATTTTGATATTGATGTGAAATGTTGTAACATACTCATTTTGCAAACTGAATTGCCTCCTGAGCTCATGAGTTTTCTCTGCGACTGCTGGTTCACCCTTATATCTGTTCTGGGCAGTATTATCACTGGCATTGTGCAAGAGAGTATGATGTTTCTTATTGCAATACAAGCAGGTTTTGTTGGTTCTGAACTTTCAAATTTCTTGATTAACCCTTTCTGTTTATAAATGAATTTCTATCTTCCACATTTAATTTTTTTAACTATACACATTGGAATACACTGTGATCTTTACTGTAGAAGGTGGATATTTTTTTTTGTTATGGTAGAAAAGTAGAACAAATCCCTCTTGTTATAATTTATAGTCTCTGACTTCACTTACTTTGAACTTTTTATACAGTCTAGGAAAGAAGTTAAGTAGATGGTTGGCATCTCCCTGGGATTAGAGAGACTCTCTTCAAACAAGCGCAAGCTTTCTGGATCTAATTTCTCTGCTGGCTGTACCTTCCTCAATGTGTTCTTTGAGACGCTATGTAGTAGTATATTTATTTTGTTTAATGGCTCGAAGGAACATGTGTATGACAATTCAAGGGTTCTTGAATTCCTACAACATGTGGAGAGGTCGAAAAGTACTGGTGAATTAGACTTGTTGCTTTCAATTTTAACTCAGAATTTTATTTGACTAGTAATTTAATTTATATACAAAAAATGATGATTTACACATTTAGAACAGAAATGTTAAGAATGTATTCCAAAAGATATTGGAAAACAATAGTGAGATGAATAACAAAAAATTAAGAAATACTCGTAGTAACAACAAAGATATGGATATGCGCATTATGTTGCATCACACTAAATTCATCGCGGAAATGTAAACAAAAAATGCAATTGATTATTGCGATTGCGAGTGAAGCTCGAGTTGCGACCTTGTTATTGGGTCATAGGTAAATGAATTTAGCGTGTTTATTTACAAATTGAAGAATAGAATGAAATATTTATTGTTCAGCACTGAACAGATTGCGATGGAATAAATCATATACTTGAAATAATTACAGGTTTTATTGAGATGTACGTCTGTTTAACTTCCTGGATCTGGGAGTAGGTTCTGTGGTTCTTTAGAAGACGCCTCGTGGATACCGATCCGGGGATGTCTCAAGGTACTCCAAAAACCCAATTGAAATATTATAATGTATACTTCACTTTATTCTTCAACGTTAATAATAAAAAAACCTTAACTGCGCTAACTAAATTACTTTCAATTATAAACTTACTATGATTACGAGTTCCATATAAATTCCGTTTACTCAAATGGAAAATAGACGAAAAGCGTCTTGTCACGTTGGAGGCAGAAACACAAGAAGAGAGACAGTTGAACGGAGTAGTCTGTTGAGCTGCCGAAGACAAAACGGTTGATACAAAATGTAATAGTTTGAACGACTGGAATAACAAGTGAAATGCAGAGGTGTGGATTGTTTTTTTTCTGTTAGATCTTTGTTATGATTGAGCTACCGGACCATGTTTACGCAAACTTCATTTTGATAAAAATTTTATTGTTTCGTTCGAGTGGTAGTAAGGACTGCTACAGTTCAATACATCAGATGATATACTTTTGCTCTTCTTTTGACGTTTAACTCGGAGACTGCTTACAATCGGGTCTGAAGAAATTAATGACATGTGCGAGAAGTCCGTCATTGTATCCGCCCTTGAAAACTTACGGGTATGGTATTCTCTATTCATGCTATACCCATTGTTTTAAGGATGGTTCCGAATGGCGGATACAGCTCCTCATCTACACCAGTAATATCTGACGCCAAGGCTGTGTTTTCAAAAAACCTCCGTGCGCTATTACCGCAAGCGGTCGTGCCAACCCCCGATTTGGGTGTGTCTACCAAAAGCCCCATTTCATTGCGGAGGCGATCTTTTATTAATTTTTTGCGGTTCTCAATCGGACTTTTTTCTCTTTTCGTATCTGCCACGATTTTACATCCAGCCTGTATGAAATGTGCAAGATGGATTCGAAAAATTTCATCCATGCATGATGGCTTGATAGGCGAAAAGTCAGCGCAGCTTCATTTGACTTTTTTTCATATGAGGCGGAGGTTGTTTATTTGAGAAAGGGTTGCCCCAAACACATAAAAATTTTGTGTAGCTTAATTCGAGAGGACACACTTCAAATCTTTCCGTCAATGTTAGTGAGAGCAAGTTCATGTTTTACAAGAATTTCACGACATACTTGTACAACTGTTGAAGATAGTGCCGCTATTTTTGATTTAATATTGTCGATTTCTTTTCTTTTCTTTTTTAACGATGAAGGCAAGGGGTTTAGCCAGGTAATTACCTTCCTTACTTGACTACTGCCAATAGCAGAATACGATCGTGCGGGTCAGCTATTAATACATTATTACATATTTCCTTCAATAACGTGTCATGGTTGGACACGGGTCAAATAAAATTGGACTCTACTAACACATTTGACCGCCAAAAACTAATTGTATTCAGTAATGTGTGTGTAGTTGTGAGTTATTTGCATCGTTAGAAATTTGTATAAATCGTGTAAAGGAAGGTAGTGTCGCAACTTTTTTGTTATATGTTTATTAGTTATTGCAATAGTTTAAGTTATTGCGAAAAATACTAACATATAATAAATTGGTGACATGGTTGAGTTTTTAACAATGATTCATACATGTGTAGAATCAAACGTAACGACCCGCACGATCCTGCGGGCTCCGGTTTTATTTACAACAAAGATAAAATTTTCTTCCACAATTCAATAGGATTGTACAAATATAATAATAAAAGCTATAGCTGCAGAAGTTATGAAAGAAGTATTGAAAAAAAAAATTAATATGGTCGGGGAACCCCCGAGAGAAGTAAAAATTTGTTATTTCACTCACTTTGTATTGAAAAGAGAGAGTGAGAGATTCAAATATCCACGTAGTAGTATCTATTATAAAGTTTATTTAAAAAGAGTTGAGCTAAAACTAAAGTAAATTTCTTTTTTTAAAAGATTGGAAATTATTTAATATAAAAATAGGGAAAAACCTTTGACAGGAATTAAAATACATTTATAATTTGCAGGTTCTAATAAAACCAATTTTAACTATTTTTTTTTATCAGTTCAATAGAATTTTTTTACAAAAACACATTATTACAAAAATACTTCATAAAAGAAATATAATATAAAAGTAATCTTGGTTATTTATCATGACAGTCAACTATTGGTAGTGTTGATCCTTTACGTGTATTTTCTATAAAAGTTACAATAGGTTTGTGGTAGCAATAATAGGAAACAAATATAATTGAGTTACTTTTATCAATAAATACTGAATACTGTCAATAGTTGTACAACCTCAAGTTGTAGCTTTGTAGCTCCATTAGGATCGTTAAGCATAGTTAAATTAAATTTATCTTTTAAAAATTTCACTAATGGTAACGAAGCATCTGTGGCGAAATTTGTGTTAAAATCTCCGGTCAACACTAAAATTGAATTATAATAAATTCTGCCGAAACATTTTCTGTAAATTTCTAAGAAGAAATGAATGCTTATTGCATAACTAGCGTCTACGCTCATAAAAATTATTAGCCGCCCCGAAGCAACCATTGCCATCCAAATGCATACAAATTCTGAAGAACATGTAGGGAAGGCCACAAATTTTTCTTAGAAATTTACTGGACATGTTTCCTTTAGAATTGATATGAATTATTGGAAGACCCCAACGGGAAAAAAACGTGCTTTCAAACTCCTTTTTAAGCGTTTCTGCGGAAGCAAAAAGCGCTACGATTTAGCTTCAGTTTCATATAAATTTTAACATTGCTTGTCGGCAAAAACAAGTACTTCCTTTTGGCTTCGTTTTAATCGCTTTTAAAGCACTTTGTGAGAAGCAAATTTGAAGCTCTGCACGATTTCAGCTGCTACAGTGTCGACACAAATAGTTACCATCGTTTCTCTTTTAATTATAGAAAATTTAAAGTTTGAGGATTGTGATTGTGTGAAATAAAAGAAGATCATATAGCTTAAACTATAGCATTTTAATTCAATATAAAATAAAACATATTCAACATCCAAAAAAAAACATATTCAGCAAAACAGATAAAGAAATAGTTCAAAGTACAAAATTAAAGATATTCAAGAGAAAAAAAATAAAGGAAAAATTCGAGGTATAAAATTAAACATGTAACGTTGGGGAATCGGCCCTGGACAGTTCACTCTGAGAATTTTTTAAATCGAACGTACGTCGATAGAATTTATTTTTAGCTTTTAGAAAGCCCGCTTTTATTTCTGCCTCAAAGTCCGAGTAGCTAAAGTTATTCTTTTTTAAAGCAAACTGAACACAAAATTCAACACTCACGATAAACGAACTCCTTGAAGAGCCTATACTTATTAATGGCAAGCTAGTTATGACGACCATCCCATATTTAATTTTAACCACTTCCTCGGAAAAAAATGTGTGGAGGCATTTAATTAACTGCTGATGTCCTATATACTCCTTTATGTATGATATCTGTAATGAAAACGTTTAAACGAGGATATATTTAACAATATTTCATTTATCTTACTGTGTTTTCTTCTGGTATATCCGGAATTTCTTTTTCCAATTCTTCAAGTTCACCAATGTTTTTAATTGGGAATATGTTTAATATTGAATAGTTTTTATCTGGAAATAATTTTTTGGTAATCCGATCTAAAATAACGTTTTGTTGGCAAAGTACGCTTTTTATTTCAGTGGTAGAATTTTTAATTTCTTTCAACTCTTCTTTCAAATTTTGATTAATCTCTCCTGAGAAAATTACGCAATACACTTTTAGTAAATAGAATTATATTAAATGAATGATTACCTAGTAGCTCACAGCTTTCACAAAAGTCGTGCTTTGCTTGCTTGCTCAAAGTTTTCGGGCCTAAGAAAGTTATAAATTTATAAAAAAAGATTTGAACCGTTATTAAATATAATTACTTTGATTTTCGTCAATTCCATCAGTCGCATTACATCGGAATACCGGCGTAGCTGTCTCTCCGAATTTCCTCTTCATTGGAAGCATATCGACTTCAATAAGTAGTAAAAAGCTGAATATGGGAGATAAGACATGAATATATTTTACTTTATATTAATTATTTACTTCAAATGTAATGGTGGAGAATCGGTATGAAAAACATAACCGTCTTTGCATGGCAAGCTCATTGTTTTACAAAGAATATCTTCAACAGGAAATTTTTCTTCGTCATTACTAAGTTCGCAGACGTAACTTATATACCACCCATGCTTCAATAGAAGATACAGGTTCACTGAAGAAATTTTCAATTACTTTGAAGAAGTACCTGAAAACGAACCGTTTCTTATCCAGGTCTACAAAAAATCCAGTTATCTTTAAGGGCTGCAGTGGTTTAATGTAACAGTAATTATCTGGGCTATTTGAGCTGAGAAAAAATTGGTCGACATAAAATCGTTTATATAAAGGTGACACGGTAATTGTAGATTTTTTTTCGATAGTCTTTCGGGGCGAGGTAATTCTTTCCTGTTTTGATTATTCCTTAGGGTCATTCTTTCGGTCCTTTTTCAAAACCTGCATAAAGTTCTCAAACTTATAAGCCAAAAAACTATCAACGTTGCCATATTGTTCGACACATTCACATAAATGAAGCAAGTTGTGAACATTATAGCTTATTTCATTTAATCCATATAGATACTGAAAATTATGAACGAATCTCTTTAACATTTCGTTAACGCAAGAAAAGTTTTTACGGCAGTTGGCTGGGCATGATAGTAATCTATACGAGGTATGCAGCAGGAGAAATTGTACATATAAATCTGTGTCTAAAATATCTTTGAACACAACAATTCCAGTGTACAATACTAACTGACGGAACTCAATTGCTTTCCATCTGTGAACTTCGTCAAACCCCGTGGTTTTCGTCCAAATTCTTTCGGTATATATGCAGATAATGTCAGAAGCTTTTCATTTATGTATTGTTTGCCTTCAGAACTTAATTTTGCTGCAAGATGATTTCCTTTCAATATGCTGACAATCATTTTTTTCATGACACCTAAATCTATAAGGTGCATGACATCTAAAGGAAATTGTGTCACGAACTTTATTCCTATATCTTCTAGGATATGGCGCTTCGTTCGGAAAAATTGACGATGATGCTCTGGATATTTTCGTGTAGTAAATTCGGTATCTGTTCTTAAACTCCCGACTGAAGTGCTGTATGTCAATGTATTGTCTTTTCTTTCAGCTCGAGCATTGCCTTCTTTATGTTCCAGGCCGTGACATCGAATTCTTTGAATGTATTAGAGTGGTACGATTTCGTACTTCTCTTAGCATTTGTTCTTATGGAAAAATGCATTACTTTCAACTTCAACCTTCTGCACAATGTAAATAAGCCTCCGTACTAAAAGTTTTATTCAGGAATTTTGTTATTTAATTCCTTGTGCATTTACCAGCATAAAAATCTAAGTACTTTCTTTAAGAAAATTGTTTATATTTTATTACTCAAACATAACACTACACATAAAAATTAGAAAATGTGTTGAATTCTGTTGCCAATTATTACAAAAAATCTATTTTAATAACTTTTGCGACCAGAAATTTCTCCAGTCTTAAAGGGATAATAAATTTATGCAGGGTTGAATATTTGATGCAAATTGGCGTTGGAAGAATAAATGTATCTACATATTTTTAAAGTATATTCAATATTTTCGTCGTAGAAATGTTCAGTGATACTCGGGCACGGGAAAAGTACAAATCACAAAGTAAACATCCATTACCCATGCGCATGGTGGTGGTATATTTGAATAACACACTTCCACGTTTACGGTGAGCATTTTATTGGCATTTAATATTCTTGTACCCTTTGACTAATATCTTTTATATAGTATACAGGTTATCCAAATGATTCCTCTCGTCTAGACAAGTAAAAAATTGTATGGCAGAATGGCGGCAAAATGTCACCCTACCGAGTTACAGGGTCATTAATAAAATATACTCTTTTTTCGTTAAACACCCTATATATGGAGAAGTGCATGGTATATGGTCTATTTCAAGACGGCATTGTATGCTGAATCTGAAACTCTTTCCTATGAATGCTAACCCCACTCTGTTAAAGGCAGAGCTCTTTTGCTCTACCTGTGGGCGTGTGTACCTTGGTCACTGCTGAATGGTGCTTGTACCGCCTAAGAAAGTAGAAAGTGGCCAACGGTGCTTAGTACCAATGCCTTGTTGAGAATGCAATTCGTACTTGTACCAATTGCAAAATGAACGCTTGTTGTAGTTCCTCACAAGTTGGAGCTATCTAGCCAAACGTTCCTCGTACCAAGGCTTTGTTGAAAAGCGTAATTGGTGCTTGTACCAATTACAAATGAAAACGCTGAAAATTGTAACTAAAGGTTACAGAACCGCTACTTCGAATGAAAACGACTGCCAATTTAATTAGAACTGAATAAATTTATTTGATACCTATTCTACTTATACA
The DNA here is from genome assembly GCA_963930735.1 of Dioctria linearis. Taxonomy (NCBI): domain Eukaryota; kingdom Metazoa; phylum Arthropoda; class Insecta; order Diptera; family Asilidae; genus Dioctria; species Dioctria linearis. Next base: position 90,403,004 of record OZ005741.1, read on the forward strand.
GATAAACTACGCTTACCTAAACAATTTAGTTGTACCAGAGACTACTCCCATGAAATACAGTAGCGCATGCACATCCGAAGTACACCGCCGCAAATTTATTGACGGTGAGCAATGTGCTTATATTGCTGCTTAGCTGAAAATCGCTTGCTGAGCTGTTCCTGGATGCGGGTATAGTTGGAATGTTTCTGCTCTTGTGGCATCGCGGCAGGAAAGGCTTCTCCACAGAAGGTAACAAAAAATGGAGATAATTATCAGTAGACTGATATATCCCAGAGTGAAGTGGTATCATGATGGTGTATCTTCAGTTTTGACTCCTCGCTTTGCTGTGCCAATATGCGTCTTCGAAGGGCTTGAATGTCATTTGCTAGACTTTCGACAGACGTTATGCGTGAACTAGTGGAGTACCATTCACCGGCTGGAGGATAGCAGTGAGGTTTTTTGATGGCACAAATGATGTAGTTAGCGTGGTGCTCGGGTAAATGTTGTGAGATCGTATGGTCACAAAGTCCTCCTTGATAGCGCAACCATTTTAGATTTCTAGGATACCAGACTCTTCCAAAATTTGTTGGGAAACAGAAGTCTCACAAACTATGTTGATGGTTATTGGCCGTCTTGTTGAGAAAATCCAGTGATTTGGATTCAAGAGCTGAGTCCAGGGGGATACATTTATAGCAATCATGAGTTTGCAATCTGGCGATGATGAGGAATGGCTGCGCAGACTTATCTGGCATAAACTGATGTTTGAACCCTTCCGATACAGCGGTGATGTTGCTTGCATATGTATATTGAGCTTCCAATATTCTTGCATGCTGACAATTCATGCTCTGATAGCGGATAGTACTGCTCGCGGTGCAAATTCACGATCAGAAACTCTGAATCAGGTTTTATTGGCAAGAATATATTGTATCTTTATTTATCTTTGTATATATTGTATATATAATGGTATAGGAACTATTCTGATCATCTCGAAAGTTTCGTAGGAGAATAGTGGCAACTTAAGTCGGAATATGACTTGATTCTGACTAATGTGTCCTTCCCTGGTCATAAGATAATACAGTGCCAACAAGTTTTCTCGTCTCGCTGGTAGTCGAAGTGTCGATGGCATGTGCTTCCTAATTAGAGTTAGATCAGCCTGGAGCTGTTTTGGAGTCAACAGTTGTGGGTTCACTTTCCTTTGATGGGTGTATACGATCACACCTGGCAGTGCGGAATGCACTCTCTGATAGTTGATAGCCATTACAAGCAATATCACTGAAAGTGAATTAGTGATTTCAGCTGATCGCTGGTCATGGCGCTCTTCGGTTACATTATTATTCGCGATGATTGTTGGTTGATATAACTATCAAATTCCTGTAGTTGTTTTTCCATGTCCGCTTGAGATTTCTTCATTATTTTTGTCGTAAAATCTATCAGAGATGTCTGGTTTTTTATCAATGCTAAGAGATGCTCGTCATTGCCTTCCAGATTGTTTATAATCTGATACATTTTCTCAGTATATTTAGAGTCTAGAACACCAAACAGGGAACTAGCTAGATTTCCTACTATATCTAAAGGTGCTCTCCGTTGTCTAGGCTGGTTACGAGGCATGAGCATCTCATTATTATTATATAATTCCAGCATTAGATTAGCGAATTGTGCGACCATTCGCTTAAGACTAGCTGAGTGGCCCCCATACACTCGAAATAGAGTCCTGGCTGTGATTTGAAGGAAGTTATTTTTACTTCCGTGTCACCCAATATTGACAATATTAGTGTACTTAGTAAGAGCAAGCTGATCGCAGAAGTACCAGAAGGACGTCTTTTTGTGCCAGATGAATTTGACGTTGGTTCATCATCCTTTGGTTAACCACCAGAGTTGATCTTAGAATGATTATTGGTTGTATGAGAGAAACATCTTGGAAACTAGGGCGTTTTCTGAGTTTGGACTCTTTAGCTTCGGATTGTGATGCTGGATTATCTTGAATCACAATACTCGATTTTCCTTCCTTGTCAATTGGTAGTGGGGCCACCCAACTAGCATTTAAACCTTAGATTAGTGAAACATTAGTGAGAGTTTAGTGATAACCACTAAAATTGTCACCTCACGGTTAAAATTCGACGTCATAAGGGGACAATTAATCGTTATATTCACTCGTAACAGTAAATCACTATAAAGTGAATAATACTGATGATAAACACGTGCTTATTCCTTTTAAAAATCAGTACTAAGGGCCAAAACAAACCTATTCTTCATGGTGATATTGTACCGAATGAGCGCACTCGTTGTCAGCCCTACCTACATCCATCTTACCATGAATGCAGATAGGTGCTGCAACTGACACCTTTCGCTGCAGAAATCACCTCGGGGATATATGTGGGTGGCCGCAGAGCATATTGCCGCTAGCGATCAGCCGGCTTGGGGTGGTTCTTGCCACCCACATCCCCTCAGTGCTTGAAAAGCTGTGCGAAGATATAAAACACGAACAAAGGACTGGCTCATCTGCACGGGGACCTCAGACGGCAGACGGACAACAGAAAAAAACCCTCTAACGTCGCAGGATGACTCGCCGTCACTGGTGCAACCTGTAAGCCTGAAAAAAGAATTATATTTAAAAAATACCAGCGCTGTAGTGCTGAAATAGAATATGTCAAAAGGATCAACGCCGTACAAATGTGTTATCCACCCGGAGAGAGTGCAACGCCGAGAGACAGAGAGAGAGAGAACGTGGACTCCCGATGCAGCTGGAGTCCTGACTGGACTCAGATTGGGCCCATCGCCCCCATCCACCCTGGCTAAGGCGTCGCAGTCAGTATAAGGTTCTTAGCCCCATTTAATCGGGTGCGCTCAATCAGACCTCCACCACCCCTCGCGTGCGGAACTTATTCAGTCATCGTGTCGTGAAGGTCGATGCCACGACCATTCCAAAAGAAAAGAAATCAGAGAAGGAAATAAATCTGAGATAAGGCAGTTTTCTTAACGGGATGTAACATCAATTTCTTTTATTCGCTTTAGCCATCCACCGTTCATCCTTACTTAATCATCTTTACATAATTTGAAAAGTTGACTGCCTTCTTAATGGTAACTTAACCTAGAAGAAACCGTACTAGCTGACCTTAATTATAGGGTGCTTAACTCCAAACGTGTCCTCGAAACTGAATGAGAGACAGACACAAAAAAAACACAAAAAAAAAATTTTTATAACCGTATAACTATTCTTAACTATGCTAAGCTCGTACTGAAATCTCGAATATATACAAGCAAAGAAGAGAAATAAAAAAAAATAAAAGAAATAAATGTGCAACCGAACTTTTTTCACAAACAAAAAGCTTACTACCCTAGGCGAAGGTGTCCCACGCTGGCTGGATCTGGTGAGTTAATGCGGGTGGGGTTCACCCCCTTTTCACAATGGTATATATATCGCAGCGGCCGACTTGAAACACTATGTGGGCGCAATGGCCTGTTTTTTGTATATCCTTTTCACCTCTATTTATGGGTGCTTTTGGATTTTTTTTTGGTATTATAAATATATATGTATCTATATAGATTTTTAGCGCAAAAAATTTTCTTTTTTACAGGTTATCACGTATAATTTTAATTTATTAACTTAAGTTCACTTTTCGATGTTACTTGCTTTTCCTTTCTTACTTGACAACAAAAGAACTTACAGCTTCCTTATACAAAATTTCTCGGGATGAATGGCGGAACATTAGCACTAGCTGCTCAGCAGGTGGATAATTAATAAACACAAACAAAGTTCACTATGACTCTTTTCGTTCAAACCATTAATTAGTTACACTATATTGTAGACTTCTTTTGATCACAACAGGTGAGTAAATATTGTGTAAAATGTCATACTGGCAACTCCATTTAATTTCGAGCACCAAATCGGGAACGTCTTATGCTGTTGACTAATAAAACTTTTTTGGAAATTCAATAATTATAAGCGCTTTACACTTTCAGACACTAATTCGGGAAGTCTCGCAACAGGTGAGAAATTAAATCTTTTGAAAATTCAGGTGAGCATATAAATTATTTTGGCAATCCAATGATCATGAGTGATTTCCAAATTCCGACACCAAATCGGGAAAATGCCGTTCCACCACAACAGGCTAGAATTAAAATCCTTTGAAAATTCAATATGTATAAGTGCCTTTCACTTTCAGACACCAAATTGGAAAATTTCGCAGCAGGTGAGAATTAAATCAGTTTGGAAATCCAATGATTAGGAGCGCTTTTCGCTCTCAGTTTTCACTTTCAGCCACCATATAAAATCTTGTGAAAATTCACTAATTATAAGCACTGTTCGCTTTCCGACACCAGATCGGGAAATCTCGAAACAAAACGATTTGAAAATTCTACATATATATACGCTTTTCATTTTAAGCCCCCAAATCGGGAAAATTCGTTCCACCGCAACAGGTGAGGAATAAAATCCTTTGTAAATTTCAATATGGATAATCACTTTTCACTTTCAGGCATCAAATCGGGAAACTTCGTTCCACCGCAACAGGTGAGGAATAAAATGCTTTGTAAATTTCAATATGGATAATCACTTTTCACTTTCAGACACCAAACTGGGCAAATGTCGTTCCACCACAATAGGTGAGACGAAAAATCTTTGAAGAATTCACTAATTATAAGCACTGTTCGCTTTCAATCCCCAAACTGGAAAATTTCGCGGCCAGAGCATAAAATAAAGTTTCTTGGAAATCGAATAATTAATAAACGCTTTTCACCATCAGGCACGCAATCCCCTTTTTTCGCTGTCCACGCAGAAAACTCCACTTCCAGAATAATAAAAAAAAAACCCGCGATTCCACGCCGTTAATCAGCAACTTTTTCAAGTAATCAATTCAGACTACAAAACAAAAAAAAACACAACTCGACCTTTACTACCGTGCGCGCGCAGTTCCTTACTTGTCGCCTGATCAGAATTAACTACTGCCTTTTGCCCGGAAAACTGTAATTTGTGCGCGTTCTGCACAAATAATAATTTTTCGATGGTAATAGTTTTTAGTTGATGCTGCCTGTTTTCTTCGGGCGAATATGTACCTTATGGAAGAGAAGCATAAGGCTGCGTTTCGCGAATATGTATTCTTCTTACCCCTTTTCCAGGTTTTATGTCTATATATGGGAAAGTAGCAGAGGGCTATTTTCCGAAATTAAATAACTTTTTGCTCCCTTTTCAGGTATATTTAAATCTGCATGGAGAAGTACCAAAGGGCTCGGATAATATATATATATGTAAAACTTTTGCCCTTTTTCAGGAATTTAGAAGAAACAAGAAAAAAAAACTTACAAAAAAATATAGGAATATAACGCTACAATATTTACTAGTGATCATAACTCTAAAAATTCGCATCGAGTCAATTCAAATTGTATAGTGATAAACACTTATTTTCATAATCGAAAATCTTTATGAAGCGAGAAAATTTCATTGTTATATATAGTTCTTTTATTAGTGACTAGGACGTTCTCTTCATCATCGTCGGCACTCTAAAGCAACAATCTCTACAGTTGTATTAAGAACAGCTTGACAACGTGCAGGTCACGGTTAAATAAAGAAATATATGGTGTCTGTAAATATTTGCCATTAAGGAGTGCCTTTAACTACAGTTTTGAAACCAAGAAGTAAAAAAAAATTATTATGTCATTGAAAATGAATGGTAACAGATTGACGTGTGAAAAGCTTATTGTTACTTTATTATTTAGGTTAAATAAAATGAGGTAGAACATATAAAAAAAAACTTTTGCAATACCGAAACATGCATCAAACTCTCTACAATACACATTAATTCTTTTCTAGCGACAACTCCAAAAGGCATTTTATTATTTATTTGTTTATTTATATGGCTTTAAAAATACAATCATCGGTTGCATTCAACGCAATCTGTAATATGGCCAATAATTAAATTAAATGTCACTTAATAGTTCCAATTTCATCATTCCAGAACCACAGGGTGATATGAGAAGTCTGTATATGCCACTTTATTTTTGCCATACCTATCAGGGACTGACATCTATATGGAGAAATTCGTAGTAAAAATAACGATCTTATCAGTATAGTGGGAAATTAATTTTTGATTAGGTGATTGGGCCGTTATTATCACTAAAATGAAGTGTGGAGCACTGCATAGTGAAATTCCTTCGAAATCCGCCATATTTTTCTTGAAATTATTGCCACCATATTGGATACAAAAATTTGTTGGAAAATATTTATTTTATTTCATAATGTTAGGTGTTTACAACATTGAAAATAGCCAAGAAAAATGTTTTGGAGATACGTTCAAGTTCATCCAAACATTACTTTTACTGAAAAAAAACCTCGAGATAAAAATTCAAATTTAAGAATTTCTCAAATATTTACTAATAATAACTTATTTTTGAGGCGTCTTGTTATTTTTCGATTTAAAACATTTTATTTCATCAGTAAAATTTGATGCGTTTATAATTAGTTTGGATAAATATTGCAATATATTGAATTAGAATTTCATAACGCATATAATATATGCATACCTACATTATAGAAGATTAAAACCAAAGTCATGTTAATTTAGACGTTATAGTGAATTAGTCTTACACATTTCTGTAGATATATCACTTGCGTGAAATGAAAATCACTATCTTTAATCATGAAAATCACATCCTCGTAACGTGATATCAACTAAAATCAATCACTTCATGGTGAATTAAAACAGTGAAAATAACGTTACTGTCATTCAAAATGGAACGTTTCATTCCCCAAAATGGTGTATAGACCCAGCTTGAGACGTGTTATGATAACAAAAGTGGTAGTTAACAACAATATAGGTGGACTTTATTGAGTGTTTATTATCATCAGTTGAGTGCGTGGAGTCAGCTGGAGCAGACGTTCCATCGTGCGTGTTACTGGTGTCAAAGTGATAAATAGCGATCAACCTGTAGTGCAGTGCAGTGAAATTTTTTAAATATAATAATAATAACTAAAATCCGCCGTGCCGTTTTTTATTACATAAAAAATAAATAATACCAGCTAAGTCCATGGCTTTTCTATGCCCTGCCGGCAGCACAGTACGGTGGCGTTTAACAAATCTGCCATGTACATCAGTGATCAGTGCAAGGTCATTAGCCCTTGTCACTGATCAGCAATACGGGTGTCCCCAGCTGTGGTCATTGAACTGCACGGTCTGAGGTACTGAAAGCAGCAAATAGGCATAACACTATTGCTGTTTTCTTTTACCTCGCTGTGTCGTTGACTGCAGCTGGGTGCCCCTAAATAAATATGTGTGTTGTTGTGTGTCGCTCTTTCTTCTGCTTTTTATGTTTTGCTTTGGAATATGCAGAATTTTATTTTAGAATTTTGCAACATTCGCGGATTGGGGGCAAATCGTTTTTCGGTGTACTGCCACCTTCAATCAAAAAATCCGGCAATTCTTGCGCTAAGTGAAACCAAGGTCGTTTCTGATGCTGATTCTAATCAATATCACGTCCCTGGTTATAGCTTAGTGCCTCTTTTTTCTCCACATAGGGGGATCGCAGTATATATTCGGAATGATGTGCCCTTTACCATTCTAAAAGACTTTCCACCTTCTGCCAATCCTGAGTTTAATTACATCTGGATTAGGTTCAAACTTCACAGGCACATCATCTACTTTTGCTTCCTTTATCGCAGCCCAAATATGTCTGATGAAGACACGGTATCCGCATTTGACAATATCTCCAACAATATTGATCATTTGCTTTCTGTCTCCCCCTCTTCCGAAATCGTCCTGGCAGGCGATTTTAATGTCCATAACATACCGTGGCTCAGACATTCTTCTATCACAAGTTCTGCGGGCCGATTCGTTGAACTATTTTGTGCATCTTTCAATTTGCATCAGCTAGTGGATGCACCGACGAGAATCCCTGATGCAGCTGGAGATAGGGCCAATTTACTAGATTTGTTTCTGTCATCTCACCCTGACAAATATTCTATCTCAGTCGGCTCCCCTCTTGGTAATTCAGACCACTGTCTAATCACGGCTCAATTTATCACCTCATCTCTGCGCCGCCCCACTTCTCCACCTACAAGTAGGCTTCTCTGGCACTATAAGAACGCTGATTGGGAAAGTCTCAATCAGTATCTTAGAGATATAGATTGGTCGGTCTGTTTTGCTTCGAGGGATGCTGATGAATGCACATTAGAACTTAGTAACTTACTAAGTCTAAGCATGCGTGAATATACTCCGTATTCTTACAGCAGATCTCAACAACAGCAAAATCGCTCTTGGTTTAACGATAAGTGCAACCAAGGTATAAAAGCAAAAGAGTCTGCTTTTCGCGCCTATCAAGTGCATCCTTGTCCAGAACTGAAAGAAATCTACAAGACTTCACGGAACACCTGCAAGTCCATTATCCAGAGAGAAAAATTTATTTTTGACCAGAATGTTAGACAAAGAATCTTGACAAGCCGCAAAGGTAGTAAAGGTTTCTGGTCCCTGGTCAAAACCATCAGGAACAACTTCAGCAGTTCCTCTATACCTTCACTACTTAATAATGGTGAAGGGGTTGTTGACTCCCAGGATAAACCTAATATTTTGGCTGCTAGATTAGCATCTAATTCTTTTCTTCCACCCACTTCACAGGCACCTGTCGTGCATCCCCCGTGCGGATGTGTACAAGAGCCAATACACATCCGTACGAGAGATGTGTTCAAGGTCCTTAATGGCATCAACGTCTCTAAAGCCGCAGGACCTGATGGTTTCTCGCCCCTATTAATTAAAAGCTGTGCCTCATCCTTGGCTAAACCTCTGCGCAAACTATTCTACCTGTCCTATTCCACAGGAAAATTTCCAACTGCTTGGAAACTAGCTCACGTTCAGCCTATTCCCAAGAAAGGAGAGGGTAGCGATCCCTCAAATTATCGACCAATTGCAATCACTTCGATTCTTTCAAAGGTTTTTGAATCTATCATTAACTCCAAATTAATGAAGTATCTGGAAACCAATCAGCTCATCAACGATCGCCAATACGGCTTCCGGCACGGTCGCTCATCTGGAGACTTGCTGACTTTTCTTACGGAACGTTGGAATCGTAGTCTTCACAATTTTGGTGAGTCCAAAATCGTTGCTCTAGATATTTCAAAGGCCTTTGATAGAGTCTGGCATCCAGCCCTTTTAGCCAAACTCAAAGCACTTGGTCTTTCCCCTCCTCTTCTATTATGGATTGAAAGTTCTTTATCTAGTCGCCAAATACGTGTTGTATTAGATGGTGTTATATCTGAACCTCATCCTATTAATGCCGGTGTCCCCCAGGGCTCTGTTATTTCTCCGACTCTATTTCTAATCTTCATTAATGATCTGCTTTCCCTTACTTTTAATCCTATCCATAGCATTGCTGATGACAGTACCCTTGATTTCGCATACTCCTTTGACACCCTTGCGGATTCCAGAGGGAACGCCACATGTGTTAAACGAGACTGCATGATTAGATCATTGAATAACGATCTTGACAATATTCTCGCTTGGGGCAAAGTGAATCGCGTCGAATTCAATGCATCTAAGACCCAAAGCTGTCTCATCTCATTAAAACAAGACCATCACATAACCACTCCCGTTTCGTTTGATGGAGCATTAATTTCTGATTCATCGTCACTAAGAATTCTTGCCATTAATATTTCCAGTAAGTTAAGCTGGACAGATCACATCTTCTCGGTTGCCAAAGAAGCATCAAAATGTCTTGGTTTTTTGAAAAGGTGTAAGAAATATTTCAGCCCATCAAATATAGCGCTCCTCTACAAGTCCTACATCAGACCTAGAATGGAATAAAATTCCCATATCTGGGCCGGGGCTGGTCGCACAGCCTTAGCTTCATTGGATATTGTCCAAAAGAGAGCCCACAAGCTCATTGGCGACGTGGCAATTACTCGTCATATCGACTCGCTCGAGCACCGTCGCAATGTTGGATGCCTTTCGCTCCTTTATCGCTATATGCATGGTCAATGTTCTGATGAAATATCTAGTCTGATCCCTTGTAGAATAGTTCCTGCACGCAATACTCGCGCTGCATCCCGCGCTCATCCTTTTACCCTTCAAATTACCTTCGGCCGTACACTAAAATTCCGTGATGCTTTCTTATCCCGAACTGTGCGAATGTGGAACAGTCTACCATCTTCTGTCTTTCCTCCGGCATACATCCTGCGAAAGTTTAAGAGCGACATACATCGGCACCTCCGCCGCTCTCCTCATATCCCTTAATCCTTTCCCTATCTCCTTCCTGCCACGCTGTGCTTTGCATCATAGGGTATCCCCTGAGCTTGGCTTAATAATATAAAAAAAAAAAAAAATCACGGTCCAATTACTATTTGTCATTGTCATTGTCATTATAAAATGTTAGTTGGGCAGTTTGTGTATCTATCTTCTCAATACTCCTGTGGCTGTTTTAACATCTGCCATTCGCACTAGGTCATCCTGTCCCTTAATAACCTTGATGGTCCGCCCCAATAGGCATTTCATACTAGGCAGGTTGTCACCTTTTATTAGCACCATCATACCGTTTCTAGCATTATCGCAGTTTTGCTTCCACTTGTATCGATCCTGGAGTTCATTTAAGTATTCATTGGTCCATTGTCTCCAGAACTCATTTTTTATGTGACTTACTAGTATCCATCTCTGAAGTAAGCTGCCCTTTAATGTCTGTGCATGAGGATCGATCGTGTTTGTTAATGGTACCCCGATTAGGAAGTGCTCTGGTGTCAGTACTGACAGGTCATTTGGATCAGCTGACTGCGGGGTTAACGGTCTGGAGTTGAGTATGGCCTCGATTTCAACCATTAATGTTTCAAGCAGATTTGACGGCTGCCTCCCAAAGGCCACCAAAATGTGGGGCTCGTGGAGGTATCAATTGAAAATCCACTCCTCTGGTGGTGCAAAATGCAGTAATAGTGTGCCGCGATTCTTGAAAATACACTGCTTTTTTGAGTTCTGATAGTTGATTTTTAGCTCCGACAAAGTGTGTGGGATTGTCACAATACAAATTTCTACAATTTTCTCTTCTACTCATGAATAGCTTGAGTGAGCCGATGAAGGCATCTCTTGTCAAATCGCCTACCACCTCCAAATGAACAGATTTGGTAGCGAAGCAACAAAAGACTGCCACATAAGACTTTTGTGGTCGTTTTCCTCTGCTTTTAAAATTTTTCCAAAAGGGGCCACAGAAGTCTACAATAGCGGTCTGCGGCTTCATGGATAAGAGTGCAAGTTGGCTCTGACTTAACTTGAAAAAACTACCAAACAAACAAACAATTGACAAAAGGTCTGGCGGGTTGGATCCTTGTGGGTGGCAAGTAGCCCATTAACAGGGATAAAAGTCTTGGCTTCGATTTGGTGCAGCGCATACAATTTTGGACGATAGATCGAGCAGTGATCTTAGCCTTGATATGCCAAAATCTTTTGCCTGTTATTGATAGTAGTGTTTGTGGTCCTGCATGAAGATTGCTGATATGAAGTTGCGTCACCAGTAGCCTTGTTATGTTGTGTGCATATGGCAACAGCATAGGCTGTTTTGCGTCAAAGTGCAAGTTGGAAGCCTGAAGTCTATCACCAACTCGGAATATTCCGTTGTCATCAAGAAATAGGCTGAGGCTGCTTAGATTGCTGTCGGTATTTGTTCAGTTTTTGGGTTGTCGATGCCGCCCTTAGATAATGTGGGTCCAGTCCTGGGCCTGTATCTGCGAATATAAAAGGCACGAAGGAAAACACTCCCGGGTTTAAAGTAGAAAACTCAATTTATTATTTAATTCTGATTCACAAACGTTTTTAGATCTACACATTTTTTAATTTGGACTACTGAACCGAATCTTGGACGAAGCGCAACTGATGTTTTCTTTTTTCTTCACTAATGGCTTGGCTTGAGTCGCCTTATCTTTTTTACTTCAAATTTTTCATCGTCTTTTTTCTATTTCAGCCATCTACATCGCTCTCGCCGTTGCTCGAGTACGAACCTCATAACTGTCTTATGTAATTTATGTTTGGTCAGCATATCTCGTCTCAAGTGGTGTTTATGTTGCACTTACGCAGGCAATAATTTGGAGACATCTGCAAGTGATAATTTAAATTATTTAGGGCACATATGATACGCGATATCTGCATAATTTCAGATATCGGATGAAATTGGGGTTGTAACACACCATCCCCCTTATGGAAAGTCGAAGTTCTTCCTTTGAAGACTGAGACTTTTAATGACCGAGATCTGCTATTAAGACGAATGTCAGGCAATGGAAGAGCGAGGAGATGTGGTTAACTGCGACAGCAAAAAAAATGCAAGAATTTACAGTTAGGTTGAGTAAAATTTGAGGCTTTTCGAAATGTTCGGTATTTCATTTGCTTCTAGACTTGGTTTTGTTTTAGTCTTAGCTTTCAGCTTCTTTTTAAAAATTAGGTAGGCTACTATTATTAAAACTATTGCTATTACAATATAAGCGGTAGCATAATGGTGTATATCATGTTCGGACACAGGGGTCAGCTCTTTACTTTCTTGCTCCCTTAAAACTCTTAGGTTCGCGTACAGTTTTTCCAGACTTTCGTCGTTTAAATGTTTCAGAAAGAATGTTTTAGGAATAATGTTATTTGGCTTAGTGGAGCGACTCTTTTCTCTTGAAACTTCGGTTAGGTTAACACTTGGCATATAAGCTTTATTTAGTTTGGTTATTTTAGAATCGTGTCCTCTAATGGTAAATTTGTTGCCTTGCAAGGAACATCCGGAGGAAATTTTCAATGTTCCGCATCCAGCGAGTGTAATAGTTTTCTCCTCCCTTACAGTGTCTTCGCACAATATTTCAATGCTTGTTTATTTGCTATGGCAAAAATCCATTGATTCGGTTGAGACAACTGTATCCAAAAGTCCATTGAACTAACTTCCCGTATTTCACAAGTACTGGGAATAATTATAGGATACATTAACAAGTCAACTTCGCATATATTATATTTAAAGTTTGTATTGAAGACGAGGTGGCTTGCTTTTCACAAGTGATCTTCGTAAACATCCAATATACAAGTTTGAAAGTCGAACTTATCCATTGGATAGTAGTGTTCTTTATTAGAATCCATCAATAAGTACTAAGTACTTGGTTTAATAAATACCATTCTTGAGTTCGATGGAGTAGGAATAGGTGTTCCCTTGTAGAGGTTATACGATTCTCTATACGAAAGAGGATTTTGAACTCAAATAAAAGTTTGTTATTCACATGGGAGATATCAACCGTACTAACTCTGTAATAATATTGAGTATTGGCCTTATTTAGAGGTGCTGGTAAAGTTAAGGTTATTTTGGATATCCCTTATTGCTTTCAGAAGTTGTTGTGGGGTAAGTATAATCGGATGCTGTCTGTTGTAATTTTGTAGGAGATTCAAAATCGTATTTTGTGTGTTTTGATGCCTGAGTACCTTGAGTGTAACGTAGGATATGAATTTTTCAAATTCTAGGGTCTTATTGATAAGGACTTCGTCTTTGTTCACACGATTTAAGACTTCCGAATATTTTGAGAACTATTTTCCGATGTTTTGAAATTCTTCTCTAACTGATGCTCTTGTTTTGGCGAACAAATTTATAGTAGTTTCGACTACGGAGGTTTGATTTTGAATTTACTTTTGTAAATGGCTCTCGTTTTTATTGAGAATTCTAATCTGCTCGTCGTAGTATTTCGCGTCATTTTCATTTAAGATACCGAAAGCATATTTAGATAAATAACCTACAGCATTAAACAGGGCTATTCTTGATACTTTATGCTCCGCATTTATAAGTTCGTCTATTTTGGCGATGTCGAAAAGATTTAATTCTAATTGCTTCGTGATTGCGTCACAGATTTCGGTAGTATTTTCTAGTTTTTGCATGTCTTTACAAACTTCCATACCTTGTGACAACATATGTGTAATATGTTTGTATTCCAATTTAAAGTTGCCTAAGTCATAATACACCAATAGTTTCCATTCCCTGTAGACCAGATGGACTTGTCCTAACAGCTCGAAGTAAATGCCTGGTTGCACCTGGAAGATGTTGATCCGCACGCGACTGTTTGCAGCAATTGTACTCCAAGTTATGAGATTGAGTGAAAACATTACCCTGAAACACACATTATTTAGTATCACCTTTACAACAACTGATTTGACTAGTAGAGATTCCGATTGGACGCATTTAAGAAAAATGTAGATGTGAATTCAAGTGGTTATAGGCTGTCTCACAAGAGATCATGTCGGGAGTTTTAAAAGTCACCTAGTAGGTATGAGGCTACTCGTTTCAAGTTGTTGTTTTGTAAACTTCTACTTCGTCTGCCACATTTTATTGTGCTGTTTTCCGTGGAATTCACCATTACAACTTCAAATGGTCCTGACCAAAGTGGACTGAATTTATCTTTCCTGGCGTTGTTTTTTAGAAGGACTTTGTCACCGACAAAGAATGTTTTGCCTTTGGAGTTGTTATCATACTAGTCCTTTGATTTTAACTTATGGGCTTTTATAGTTTGCTTCGTGATTTGATGTGCTACGTGTAATCTTGCCTTAAGCTCGACTGCGTAATTGTCGTAGTTATAAAATGGTTCAGGTGAAGCTTTAAGACTAGATGGAATTCTAGGAGGGTATCCATACAATAATTCATAGGGAGTAAAGCTTGTACTAGTATGGGGTGTCGTATTGTATACGAATATTGAGTATGGCAACCATGTGTCCCAAGACATAGGGTCTTTGGTGGTGTAATGCCTGAGATACTCCGCCAACGTGCGGTGGCTTCTTTCCAGTGCACCATTTGTTTGCGGGTGATATGGAGTGGTACGAACTTTTCGTGATTTCAATATTTTGCATGTTTCGGTGAAAAGATTACTCATGAAGTTGCTTCCTTGATCAGTCAAGATGCACTCTGGCATACCATGTTTACATACTATTTTTGTTACGAACTCCTCAGCGATTAACGATGCTTCTGTATGAGGTAGTGGTAGCGCTTCAGAATACTTGGTCAAGTCGTCTTGATATGTCAGTATATACTTATGTATTACCTACATGACTTTCCTGAAGTGGACCTACGATGTCTAAAAATACTTTTTCAAAAGGTTTAGAGGCCGTTGAAGTTATCTTCATTGGTATTTTTGTATTTCCAAGGAGTTTGTTGGTCTGACATGAGGGGCATTTTCGAATAAAATTGCTTATATCTTCCTTCATACCTTTCCAGCGATAAGATTTCCTAACTCTCTTGTACGTTCTTTGGGTCGCTTGATGACCGCCTAGTGCAGAACAATGAAAATCTTTAAGAATTAACTCGATATCATCGGGATTTGTCAAATGTACTATTGTGTTTAAATATAGAACGAAACGGAAATTCGTATTTTTTAAAACTTCTGAACAAAGGTCTTTAATTTCGGATTGGTGCTCAGGAGATAATTCGGGTATTGAGATGTGTACCTCGTTCTTCTTCAGATCTTTAGCGATATCCAAGCATTTATTCAGTACCTTTTTAAGTGACACTTTGTCTTCGGTAGTTCTTAACGGGAAATGAGATCGCCCTAACGTATACTGACAATTATCCTGTTTTACGTCTCCTGGTTGCAAGGAGTTTGGTATTTCTATTATACTTTGCAAGGGATAATAGTGGCGATAGTCCACAATTAAAATTTTTCTTTGATCGGGGAATTCAGTAGACATTCTTCGCTGAGTGTGACTTGTTTGTCTATCAAGTCTGTAGGTATTTCCTTCGGTTCCATAACTGATATCTCTTTGGCGTTCTCCAAATGGACTCCGTTTCTGGCTTGATTCTTCATTACGACTAGTACCTCCTTTTCTTCGGGTATTATACGACTGAGTGCATCGCCATTAGCGTTCAACTTGCCAGGCTTATGTACTACCTCGTAGTCATATTCATCCAGTCGTATCGGCCAACGCATGAGACGAGAAGAAGGATTTTTGAGATTAATTAGCCAAATTAGCGGTTTATGATCAGTTATTACTGTGAACTTGTTTCCATATACGTATGATCTAGACTGTTCCACTGCGTATACAATGGCTAACAGTTCTTTTTCTATCGTAGAGTAGTTACCTTCAGCAGGGTTCAACGTGCAGCTTGCGTAGCATATAGGTCGATCTTCACCGATCTTACCTTGGGACAAAACTCCGCTAATAGCAACATCGCTAGCGTCTGTAGTCACCAGGAATGGTTGATCAAAGCGCGGGTGAGCTAAAACGGGTGCTGAACATAAACTTTCTCTAAGTTTGATAAACGATTCGTCACAATGGGCATCCCATTTGAATTTGTTGTCCTTTTTCAAAAGGTTAGACAAAGGTTTAGATATTTTCGCTATGAATCGCCGGTAATACCCAACGAGACCCAGAAATGATTGAACTTCTTTTACTGTTTTTGGTGTGGGATAATTTTGTATAAAGCTTAATTTTTTCGGATCGGGTTTAGTACTATTTTCGATAAGGACATGTCCGAGGTATGCAATTTCTTTACGAAAAAAGCTACATTTCTCCGGTTGCAGCTTTAATCTATGTAGATATAATCTGTTGAAAATCTTTTCTAGTTTTATGTTGCGATCTTTTAAGTTGTAGCCATGCACAACAATGTCATCTACATACACAAAACACTCTATACCTAGTAGTCCCGAGAGAACGTTATTCATTAGTCTCTGGAATGTTGCGAAAGCCCTCTTGAGTCCGAAAGCCATGCGGGCGGCTATAATGGAATTGACCTTAGGGAGTGCTAAATGCGGTTTTAGACTTATCTTCCCCGTTCAGTTTTATTTGTTGAAAGCCACTATCAAGGTCCAGGACAGAAAAATACTTCGATCTTCCTAACTGGTCTAGAATGTCTGTTATATTAGGGAGGGGATAGGCGTCTCCTATCGTGATGTTATTTAATCGACGATAGTCGACCACCACTCTCCACTGCTTGTTGCCATTACTGTCTGGCTTTTTTGGCACTAATAATAAGGGAAAGTTCCAGGGACTGTCACTAGGACTTATTATTCCTTCTTTTAACATTCCTTCCACCTGTCTATTAATTTCCTTCTTTTGGGTGTCAGGCAAACGATAAGGCTTTACATAAATAGGAATTTGGTTGGGCTCAGTACGAATAAAATGTTTGGTTGAGTCAGTACACGTGAGATGGTCACCTTCGAGAAAGAATAGTTCATTGTAACGCGTATATAGTTCAATCACTGATTCGCTTTCCTCTTCGTTACAATGGTCGAGGTCTATTAGGTTAGTTAAGCGTCTGAGACGTTGACTAGTGGGGTCTAATTCGTATTGTGTCTGGAGAACATCGAAATTGCGCATAGATTCCCAATTGGGTTTGAACTCGTTTTCACCAATTTCAACATACGATTCGTTGATGTTAAGAACGGTCACGACAGCACGATTATTTATGCCTAATTTCAGAATTACCACACATGACTTCTCCATCCAGTTCGACTGGTAGGCTTATCACTGACTTAGTTCTTTTAGGAATGGATATGTGGTGAGCACTAGATTCTACTTTGGTTGAGGGATTCAGCCTGCCAATTTCTGGTACGTGTGAGTTGCTTGAGCTAGTATATAAGAGTTGAGACTCGAAGGAAATATGTAAGATCTTACTTTGGTAGTCTACTTGTGCATTAAAAATTTTTAGGAAATCGCCGCCTAATATTGCGTCATACGTGTGACCTTTTTTCCTACTAAATGAAGCTTCTGATTGAATTTATGAGATTCGAATTGCAAGCTGTCGTCTGCTTGACCACAAGTGGCTACTTACTTGCCTTGAGTACTTGAAATTTTTGTTTGATCTTGGGTGTTGACTGAATGAGTACTCTTTACTAGCTCGGATTTGTTTAAACTGATTTCCGCTCCGGTGTCTACTAAAAATGTGTTTGTACTTAGGGTTAGGGAAGAGTATAGTTCCCAATAAACTCTAAAGGAATTATTAATTTTGTAAATTCTCTGGTTTTTTCATAGGTGAGTGTATTTCGGCTTGCAATGTGATGGGGTTTACGCGAGGAGGCTCGTTTCTTCGACCACCTCGCCACATCACGTTTCCCTGATTGTTTCTAATAGACTTTGTGTCTTGGGGAGTTTGAGTGCTTCGAAATTTTTTGAATCGTCGGCTTTGTAATCATATGCCTCGTATGAGGTCCATATTCTTCTCGTCCTATAGCGTTTACCTGAGTGTGTCTTGGTACAGTAGGACGACTACTATGGTAAGAATTTGAATTTGGTTCAAATCTTCTATTGTTATATTCGCGCTTCCTACTCTCGTAAATATGGTGGTTGGGATGTATGCAATAAGCGCAGTAGATAGTTGATGGTTCCCGTTTTACTACTTGTAATTGTTCCCGCTTACTTGTTAGTGGAGTAACTGACTGAAAACTCGGTCTCGCGAATAAGAAATTACTCGCATTATGGCCAAATTTTCTGCAAATTGTTCAAATGGGTCCCCTTGGGGATTGAAAATTTACTCTTTGTTGGCGCCGATGAGAATATACGGGTTGTTGTGGTAACCGCTCTGCTTCTTGTACAGCATAAGCCAGTAGGCTTTTAAAACTTTTGTCAGCTCTAGCTGCCTTGACTAATGGTTTGAGGAACTGGTCGTTAATTCCGTCCCCGAATGCCCTAATAGCCAGATTATTATATTATATTATATATTTATATATATATACATATATATTTTTTAACTAATTAACTGAAAATTCCGGTTTTTTATACCCTAGATGAAATCTATAGGGGTATACTAAGTTTGTCATTCCGTTTGTAACCCCTCGAAATAATGATGGTAGAGCGAAAGGGATTGGACACTCATTCATAATATTAAAAGTTATTTTGATTTTTGCATGTCCGTCCGTCCGTCCGTGCGCACGATAACATGAGAACGCGTATACTTAGAGAGCTGAAATTTTGTACACGGACTTTAAAAAAAAAAGTAAAATTAAGTTCGAAAATGAGATAAATCGGGCAACTCCTTCGTGGGGTTGCCATATACAAATTTCGTTTTCCGCTATATATTTGGACACTGCCTGAGAACGTGTCGACGTAGAAAGCTGAAATTCCGTACATGATGTTTTTACTACATTAGCAAATAAAATTTTAAAAATGGACTAAATCGGGTTACGGCTTGGTGTTGCCATATAAAAATTTAGGTTTTTTACGCATACTTTGAAAACGATCAGTCCAAGACATTTTTATTGTACTAAAAACTTCTGCAGAATATACGAAATCCTATAAAATTGGAAATAATCATTTTTTCTGTGCAACAAACCGTTCTAGAAATATATGCGAAAAACAACTTCAAAATCAAACTTGAATAGATCGGTGACCATTCATCTAGGGTATCATAAGAATTGGTCTTAGACCAATTCTAGCTTTTTTACTTGTTTTTGTTTTTTTTTTTGATAAAAATGCTTTTCAGCGATTTATATTAAAACATTGCAAACCATACCAAATATTGCAAACCATACTAAAAATTGCAAACCGTACTAAAAATTGCAAGCCATACTGAAAATGTTCACACAAATGCATTGAGACGAAACCGTCTCAAACCATATCAGAATTCCGCATACATTCGTTGAGTAGAAATTATCGAAATTTCAATTTCTCATAAATAGTCGGGAAGATACGTCGTAAATTATTTAAAAATTTCACATAAATAGTTGAGGAGAAACTATCTCAAATTATAATGCCACACGAATAGGGTAAATAACTCTCCACCCTCTATCTCTACTTTCTTGACTAATTTAAGCTAATCCGGTTTTTTTGAAGTTATTATAAGCGATGACGACATTGATTTCGAACGAAAATAAATGGAAATGATGCATGATCACCAAAACACGAATCACATACACTTGTCTAAGAAAAACGTACGTCGCAAACCACTTAAATTTCGCTTAAAAGAGTGGGCAAAATACTCCAAAAAATTTTTATTTTCTTTCTGATTAATTCGAATCAAACTAAGTAATTATTAAAATTTCACTTAAATACGGTTAAAAGAGGACAAAATATTCCACACATTTTATTTTCTCTCTGATTAATTCAAGCTCAATTAATTAAAATTTTACTTTACCAAAATAAAATGTTTACTATAATGAAAAGATAAGTTCGTAAGTTTACTTTATTTTATCCATCGCTGTTGCTAGTTTAAAGATGATTAGATGATAAATTTTCCGTTTAATCCAGAAGTCCAGAAAGATTAAAGATGATTAGATGATAAGTTTTCCGTTTAATCCAGAAGTTCAGAAAGATTAAAGATGATTAGTTGATAAATTTTTCGTTTAATCCAAAAATCCGTTTAGTCCAGAGGTCCAGAATGATTAAAGATGTTTAGATGATGAATTTCCACGTGAGTACCGCCTTACTTTCGTAGAAAGTGGCCAGAGGTGCTTAGTACCAAGAATAGGTATAATAATATTATCTCCTACATCAACCGGAGGAGGTATGGCTGCGGAAATCGACTTTATTCGATCGACCTGTTTCTTCAAATTTTGCTCGGCATCCCATCTAGCCAAAGAGATATTTGACGATGTGCTAGCTACCATCACATCATCCTCTTCTTCTTCTCCAATATCGCCGCGTCCAGCATCTGACATCTGATCTATGATTTTCCGAAGATCATCCTCATCGCAGATAGTTTTAATAACATCAGATGATAATATGGATGTCGTTAGACATCTCTTGGTTCCACTCCAAATACAGCTTTGTATGGTGACTGCTTGATTCCTGAATAATGGGCTCTATTTTGCACAAATTGTACAATTGGTAGAATGATTATCTTTCATCCATGAAGCTAAAATGTTTTCTATGTCCTGATTGGGTCTTTGAACAGAACCCTGACTCTGGCTATGCCGCGCCTTCCTATGAACAATCTTCAACTCCGGCCAGTATGTCAATAGCTCATCTATGGCATAATTTACAAACTTTCTTCCGTTATCAGAGTGTAAAATACAAGGCGTGCCAAATGTCAAGAATATTTCAGTTAGTTGTAAGGCAACTTCTGCCAATTTCTAAGCTAAAATTGTTTAGCATGACCATTTAACCAAATTTGTTTTTTCGTTAGAATTTTTGTTTTGCTTCTCCACGGTGTTTTTGGATTGGCTGTCAGTAGGTCGGTCACCAATAATGTACAAAAATTCTAACCCCTAGATGTTGTATGTTGTTATGCTTTTTTAAGATATTAACTAGTTTTAATCTTCGGGTATTGTTTATTAAAGATTGTGGTTAATAGTCATTATGGCACGTATTTACTATGAGTATTAACATGGCTTCCCTTTTCTTGGAGGGGAACTCCAATCCAAATAGTCATTAGATAGGTTAAAAAAAACCTTAAAATTTGTTATTGTTGAAAGGTGGTGAGGAGGAATTCATCCCTCCGTGAGTATTATTAAGAAAGGTGTCCCTGTAACTAATTCCTTTCATAACTGGGAAATGTTGTGCGTAACTTCTACGAACAATGTCTTTCCGGCTGGCTTTGCCTTCATTATTCCAACTCTCCTTTCCCTGAGGTATTTTTTGTACATTCGGCAACCTCAATAGTTTGCGGAGTCACATAACTGGCCGCAGTTTAAGCAGGCAGGGGTCACCTCCTCCTTCTTATTTGACAAGCCTTCATTCGGTGAGTGTTTCTGAAGGCATTTAACGCATTTGTATTCTCTAAGGCAATTCATTGCTAGATGACTGCACTTTTGGCATCTGTAGCGTTGCACTAATCCTTTGCCTTTGAGTGCCTCCCAGGTAACTCGTTGACCCAGGCAGTATCTGGATTTCAATAAGTTTGACATATCCTCCCCTTGGGTACAGTTGGATTAGGAAACTATCTACTTGAAAGTTTTATTTTTTAGAGTTGAAGGTTTGAAATCTGGATATTTTCTTTGGGATTACTTGTGGGAAAATATCTTTGAATTCATCGACTACGTCGATTGGTTCTATGTTATGGTGGAGTAAGAGGCTTATTGACCTCGCAGACATAGTCGGCCAGGTATAGCACTCTATTTTCCTTTCTTCAAATAGTTTTAGCGATCTTTCCTTTTCTCTTATGCTCCCGGGATATACTTTGGAAGTGGATGGATTAGTATTGCTGAACTTCGCCTCAAGATTGTTCTCAGAAATATATTTATATAAGGTTTTACCGTTAATGTTTTTAACTATAAATAAGGGTATTATATCCCCTTTTTGGAGAATGTAATCCCCTCACCCGTAGCCTTTACATTGTTAATTCCAGATTTCGGAATTTGTGAATTCTTATGCTCATTACTATTTAAATTTTTATTAGTAATAGAATTCGTTATTATATCTGTTTTATCTATGTTAGTATCATTTATATTAATATCATCTATATTAATCTCTAATACACTGAGCCTATTTTGTTTGGATATTAGCGGCTCGGTGTTTTGGATTTGTCTTCTTTTGTCGTTCTCATTTTGGGAAATGGATGCTTCCCTCTTATTGATCTTAACTCTGTGCCATTCCAGTCAAGGAAATTCAATTGCTGGGAAGTTGTAGCAAGAGAGCGTTCCTGTCGTCAGATCTGCTTATACCCATTTTTATCTGGGTATGGGCAGACACCTCTAACTGCAAAACTCATTTCGGTGGTAGGCGTGGGTGGCTGCACAGTTCTTCGCGGATATCACTCAGCCGGCTTGGGGTGGTTCCTGCCACCCACACTCCTTCCATGCTTGTGAAATGTGCAAGGAAAAAAAACATATGAGGTTACTCAGCGGAACGGACAAACGTGAAAACTTCCAACTGAATCCTCTTAACCTGGAAAGGAAAATTTAGATGCTGAAATAAAAAGAAGAAATGTATAAGAACGAAAGAAGGAGAAGAAACCTCGTCAACGCGGTACCCACGATGTGACTCCTGGAGAGCTGACAACGCCGAGAAAGGAACATGATCTGAAGATGGTGTGCGAGAGAGAGAGAGAGCGCGGTGGGAGCTCTGGGTGATGGTAAAGTTCCGACTTTGGGAACACGGGCCCAATCGCTACATCCGCCATGGCTAAGCCTCCAAAGCCAACAATCTGCCTAGCCCCATCTAATGCGAGGTTTACAACGATAGGTGTGCTTGTGGAAAAATGCCGTCCATCATCTCCGCGACCATTCTAGAAATGGGACTACTCACTCCATCCCACTGGATCCGCTAAAAACATTTAAACAAACAAAAAAGAAAGTAAACTGGAGAAGGGCGGCCACAGATGACCAACCAATAATCGCAAAAGAAAAGGGAAACCGTAACAGGAATCTCAAGATTTTATCAAATCCAAATCAAAAATAATTTATTTTTTGTTGGTATGTATGTATATATATGTAGCGCTTGAGTTACGATACATACATAGCACATAATTACTTACCTAAACATAGTTTTTCACCTTTCATCCAATAGTTACGATAGCACCTAATTACTTACCTTAACATATTTTTTCACCTTTCATCCAATGTTAATAACCTCATATTACAAATAGCCCAGACGCAATTCAGCATATTGCAACTTAACAAACAGGTAAAAAGTGCCAATTTGTCAATTCAGGGAAAGCTTAGTAGAAATTATCGAAATAGGTTTAAGTCAGTCTTGTACGGGTTTTAATTGGAATAAACGTCTTGAAATATATAAAATATAATTCGTTTTTACTTTTATTATTTTTTGTCTTGAAAGTAAATTTATTATCTTTAACTGGCGCAGTCGGTAGGATAGTGCAAAGTACCATCAATCACGTTGTGTAGAAATTCAAACGACGGTTTATCGCGAGAATTTTTCCAATATCGACGGTATATCGATATAAAGTGACGTGAAAAAAAAATTTTTAGGCAATAGAACACAAGAAAGAATTTACAACATTTTCGACGAATGTTTATCGTGGAAATTTTCCTCTTGGTGAAGTTCCAACTCTTTAGCTCTCGAACCTACATACTACCCTACAAGATTCGGAAAAGGAATCGTAAATGGAAGAAAAGGAATCGTAAATGGAAGGACAACTAATTTTAACGCTTGGAGTAACATTTCTGTAAGTCAAGTTCGTTTTCTCCTTTCCTAGTACCAAAAATCCTTTCCACTTAATTATAAGATTAATAAAATAAAATTGAAATATCAGAACCTTTCTATCCATAAGATTAACCACATAAGAGTGAAATTAATTACATATAAAATTTTTGCGTGAAAATATTTAACTTGAAGAAAATTTCATTAAGAATTACATGTATATAAATCTTTCAGTGAATTTTTATAGTGATTCAAAAAAAAAAAATCTTTATACAGGGTGTTTCCTCCATGGTGGTCCATAGAGCAGGAGGTGATTGTACTCACCTAGACGGCAGTTCCATCTGCCTACGGTAAAATTCTGTTACGAGCAATTCGTAATAAGATTGAAGGGCCTGCAAACGAAGTACTTAACATGTATGGTACATCTCTCGATTGGGCAGACATTAAGGCCAACCTTATGTCCCACTACTCAGATAAAAGAAATGAGACATCCTTGATTAGGGACCTACATAGTTTAAAACAAGGTACATAGTTTAAAACGTGGTAAAAGCTAAAAGAGTTCTTTATTCGGAAATGCGCCTTAGTGTATTTTTATCTGGTCTGAGAGAACCGCTGGGCTCGACTATAAGAGCCATGAGGTCCCAAGATTTAACTGAAGCCTTCACTTATTGTGTCAAAGAACAGAATATTTCCTACCTTAAATCATATAACCACCCCACTCATCAACCAACGCCTAGTCATAGAAAATAGTTCACGACCAATAGAACCTAGACACAATTTTCAATACCTTACTAGAACATATCGACCCACAAATAATATTCCTCTCCAACAATTCAGACCGCATCCTCCTCAACAATTTAGACCACATCCTCCTCAATAATTTAGGCCTCATCCTCCTCAGCAACCTACATTTCAACAATTTCTACCCCAACAGCCGAGACTACCTCCCCCACAACCATTGGAAATTGACTCAGGACTTGCTAGATTTCGAAATTTTCAACCATCTAGGAAAGTAACAAATAATTTCTTCAGACCACCACCATCCACTCAAAGGTTTACTAGTAAAGAATTGCATAATATTGCTGACCAAAGCCACCCTCAAACGTATAGGAACTATGGTAGAAATCCCAACCCTGCTTATTCAAGCTATTTACCAAATACTCACCAACAAGAACTGGACCAATTCTACGAATACGAACAAAATAATGACACCCTGTCTCAAAATGAATATTCTCTTGAAGTTGAAAACCACGAAATCGATGATATAAATTTTCATACGAATGCATCGATGAACAAATCGGATAACTAGATGTCAATAAACATGGATTCGTTCTTCCGTACATTCATATATCCTCTCCTTTCGGTCGACCGCTTAAATTCCTCATAAATACCGGAGCATCCTCATCTTTCATTAATCCCGAGTACACAAATCCAGAAGATCTCACTACCATTCCAACCACAATTATTACTACCATACTGAATACTCATACAATAAACAAAGAAATTATACTACCAAATTTTTTAGAATCTAACCAACGCGGACAAATGAGATTCGTAATATTTAAATTTCACGGATACTTCGATGGTCTGAAAGAAAGCGAAGTTGAATTTAGGAAATAAAATTCTTATCACAGAAAATTCCACAATCCCGCTCCATTTTAAACCAAACTTCATGTCCGATAAATATATCATCCCGGCAAACTCTAAGTCAATTGTTAAATTACCTGTAGATGTACAAGATGGAGACATTTATATAAAACCGACGAAATTAAAAATCGACCTGCTCATTCATGAAGGTATTTCTCGTGCCAAAAACTGGTACAGTCCAATAAAAGTAGCAAACTATACAAATTCCGATAAAGAATTATTCCTTGAGCAACCTCTTAAAGTTAGTGGATTCACAAATCAATTTTGTGAATTAAATAATTTTTGTATCCAGAACACTAGTAAAAATGAAAATTCAGTACTATCGAATGACATTACAAATCTAATTCGCGTTTGACACCTCAACGGAGAAGAGAAGAAAGCAATTTTCAGCGTCTGTAAAGAGTAGGATGACATATTCTTTAAAGAAAATGAAAAGTTGACCTTCACTAGTAAAGTAAAACATCAAATTAGAACGACTGATGACGCACCAATTTATAGTAAGTCATATAGATATCCCTACATCCACAAGCAAGAAGTCCAAACACAAATAAAACAGATGTTGGACCAAGGAATAATTAGACCCAGCTACTCTCCTTGCAGGAGCTCTCCAATTTGGATTGTTCCTAAAAAGACAGATGCCAGTGGTAAAAAGAAATGGCGCCTGGTTATCGACTATAGGAAGTTGAATGAAAAGACCGTTTCCGATAGATATCCAATTCCTAACATTAACGAGATTTTAGATAAACTCAGAAAATGTATGTACTTCACCACGTTAGATCTGGCAAGCGGTTTCCACCAGATCGAGATGGACCCACAGGATATAGAAAAAACTGCATTTACAGCGGAAGGTGGCGACTATGAATATTTAAGAATGCCTTTTGGGCTGAAAAACGCCCCCAGTACATTCCAAAGAGTGATGGATAATGTTCACAGATGGTCTTAGATGATATCATTGTTTTCTCAACTTCACTCCAAGTGCACATAGAAAATCTCAGGAAAGTGTTCAATAAATTACTAGAAGCAAATTTTAAAGTCCAATTGGACAAATCTGAATTCCTCCACAAGGAAATCGCATTCTTAGGGCATATTGTGAGAATTTCGGGGATACGATGGGGGCTTACTTTGATTTAAAATACTTTATTTTCAACGTTGTAACTGGACTGTATGATACAAATAAATTGCGCTATAGTAGTTTTGTATATTTAATGTTGACGTTCGTTCTCCACGGCTCACAGTGGGGCAAGAGACCTCAAAACTTGGCATTAAATCGAAATATGAAATTCATCCCATGCATTTGCTCTATTGACCATTGTGTACTTCATTACCTGGAGGATAAAAGGACGTGTGAAAATGATCAATAAATCCAACTATCTCACCACTACTCCAATCAGTCTGTACCATTTATCTGCTGAGATTACACGTACATTGCTTTCGTGCCGACAGAATAGTGTTATTGGTGCTATATTTTTGTTACATTACCGTTAAAAATTCATTAAGTTGTTATGGAACCGTCAAGTTCAGGTATGTATCTATTTCCTCTTGCTATTTTTTTACCGAAAATATTGCTATAGATTTTAATAATTGCTGTTATGTTTAGTCTTTCGTAAATGATTACTTAATTCAACACTTGATGGAAACTCGTACACCTTTAGTTATGTTCCGGGTCAGATCCGGTTTTCATTTTTACATATTTGTGATCAGTATTTATTGTTTCTTAAGAAGGCATTTCTTTTTTTTGCCCTTTTTGCCCTTTGTTTTTATATAAGGTACTTTTCATTGGTAATCCGAGTTGATTAAAACTACATCATACAGTCTGTACAGTACACGGTCTATGGAATAATTCCGGATATGCGCCATTCTGAGTGTTATTTTGTGCCAAACTGTCCAAATATTTAATATCATGTCATAAAATTTTCCTCTTTTCATAATTTACTCGAATATTTTATTACATGTTCTGTGTTATTGGTTTTATAGAAACCGCGTTTCTTAGCATTTTACCTGCGAAAAAGAGTAGATGTGCTGACCCATTCTTGTCAGTAATTTAGTTTTATTATTTTTTTATTTAGGTGCAAGTTCGAATACATTTTTCATCACGCGGAAAGAGCTCTATGACATCATGAAAACCTCTGAACGTGAAGGAATTGAGGATCAACTAAAAATTTTACAAGACGAAATAGAAAAGAGATCAGGTTGTAAAAAACTCATTAAAAGAGATTAAACAAAGGTTAGCTCGTTTTAAATCAGATTTTAAATCTCGGTGGATGACAGCACATCGTATGGAAGAACGATTTCTCCAAAATAATCGTACGTGGTTGGAAACATCTATTTCATTTCCTCAATTTGTTGCGTTGCAACGTGGTCGCCCGAAAGTTTCATTTGAAGAAAGTGCGGAAAGAACAAAACGGCTGAAAACCGAAGATCTAAGGAGATCCACGCCTCTTGTTGAGTTCACTTATGCCACTGAGATGAGTTTAAGAGCATCAGGACTAACTGAAGCTTCAAAATTAATCAAAGAAATAACAACATCAAGTCCAACACGTGCCAGTAAATACAGAAAAGCGTACGAGGAGTCATTGGAAACAAATGCCATGTCAGGAGAAGATGCTCTAGCACCAATAATAGAAGCGGATTTACCTCGCCACCAATATAATTTAATTAGAATGAAAGCTTCAAAAATATTCCGATCCTACAAAATTGTTCAAAACGGAATGCTATCCAAAACCTGAAGAAATTAAAATAACTTCAACTTCAGTTCATGTTGATTTGCAAACGTTACTCAATCTTACTGTTGAACGTTTGCTCACCGTTCAAAAAAATGTAATTGATTTACTTGAGCCTGAAGATTTAAAAAATATGTGTTTATATCCAAAGTGGGGCTATGAAGGCAGCTCTGGGCATAGTTCGTACAAGCAAGCCTTTCATGGTGTAGAAGCTGATGATTCAGCAGTTTTTATTACAAGCATTGTTCCTCTCCGATTAGTGTCAGGCACAAGAGTAATATGGCAAAACCCTCGACCTGGTTCAACTAGATATTGTAGGCCTTTAAAACTCGAATTTATTAAAGAAACTACCGAAGTCTCCATAGCAGAGAAAAAGAAAGTGGACGAGCAAATAAAGCATCTTCAAAGCAGCAATGGAAAACTCGACGGACAAATTATTCTAATCAAACACAATTTGATTTTTGCTATGATTGATGGAAAAATCTGTAACGCCATCACAAATACGTCATCGACTCAGAAATGTTATATTTGTGGCGCTACATCCAAAGAATTCAACTCAATTGATGATATGTTAAAAAGGAAAGTCAAAATAGAAAATTTGGAGTTTGGTATATCAGTATTACACGGCTGGAAACGCTTCTTCGAATGCCTTCTCCATTTGTCATATAAGCTACCAATTAAGAAATGGCAAGCTAGAGGAGATGATGATAAAAAAATAGATGCAGAAACAAAGCAACAAATTCAAAAAGACTTTAGAGAAAGACTAGGCTTAATTGTAGATAAACCAAAGCCGGGGTTTGGAAATTCGAATGATGGTAATTCCGCTAGACGTTTTTTTAATAATCCTGAAGTCTCAGCAGAAATAACAAATCTTGATAAAGAATTAATAAAGAAAATGCATATGATATTGATAGTTGTTTCATGCGGTCATGAAGTTAACGTTGGGAAATTTCGAGAGTATACACTTAATACAGCCAGATACTTTGTAGACAAGTATCCCTGGTATTAGATGCCACCCACACTACATAAATATTTCATTCATGGGCCGGAAATAACATCAAGTGCATTACTGCCAATAGGACAGTTAACAGAAGAAGCACAAGAAGCGCGGAATAAGGATTTTAAAAAATACAGGGAGCATCATTCCAGAAAAAATAGCCGTGAAAAATCAAATACGGACATATTCAATTTCCTACTATTATCATCAGATCCTGTTATAACGAGCAAAAGAAAATTACCAAAGAAGAAACTTCAATGCCTCCCTAAAGAAGCTATAGAACTGTTATTATCTCCATCCTTACAAGTACTAAGCCAATGCGGCCGTGACGATGATGATGATGATGATATGATATTTTAAGTCCTTCTTCACATGTATATTATCACGATTTTATGAAAAGAAATGGTTTTAGAAAGTGTTCTTGTGTTTTATTTTTATTAAAAACATTATTCCACACTAAAATATCAGCATTGGAACTTTATCCTAAGCGTCTATGATTTGATGCCAATTTTTAGGGGATTTTGCCCCACTATGGCGCGGCTGTCGAAAGTAGAAGAAGGAAGATGGCGATGGCGGCAGAGCTTGTGCGTATGAGAAATGGACCGAAGTTAGTTGCATTTTTTCTGCTAGCGCCAAATACGATACAAGTGGACAGTAGACTGCAGGGTGCTTATATTTTGCTGAAACTTCCGATTTCAACGTGATGATGCTCGCCTTCTTCTGTTGTCAATGCTAGAGGTGCATCCGAAGGTAAGGGGATTAACTTATGGGAGAAGGGGAAAAGAAATAGGAAAATAGGACGGGTAGGAAATTCATTGAATGCATTTTTTTTTACCACACATAAGTTGATAGAGCTACATATAACCAGGAGTGAAACACATATAATTCAATAGCTTCATTTCTTGTACAAATAGTATCAAAATAATTACAATTTACTGTCTTGCAATTGCCGTTTTACAACATACATCTTCTGTGTCATCTTGAATCGGTAAAACACAAATCTTACTTAAAAGTCGTTTTAACAAGGAAACTTTCATTTGAACAGTTACAACTCTTACGAGATTATCCTTCCCTGGATGTACTTCAGTTATTCTTCCTATCATCCACTTCAATGGAGGTAACTTATCTTCTTTGAGTAAAACAAGATCGCCGACTTGAATGTTTGTCTGAGGGATTAACCATTTAGGTCGCTGTTGGAGGCGAGAAAGATATTCTCGGTTCCATCTAGACCAGAAATCCTGTCGGATCTTTTGTATCTTTTGCCATCTTTTCAGGTAGCTAAAATGCACGTTACTGTAATTAGTCTCTGGTGGGGCGAGAAGAGCTTCCCCGATCAAAAAATGACCCGGTGTGAGAATGTCTAAGTCTGAGGGATCTTCTGTTAATGGGCAAAGTGGTCGCAAATTTAAGCAGGCCTCAATTTCACACAATACAGTAATGAGTTCTTCATAAGTCCCCACTGAGTTACCGAGAACTCGCCTCAGGTGGTATTTTATGGATCTTACGCCTGCCTCCCAGAGACCTCCAAAATGGGGACTGGATGAAGGATTGAAATGCCACTCGATTCCTTCGCTCGCGAAAGTCTTGAAAGCTTCTTTATGCCAACCTGCGGAAGCCTTGTGTAAGTCTTCTTGGAGCTTTGCTTTAGCTCCAACGAAGTTTGTACCGCAATCAGTGAAGATTCGTTTACAAAACCCTCTTCTTGATATAAATCGACGGAATGATGCCAAGAATGTGTCGGTTGAGAGGTCGCTTG
Organism: Dioctria linearis; assembly: GCA_963930735.1. NCBI lineage: Eukaryota > Metazoa > Arthropoda > Insecta > Diptera > Asilidae > Dioctria > Dioctria linearis. The sequence goes on from OZ005741.1 coordinate 90,434,033, forward strand.
CTGCTTCAAATGAAAATTACAATATATCCCTTGTATGATTTTACGCCTCTATATTTAGATGAACGAATGAGAAGGGGTCCAGCGTAATCAATACCTGTGTTGGTGAAGGGCCGAGCACAGGAAATGCGTTCACGGGGGAACTGTCCCATTAATTGGGAAGTATTATGAGAGCGAAATCTAAAACAAACAACGCATTTGTGCACAATTTCTTTAAGATACCTTTGAGCTCCAGGAACCCAGTATCTTTCTCGTAGAACATTCAGCATTAACTGAACTCCTCCATGCTTCGTACTTGCATAAATGTCTTTCATTAACAGCTCTGTGAAACGATTCCGCGCTGGAAGGATAATCGCATGTCTTTTATCAAATGCTAAAGTTTCTGCATTGGCGAGTCTCCCTCCCACTCTCAAAATACCAGATGAATCGATACAGGGATTTAAAGGTAGTAATGGATCCTTTGAAGATAAATGACCTTTCGTGGATAAAGCAGTACGCTCTTTGCTATAAGTCCTTTCTTGGATGTATTTAAACCAAAACATTTTTGCCTTTTCATATTCGGACGATGATATAGGCCCAGACAGGCGATTATTACGAGAGGGTCTACAATTATGTAAGAACCGAAAGCAGTATGCTGTTGCTCTCAACAACTTCTTCAAGGTGGAACAACGTGTCAAACATTCAATCATTACCTGATTCTCATTTATGGATAGAAAGCTTTTGATTATTTTAGCGTCACACGTTGTGTCTGATATGATGACTTCTTCGGAGCTTTTCGGAGGTTGTGGAGATAAATAGAGCCATGTAGGACCGTACCACCAATCACGATTACTCATAAAATTGGAGATATCAACTCCTCTAGATGCCTGATCGGCTGGGTTGGCTTTAGTGGATACATGATTCCAATTTTGCATGGGAATACTCTCTAAAATAGTTGTGACACGGTTGGCTACGAACGTTTTCCATCTGTGAGCACCACCTTTTAACCACGCAAGCACAATTTCTGAATCCGTCCAAGCTCGTACGCGATTAATAAGGACCTGCATAGTATGGGAGACAACAATCAATAACTGAGACAACAGGAGAGCTCCACACAGCTCCAAACGAGGTACAGAAATAGACTTCGTTGGAGCGACTTTGGTCTTTGCCGCGAGTAGAAATATTTGAACCTTTCCATTTTTATCTATTGTACGTGAATAAATTGCAGCTGCATATGCTTTCTCCGAGGCGTCGCAGAAACCATGTAACTCTAAGGAAGAGTCACGCTGCGTGTGAATCCATCTAGGAATTCTATGACTGCGTGTCTGGGTCAATGATTTATAATAGTCAAGCCATTGCCGTGCCAACTCATCGGGTAGTTCATCACCCCATGAGAACTGGGTGAGCCATAATTGTTGCAAAAATATTTTACCTTTTACAGTTAAAGGGCGGATTCATCCTAAGGGATCAAAAATCTTAGCTATTGATGCTAGGACCTTTCTTTTTGTAATTGGCTGACAGATATCGGTCACATTTATCTCAAAGAGGAAGGAATCAGATTTGGGGTCCCAAGAAATGCCTAACGCCTTAACCGCATTAAGGGACGTATTGGATCCGCCGTGCAAATGCTCCGGGGGAATGCCATTGAGTGCATCTGGGCAATTGGTGGAGCATTTACGTAAATGAAATCCCGCTGATTTCAATATGTTGATTAATTGATCCCTTTTCCTTTGAACTTCCGTTACGTCCTGACCGCCACTTAATATATCATCGACATTGGTTGGTGAGCACCACCTTTTAACCACGCAAGCACAATTTCTGAATCCGTCCAAGCTCGTACGCGATTAATAGGGACCTGCATAGTATGGGAGACAACAATCAATAACTGAGACAACAGGAGAGCTCCACACAGCTCCAAACGAGGTACAGAAATAGACTTCGTTGGAGCGACTTTGGTCTTTGCCGCGAGTAGAAATATTTGAACCTTTCCATTTTTATCTATTGTACGTGAATAAATTGCAGCTGCATATGCTTTCTCCGAGGCGTCGCAGAAACCATGTAACTCTAAGGAAGAGTCACGCTGCGTGTGAATCCATCTAGGAATTCTATGACTGCGTGTCTGGTTCAATGATTTATAATAGTCAAGCCATTGCCGTGCCAACTCATCGGGTAGTTCATCATCCCATGAGAACTGGGTGAGCCATAATTGTTGCAAAAATATTTTACCTTTTACAGTTAAAGGGCTGATTCATCCTAAGGGATCAAAAATCTTAGCTATTGATGCTAGGACCTTTCTTTTTGTAATTGGCTGACAGATATCGGTCACATTTATCTCAAAGAGGAAGGAATCAGATTTGGGGTCCCAAGAAATGCCTAACGCCTTATCCGCATTAAGGGACGTATTGGATCCGCCGTGCAAATGCTCCGGGGGAATGCCATTGAGTGCATCTGGGCAATTGGTGGACCATTTACGTAAATGAAATCCCGCTGATTTCAATATGTTGATTAATTTATCCCTTTTCCTTTGAACTTCCGTTACGTCCTGACCGCCACTTAATATATCATCGACATTGGTTTCTTTTGATAATATAAGGGATGCGAGGGGGTAATTGTTCTTTTCATCTGCTGCTAATTGCAAGAGAGTACGAATAGCTAAAAAAGGGGCACTCGCGGTGCCGAACGTTACTGTTAGGAGTCTATAATCTACAAACGGTTCGTTTTCTGTCCTTCGCCACACTACTCGTTGATAGTCTGCATGTGCCGGCTGAATGCGAATTTGCCTGTACATCTGCTGGATGTCTGCAGTAAACACCACTTTATATTTTCGCCATTGAAGAATAATGTATATGATATCTGGTTGCAAACGCTGGCCCTTCAGCAAAACTTCGTTCAGTGACTGACCACTTGACGTCTTTGACGATGCGTCAAATACAACGCGAAGCTTCGTTGTATAACTTGATTCCTCAATCACCGCACGATGAGGAAGATAACACATATACACAGAACTTGATTCCTGTGGAGTAGGGGGGTGGCGCCCATCTTGAATAGGATCAATTCTTTCCATGTGATTAAGCTCAATGTATTCCTTCATTACTTCGGTGTAATCATTATGAAATTGAGGGTCATGTTGGAAATGTTTCTCAACATGAAGCAAGCGTCGGATAGCTGAATACTTGGAAGAACCGAGAGCTGGGGGACCGTTATCAAAGTTGGTAAAAGGAAGACTAACTATATATCGACCATCACTGCGTCGACTATGGGTTTCACGAAAGATTTTCTCACACTCTTCTTCCTCTGGAGACATCACGGGCTTTTGGGGTATATTTTCCAATGTCCAATATTTTGATAGTTTAAAGTAGCGCAGTTGCAAAAACTAGATATAACTGGTTAGCACTGTGATTTAAGTGTTATGGAAGAGCTACCTATAGCGACCCAACCCATCACTGTATTCTGTCAAAGGAGCGTTCCGTCTGGAGATTTCTTATTTCCTTCCAAAATGAGCCCGGGGGTATACATCTGCGCCTAATAGGATATCTATTTTTTGGGGAATATTAAACTGGGGATCAGCTAGTGTCAAGTTTTGTTGTGATATCCACTGAGGGATTGCTAATCGTTGAGAGGGGAGAATTCCAATGAGTGTTCTTAATACAACAGCTGTTTGATCTAATATAAATTTGGAGTTTATGCGTGATCGCAGCTTAAATTTTGCCTGGGCTCGCGACTTCCCTGTTTCTACTTGACCCAAGCCAGTGACTCGAGCTTGAATTGGAATCTCTCTTAAACGCAAGCGTTGTACAACGTTTTCGGTCATGAAGCTTGCTTGAGAACCGGGGTCGAGGAGTGCTCGAAATGGCAAAGTCTGACCATATGGCGATTCAACTAAAACTATAGCGGTGCTCAGTACTATTTATTTATTCACTCTGGGAAAATTTGCACAAAAATTATTGATTCTACTTGAGGGTCCGGGATCCTGCATACCTTCCTCACAAGGAGCAGAGGCGGGATTACTTGTTGAGCGAGCTTGCAAATGTAACAAAGTATGGTGTCTTTTATTACATTTTCGACAATTTTCTTGGCTATGACAAGTTTTGACAGAGTGGCTATGTGCCAAGCAATTAAAACAGAGAGACCTTTTCTTTGTAAATTCCATTCTAGTTGATGGACTCATTTGTAGAAACTTAGGACAGTTACGAAGAGAATGCGGTTCATTACACAACCTACACGAATGCTTTACTATATGATATGTTTGAGTCGGTGCTCCTTTTTCCACTTGGAGAAGCGGCCTCAAAATTCGTACCTTTATATCGAAGGGGTGTTGCACCAACAACTTCGGCTACACGGAAACGAGATTCTAAAAACTTAAGAAACTGATCTAACTCTGGAAGGTTAGTTGATGAACTAAGAGTTTGCTCCCATGCACGGTGTGTTTCTTGGGGAAGCTTCTGCACGATTATGTGAATAATTAAAGCATCCCAATTTTCAACTTTCAATCCTAGAGCTTTCAAAGATTCTAAGGACTCAGTGGAGGTGTCTAAAACTTGAATTACCCCCAACAAGAGAAACAAACAAATCACGAAAAGAGATCCATGCCCTGTAATCACCATTAAACTTCTGAAGTGTGATGGGAGGTAGACTAACTGAATGTAAATTATGATTTTTTACACCGTTCGAAACTTCCGGTTCCTTGGGAAGATTGCTTTGACTTAATTTTGTATTTTCTACAGTATTTGGCTCTTCAGGGTTCTTAGGAGGGTTAGCAGTCACGGGGAAAATTTCCCTTACATCCAAAGGAGTTGACAAATATGAACGACAGTAATCGTGTAAATCTCCAAGATACTGATAATATAATTCTTCGTGCGTTTCAGATTTGTTTTCCCTTAGAAAAGCAAAATCTAATTTATCATCCTCCGAACATTTACTTATGACGACTCCATGGTTTTCTTTATATTGTTTCCACAGATCCTGCAACCCTTCTAGTCTACCCGCGAAATAACCATACGTACGCTTGTCTTTCGGTTTTCTTTTCGTCGCTTCAATAAATTTTACTATTTCTTGCCAAAGTTCTTCTTGGCGTTCAATTATTGCTTTCATGTTATAATTATTGAGTTTGTACTATTTAAAAAAATTAATATTAACAATGATATTTGACCTTGAATCGGGGTCACGGTTTTGGCACGCACTTTTGTTAGGTTTATCGTATCAAACGTGAAATTATTTTATTGATTTAAATGTGTTTCTGATTAATAATTTAAAAAAAATATATATGTGTGAAAATAATATTCACCTATGTATATATACATACTAAAAGAAAATATATTTATAAAAACTTCAAAATGCTATTAATTCTCTTTCATGCATTCAACGAAATGATTGAATTTTCGAAAGAATAATGGAAATAGACTCACCTCACACCAATGCTTGCGAAATGATTGTTTTGTGTAAATATATACTCCAATTTTACTTTGCTCGCGTTGAAAATTGTGAGCGCTGATAATTCAATTAGGATTGAGCTGCACGTGCACGATGCGTAGAATAAGTTAGTGCGATGATACTTTTATGATCGCTGCTGACTGATAACAGATTTGTTGTACATTTGTTGCGGGTCGATAATTATATCGAACTTGTAATAAAAATGTGGCTTCAATCCAACGATGGCTTTACTACCGGTCGATAATTATATCGAGACTTGATGTAAAATATGCTTGTAAAAATGTGCCTGTAATCCAATGATGGCCCTGCTGCGGGTCAATAATTATATCGAAACTTGTAATCCTTGGCTCAACCAATGGATCTAGCTCGAATGGACCATAGATGAATTTCGGGGATACGATGGGGCTCCGTGGTTACAGAGCTGATTCTGTGCTTCATTCGACCTCGTGATATTTGATTAAGGGGCCGTGGAGAAGGTATTGCTGGATTTAAATACGAAAAAACAACTTTATTGTTCAGCTTACTTTGATTTAAAATACTTTATTTTCAACCTTGTAACTGGACTGTATGATACAAATAAATTGCGCTATAGAAGTTTTGTATATTTAATGTTGACGTTCGTTCTCCACGGCTGTCGAAAGTAGAAGAAGGAAGATGGCGATGGCGGCAGAACTTGTGCGTATGACAAATGGACCGAAGTTAATTGCATTTTTGCTGCTAGCGCCAAATACGATACAAGTGGACAGTAGACTGCAGGGTGCTTATACATTGCTGAAACTCCAACACTGGTCAAGGAGTTAAACCTAACCCCGAGAAAATAAAAGCGATCAAGAATATTCCTTGTTATGGTTGTATGTTGATGAGTGATTGGTCAGGACGTGAAGTCCAAACTGCCAGCATGAGCTGACAGATCACTCGATGACAGCGATAGCACAGGGCGCCATGCTAGCACCTCGGCTAAGGGTGGCGGAGAGTGTGGGGGAGTTCCCGAAATAACATGCCGCTTGTCATCACCCATAATCAAACAAATTTCGTGCCTACTTACAACAAGCCTAGCACATACTCGGTCCTGAAGGGATCCTTACGTCACCTACCTACATTCCATGGAAGGCGCAGATGGTATGCCTTCCCTGCCAAGCCCCATTCTCCCATTGACTTTGGGTGGCACAATCGTCCAAAGTCCCTTATTGACCTGCAAAGAGAGAGAGACTATGCGAGCCTAGACGACCTTCATCCTTTGTGAGAGGGCTCCAGGAAAGTGATAGGAAATTAAAAATTAAAACTCTAGCGTTACATTACGTTATAATATCTCTATTCAAATTGCTATTACTGTCCATACATAAGCAGAGCAATCTATCTATAACTACTACATGTAGTTGCTTAATTTCACCCCCGTAGACTACTAGCTTTCATATCTCAAATTGTAACCTGCCATAAGGAAATTTACTAAACCATACTAATAATTCATTAATTCACATGAAGACCTAAGAATATTACAGGAATGAAGCTGGAGACAAATCCCAAGCAGAGTTATTTTTTTTTTCTTAATTACCTTGTCCAGAACTGTCCTCCATGAAGGCCTCCTTGGAGTAACCGTGTTTCTGTAAATAAAAATATAAAAATGTAGGAAGCAAACCTATCCGCAAAGTCCGCATGGGATTTCCTTTACATTGTTTCACAATTCACCTGACTCGGAACTATATGATACGTAACATCACTCTGGCCTATGGCCATATATCTATACTACATAATGGGTAAGATAATTACCCGAAAATCACATCATGCTATACCCTATCTTCGCGATTGAGCTTACCAACAATGAGATATATATTTCTTCGGAACACGGTACGTTAAATGATTAGGTAAGTACTTAAATGCAGATTCTTCACAATATTATGCTTATTAGCATTATACGTCCGATGTTAAAGTAAGCATAGAACCTTACTGTTAAATAATCGAATCCGATTCTGTATATATGTATAATAATGACGAAACAGACATATAGTCTGTGATTTTCTTTATAAAAATAATTCAACTTCCGAAATAATCTTTATCGTGACGAGGTATAGATACATAGTTTGCGATTTTCTTCACAAAACTAATTCAAATTCAGAAATATTCTATATCTAAGTAGGAGATGAATAAACACTTGGCGGAAATCTTCAAAAGCTTAAATTTCATGCAACACAATATCTTTGTGTATACCTGCTAATCATGTGGCATATATTTAACCTGTGAGTTTGAAACTAAGTACGTGGTATATAATGGACTATGTTATGCATCCCCAATGATAGGGTGAGTATCTATTCGACAAAAAAACTTTCGAAAACTTAAGGTATATCTAGTTCGATATAATTTATAAGTATATTTAGTTAAATATGATTTATAAGGGCATTTAGTTAAATATAATCTATAAGTGGATTTAGTTAAATATAATATATAAGTGCATTTAGTTAAATATAATATATAAGTGGATTTAGTCAAATATAAATTATATGTATGTCTATCATTATGAGCTGAGTATCAAAATTTTCCCTTGGAAATCATCAAAAATTCTAAATTGCCTAAATGTTTAATAATCATGAGGCATAATCTTAACTTGTACGAGTTTCGATAAGAGTTAGCTTTGCTCATTCTTTGTTTGAGTTCGTCTTCATTTGTGATTTCAATAGTGTTGGTTTCGTATGCACAATGCTGGTATAAGACGTTCAGGCCGTTGTCATCGGCAGCACCCTCGTGTAGGTTTACTTTGCTTGAACGTTTTGCCCTCCTTTAAGTGTAAGGTTTGGGTGCAAAACCCTCGAGAATACTTCACAAGCCATGAAACAGACTCCCTCCCTACCACATGCGAGGCCCCCCGTAGTCCTTACATTCTAAAATATTTGCAGTGTTCTTATGTAAAAGTGACAAAAGTTTGATTTGAATAGCTCCTCCGCCCTAAACTACTCTTCATACAGAAAAATGGTGTTCCAATAATCTTAAGCTTGCTTTCTTATCTTCCGAACCGCAATAAAATTTTCATACCTTTCCTAACAAAATTATTTAAAAAAATTATCTTAACCAAATCACTACGATTCCTCAAACAAAAATTCTCAGCTGAGTAATCATTGTAATGTCGCTGTGCCGTCATGGCATGCCGTGGGCTGATGATATCGAATCTAGCTGCCTACAGATTCGGACTACGGCTGCACATACACACATGCAATTATCACTCAGCAGAGAAGTATTGAGCGTAAAATGGTAAGGTTACTTTGTAATCAAAACTATTTTATTATTTTGTTAAGTAAGGTATATAGGAAGTGTAGCCTTTGGGAAGGTAAGGAACCAAGCTTTAAATTACTAGAAGACTATTTTCCTGTCTGGATAGTAGTTTAGGCTCTATAGCATGTTTAAAGTCAATGTTTGGCACTTTTGCATAAGTATCAATATAGAACATTTTAGAGAACAGACTCCGAACGCACACATATAGATTTCTGTTTCATGGCTTGGGAAGTATTTTCGAGGGTTTTGTTTGGGTGCCTCATATTGTGTCTCCTCTGGCGTAAGTGTGAGCGCTAGCTTGCTACCTCACTACTGTGCGATGTTTGCATGCTGGGTCTGCGGGACTTCGCGTATAGCCTCCGCGGAGACTTTTTTTTGCCAAAAATACTAAAGGTTATTTCTTTACAGTACCTGATTAAATAGAATTTATTTTCCTTTTCTTCCATATGTCTTCTTCCACGCTAATCAGCTTCGCAATCTCGCCTCTCTTCCAGATTTATTTCAATAATCCTTGCACTGATCTGGATTTTTTTCGTCTTTTTTGTAATCGCCGCTTAGGGTGTCTTACTCTATCCCGTCTTATCACTACACGCCTTTTTCTTTCACCTTCCGAAGATAACAAATTATTCAGGACTCTAAACTTCTTTACTTTTTCATCACCAAAATCACTTTTTCTTGACAGCCCAGCAAAAACGCGGAAAAAGTCAGGCCACACTCTTCTTCTTCTCCTCTCCGGAAATTCGATTTCGGTGCTCGGTCCATTAGACTCGAAACGTGTGTCGAGTCTCGACAATCGCACGTTCGTCGTGTGGCTGACGCTAGGTGCTGCTGCTAGCCGTCGTGTAGCATATTGCTGTAGGCAATATGCTACGACCATAACATCCTATACCTCAGTCTCAAAAGGAAATTAAGGCATTCCTAGGTCTTCTAGGATACTATCGTAAGTTCATTAAAGACTTTGCTAAACTTACCAAACCTTTAACTGAGTGTCTTAAAAAAGGAAAAACTGTCGAGCTTAATGATACATACCTAAAAACCTTTGAATTGTGTAAAAGTCTTCTCATGAATGATCCCATGCTCCAGTATACCGACTTCACGAAACCTTTCGTTTTAACAACAGACGCCAGCAATTATGCGATAGGCGCTGTTTTCTCCCAGGGACCAATTGGCAGCGACAAACCAGTCTGCTTTGCCAGTAGAACACTAACGGATACAGAACGTAACTACTCAACTATAGAGAAAGAGCTTCTTGCTATACTTTGGGCTACTAAATATTTTCGGCTCTATCTCTTTGGACATAAATTCACAATAGTGGCAGACCATAAACCCCTAACATGGCTAGTCCCAAAATTCAAAATTAGTCCGCTGGAGACTAAAACTCGAAGAATTTGACTACCGGGTAGTATACAAAAAGGGTACACAAAATTCAAACGCCGATGCCCTCAGCCGGATCAAGCCAGCCATAGAAACCATCCCTAACAAAATTGAACTAAACGCAAATGAACACGCCCCAGGAAATTCAATTGCTTCAGAGCAAAATACAAATATCTCTACGATACATTCTGCAGTAGAAAATCTCGACGACAACATCTACATTGCTGAACGCCCTTTAAACGAATTTAACTTGCAATTAATTTTCGAAAAGTCTAACAAGAAACCCCCAATATCTACCGAAATCATCTTTAAGAACAAACAGAGACGTTCCATTCGTATGCCAAATTATACAGAGGAAAATATAACGGAGATATTCAAGAATTCCTAGCACCAAATAAATTAACAGCTGTATTCACCGATGACCATACTTTCAGTATAATTCAAGAGGTACATATATAAAAGGTATTTTTCTCGAAGTAAACTATTTAAAATAATCCGCTGTACAGAAATACTGATAAACATTAAAGAAAACGACGAACAAGACAAATTAATTAACGAATACCATACAAAGAACAACCATCGCGGAATTAACGAAACGTTTCTTCATTTGAAACGAGAATATTACTTCCCATTTATGAGGAATAAAATAACCCAAACAATCAATAATTGTGAAATTTGTCAGACTCTAAAATATGACAAAATCCTGTAAAAATAAAATTTGAAAAACCCGAATATCCCGAAAAACCCCTCGATATACTACATGTAGATATCTATACTATCAATTTCAAACAAATTCTCACTATAATCGATATAGTTTCTAAATTTGCCGCAGCTTACACGCTACCAGCACGTAATAGCATTAACATAATAAAGTCAATCACGCACTTTATGAGCATATTATTATTATTATTCATAAATTCATATAAAGGTACAACAAGAGATACATATCTTATACTAGTACCAATAGAAATAATTTGAGAAAAAAATTTCTGGAAAGGTCAGACAGACTAAAAGTTAATATAAATGAAAAAGCAACAAGAGTATACGCTAAGTCAACATCCAGAAGATTACTTAGAGCTATTTACAAAAAAAAATGAAATTAAAATTTACTTAAGCAAAACTTCATGCGGACTCAATCTATGAAAAAATAGGAAATAAGAGTTAAACAACATAAGATATAAGATGCCTCTTAAACGCACTGAGAGTGCCTGCGCGCTGAACACTACATGGAAGAGCGTTCCACAATCGAAACGCCTGGACAAAGTAGGAACCCTCCAAGATAGATGTACGGTAGCGTTGAATCAAAAGATTGCGACTTCTCCGAGACTGTAGAAAATTAATATGTTCTGCTAGATAACTAGGTGCATCGTTGTGAATAATTTTAAGCAAGAAAATTAAATTAATTCGTTTAACATGAGCTTCAAGAGAGCAGCCTACTAATTTATTTCTAAAATGTGTAATGTGGTCATATCTGCGTAGGCATAAATGAATCTTATGCAGTCATTGAATGCCACATGTAGTTTTCTGCGGCAAACAGAGTCCACACGACTGAAGACTAGTTTTCCACTAGAGAAATACTGTAGGAGGAGAGTCTTTATTAGCTTTAGACGCATACTAACACTTAAAATGTTGGCAAATAACCAGAGGCGACGTAAGCCAAAGTAAATTTTAGCCAAACAAGCATTAATGTGGTCACAACATTTCATATGAACATTTAGGACAATTCCAAGATTTCGTACCTTGTCGACAAATGGCAAGATGTTCCCACCTAACCAGACAGAGGGAAGAGACAGTTGATCTTTGAAGCCCAATGCCATGCACTGTGACTTTCCCGCATTTAGCTTTAATTTATTCGATATGGACCATTGCAAAATCCTATCAAAATCTCTGTTAATACGCTCTACACAATCTTCCATAAGCCCAACTGGTCGACTCAGGTAGATCTGCACCTCATCTGCATACATATGTATACGTACATCTTGTAAAACTTTCGGAAGATCATTTATGAAGAGAATAAACAGTAGGGGACCAAGGGCAGATCCCTGGGGTATACCGCGAACTAGTGGAAGTAAATCAGACGATATGTCATTATCAAGTACAACCCTCTGAAACCGATTAGAGAGGAAGTTAAAAATCAACAGCAGAGCAGGTGAAGAGAAATTGAAATTATCTAAGAGCTTACATAAAAGTTTGCTATGGTCGACACTATCAAACGCCTTAGAAAAATCAAGTAAAGTTAGGATGCAAATCTCACCACTGTCCAAGGCATAGCAGTACTTACTTCAAGTAAGGCTGTGTCACACCCATGACCAGATCGAAAGCCCGATTGCCACTCACAGATTAATTTGTTTATCTTTAGATAATCCTGCATTTGCCAGTAGCTTCTCAAGCACCTTAGCTGGGAAACACAATAAACTTATGGGTCGGAAATCACTGGGGGTCTCCGGGGAAGACTTCTTTGGAATGGGAAGCACGTTAGCAGTTTTCCATAATCCAGGGAATAAAGATCTAGTCAGACAGTGATTAAAAATTAGCTGAAGAGGACTCAGAATAAAAGGTAGTATGAGTTTCAGAAACTTAGGAGTGATTAGATCTGGACCCACGGCATTTGATTTGATAGAGCAAATTGCTCTGATTATCTCATCCACTTCAATACACCTGAAACTAAAGCTGGAAGCGGTAGAGCTACCACCAACTAGAGTAAGAGAATCCCTGCTATTGTGTGTATGACTAGGAGTATATGATTGGCAATTCACAAAGTGCTCATTAAGAACCGAGGGGTCAATGTCACACTTCTTCACCGAATCTCTATAAACTCCGGCCTGACGTAAGTTCTGCCACAGCTTTTTGGGCGGCGAGTTAGTACTGAACTTATCAGCATAAAATATTCGTTTAGAATAACGAATTTTGCTGGTTATCCGATTCCTTAATGTTTTATATAACCTATGACTGTATTCGGTTTTAAGACGCCGATATTGCCAGTAAAGAAATTCACGTTCTGCGATCATAGAGCGGATTTCAGTAGTCATCCATGGGCAAGTGTTGGGCTTAATTATTTTTATCTTAACTGGGACATATTTATTGAATAAATAATTTATTAGTTTAGTAAAGCAGTTCACTTTGTCATCAATCGAGCTTAATTGCTCTATTGAATCCCATGGCGTAACAGAGCACTCCTCGAATAGCGCTTCGGAGTCAATATGATTATAGTCACGAAATGAAAAAGTCCTTTTAGGATCAATTAGATCTAGCTCCAAATCTTAACATAAGAATAGAATGTCATGATCCAGAAAACTAGGTGGTGTTAACTGATTGTTAAATAAGACACTAGAGTGGTCACTAACTAAGAATAGATCTAATTGTGATGGATTTGATGTGCGAAAATAGGTTGGTATTGAATTTACTAGTCTAAGGTTTGCAGATTGCATATCAAATACAAATGAGTCAGCAATGCTATTTACGATTTGCAGTTCAACATTAAAGTCACCTTCTACAATTACATGCTCATAACGTTGAGTAATCGAGGATAATGTATTTATAAAATCAGCGAAATTTGCAGCGTTATAAGTTTTAGGTGGGCAATAAACTGCACATAGAACGCACTTTTGCCTGCCAATGTCCACTTCAATACAAATAAAATCTAGTACCCTAGAATTGGAGTAAGCCATAACTCTAGCCTTTAGCTTGTTACTAATGCAAATGGCAGCCCCACCTCCTGGGCGATCGCAGCGGTCACCCCTGAATAAGTTATAGCCATCAAACGAGACTAAAGATGAAGGTATTTCGTGATGCAGCCACGATTCACTTACAAGGATCGCATGTAAATTGGACACTGAAAACATGAGTTTCAACTCATCAATTTTCCCACGTATACTACGAGCATTGATGTGACAAACTTTAAAACCTTTGGAGTGATTACAAAATTTCTTCAGTAAGGCTCCTACCCTGTCAAGAGGATCAAAGTTATCCAAGATTCATGAGACACAGGCGACAAACAGTACGAATAAGAGGCAAATCGATGCTAATTTAGGTTTACGATAGATAATGAACAAAAAGGTTCACATGCAGCATACGCTCAATAAATCTTTACAAGCAAACGAGTCCATGATATGCATTTAAAGGTAGTAATTACTGAATTCAATACAACACACTGCTGTCAAATGAAGAGCAAAAAAAAAATGTAAACAAAAAATTAAAAATGAAAATAAAAAAATAACAAAAAAAGAAAATACAGAAAAAATAGAATCCAACTGAATATGTTAAATTTGAATATTTATAAACTAGACATATATTTGTATGATACTTGTTCCGCCAGCATCGCAAATGCTAGTTACAGGAATAGATTTCTCCGCTAATAACGGATCAGCATTAGTAATGAAATTGTACTTATCATCGGCTTTCCACTTAACATGAACATGCTCATTACGAGTCATCACTGAATGATGTTTTTTCTCTCGTCGCAGAATCTAGTGCGTGGAGTCAATCCGATCGGACGTTGCCTTGTGTTATAGATCAAATAAATCCATTTAAACATATCCAATAAATTAATTTAAGTCAAGTGATAGTGTTGTGCTAAACATTTTCAATCTAATCAATTACCTACTATAATTATTTAAATTCCGACGCGACCGTTAAATTAATAAATAACGAAAATAAATTTTATCCGCCAAGTGAAGGGCTCTTCTATGCCGTATCAACATGCTATAAGCCAGCAGCACGGTAACGTTTCCTTTCATTATCTTCATCTGTGATCAGTGCAAATGCATTAGCACTTGTCACTGATCAGCAATCCGGGTGCACCCAGCTGTGGTCATTGAACTGCACGGTCTCAGGTATTGAAAGCAGCAATAGGCATAACACTATTGTTGTTTTTTTTAACTCGCTGTGTCGTTGACTGCTGCTGGTGGCGCCCAAATATTTGTGTTATTGTGTGTCGCTTTTTTTTTATTTTGCTTTTTTGTTTTTGCCTTCAGCATGCAGAATTTCATTTTAGATTTCTGCAACATTCGCGGATTAAGAGCAAATCGGTTTTCGGTATACTGCCACCTTAACTCAAAAAATCCGGCTATTCTTGCGCTAATATTCTTGCGCTGATATTAATCAGTATCACGTCCCTGGTTACAGCTTCGTGCCTCTTTTTTCTCAGCATAGAGGGATCGCAGTATATATTCGGAATGATGTGGCCTTTACCATTCTTCAAGATTTTCCTTCTGCTAATCCAGAGTTTAACTATATCTGGATTAGGTTCAAACTTCACAAGCACATCATATACTTCTGTTTCCTTTATCGCAGCCCAAATATGCCTGATGACGACACGGTATCCGTATTTGACACTATCTCCAACAATATTGATCATTTGCTTTCTGTCTCCCCCTCTTCCGAAATCGTCCTGGCAGGCGATTTTAATGTTCATAATATACCGTGGCTCAGACATTCTTCTACCACAAGTCCTGCGGGCCGTTTCGTTGAACTCTTCTGTGAATCATTTAATTTACAACAGCTAGTGGATGCACCAACGCGAATTCCCGATACAGCTGGTGATAAAGCTAATTTACTCGACTTATTTCTAACATCTCATCCGGACAAATATTCCATCTCAGTCGGTTCCCCTCTCGGAAATTCAGACCATTGCTTAATCACGGCTCAATTGACCACCTCAAACCTGTGCCGCTCTACTTCTCCACCTACAAGTAGGCTTCTTTGCCACTATAAGAATGCTGATTGGGAAAGTCTCAATAAGTATCTTAGAGAAATTGATTGGTCGGTCTGTTTTGCTTCGAGGGATGTTGATGAATGCACATTAGAATTTAGTAACATACTAAATCTTGGCATGCGTGAATACATTCCGTATTCTTATAGCAGATCTCAACAACAGCATGATCGCTCCTGGTTTAACGTTAAGTGCAACCAAGCTATAAAAGCGAAAGAGTCTGCTTTTCGCGCCTATCAATTGAATCCATGTCCGGAAATGAAACAAGTCTACAAGACTGCACGGAACACCTGCAAGTCCATTATCCAGAGAGAAAAATTTCATTTTGACCAGAATATTAGACAAAGAATCCTGGCGAGCCGTAAAGGTAGCAAAGGCTTCTGGTCCCTGGTCAAAACCATCAGGAACAACTTCACCAGTTCCTCTATACCTTCACTACTTAATAATGGTGAAGTGATTGTTGACTCCCTGGATAAAGCTAATATTTTAGCTGCTAGATTCGCTTCAAATTCTTGTCTTCCACCTACTTCACAAACACCTGTTTTGCATCCACCGTGTCAATGTGTACAAGAGCCAATACATGTTCGTACGAGGGCTGTGTTCAGGGTCCTTAAGGGGATCAACGTCTCCAAAGCCGCAGGTCCTGATGGTTTTTCGCCCCTGTTAATTAAAAGTTGTGCCTCATCCTCTGCGCAAACTATTCTACTTGTCTTATTCGACAGGAAAATTTCCAACTGCTTGGAAGCTAGCTCACGTTCAGCCTATTCCCAAGAAAGGAGAGGGTAGCGATCCCTCAAATTATCGACCAATTGCGATCACTTCGATTCTTTCAAAGGTTTTTGAATCTATCATTAACTCAAAATTAATGAAGTATCTAGAAACTAACCATCTCATCGCCGATCGCCAAAATGGCTTCCGAGCTGGACGCTCATCTGGAGACTTGCTGACCTTTCTTACGGAACGTTGGAACCGTAGTCTTCATAATTTTTGGTGAGTCTAAAATCGTTGCCCTAGATATTTCAAAATCCTTTGATAGAGTCTGGCATCCAGCCCTTTTAGCCAAACTTAAAGCACTTGGTCTCTCCCCTCCTCTTCTATTATGGATTGAAAGTTTCCTATCTAGTCGCCAAATACGTGTTGTATTAGATGGCGTTACATCTGAACCGTATCCCATAAATGCCGGTGTGCCTCAAGGCTCTGTTATCTCTCCAACTCTCTTTTTAATTTTCATTAATGATCTGCTTTCCCTTACTTTCAATCCCGTCCATAGTTTCGCAGATGACAGTACTCTTGATTTCGCTTACTCCTTTGACACTCTTGCGGAATCCAGGGGGAATGCCGCATGTGTTAAACGAGATTGCATGACTAGATCATTGAATAACGATCTTAACAGTATCCTCGCTTGGGGCAAAGCAAATCGCGTCGAATTCAATGCATCTAAGACCCAGAGCTGTCTCATCTCATTAAAACAAGATTATAACTTAACCACACTCGTTTCCATTGATGGAGCATTAATTTCTGATTCACCGTCACTAAGCCTTCTTGGCATTAATATTTCCAGTAAGTTAAACTGGACAGATCACATCTTCTCTGTTGCCAAAGAAGCATCGAAATGTCTTGGATTTCTGAAAAGGTGTAAGAAATATTTCACCCCGCCAAATCTAGCGCTCCTCTACAAGTCATACATTAGACCTAGAATGGAATACAACTCCCATATATAGGCCGGGTCTGGTCGCACAGCCTTAGCTTCATTGGATATTGCCCAAAAGAGAGCCTTCAAGCTCATTGGCGATTTCGCAATAACTTGTCATATCGACTCACTCGAGCACCAACGCAATGTTGGATGCCTTTCGCTCCTTTATCGCTATATGCATGGTCAATGTTCTGATGAAATATCTAGTCTAATCCCTTGTAGAATGATTCCTGCACGCAATACTCGCGCTGCAAACCGAGCACATCCTTTAACCATTCAAATTACTTTCGGCCGTACAGTAAAATTCCTTTTTTATCCTGAACAGTGCGAATGTGGAACAGCTTACCATCTTCTGTTTTTCCTCCGGCATACAATCTGCGGAAGTTTAAGGGCGACATACATCGGCACCTCCGCCACTCTCCTCATATCCCCTAATCCTTTCCCTATCTCCTTCCTGCCAGCCATGCTGTGCTTTGCATCATAGGGTATTCCCTGAGCTTGGCTTAATAATATAAAAAAAAAGATGTAGTGCAGTGCGAGGTAATAGAGACTTTGCCTGTGTGAGGCTCTCGTTGTCATACACAACACTCCCAGTCACATAACCAATGTCAATCTTATATTATCAATCATTCATTTATTTCTAATTTGTACACAAGATTGAAAATCTTATAATAGTACACTTTAAAGTACGGCTATGTTAGCTAATAAACTAAAAAATAAATTGAAATACTTAGAATACATTAGAAAAATAAAAAGTAAAAAATAAAATAAAAATAAAACAGAGAGAAAAGAAAAGAGAAAAATAATTTTTTTAAATAAACATAGTAACAAAATAATAATAAATAGAAAAGAGTTCGACACAATCAGCATAGTAATTTGGAAAATTTAAAATAAAATTATATTATAAGTTTTTTAAATTCACCGACAGAAGTAGCACTCTGTGCATGAGGAGTTAGGGAGTTCCAAAGTCGTGCAACCTGGACAAAGTAAGATCCTTCTAGGATGGATGAATTGAAGCGTGGAATCAGAAGTTTGTGTCCTCTCAAAGATTGCAGAAATTTAACTTCACAAGATAAATACTCCGGCTCACCTGAACGAATAAGATTGTGTAGGAAAATTAGTACTTTACCCTTTAAGTAAAAGTCCAGAGTACAACCCAAGATCGATAATCTGTAAGGTGTGATATGAGCAGAACGACGCAAACCGAAGGCAAACCGTATACAGTCATTGAAAGCAACCTCAAGCTTTCGATTACAAACCGAGTCTAGTTTCATGTAAATTAAACTACCATAGGAAAAAAGAGGCACCAAAAGTGTCCTAACTAGTCTCAAACGCAAATCGACCGGAAGTACGTTGGCAGATAGCCACAGCCTCCTCAACCCACCATAAATTTTACCCACTACAGATTTAATATGGTCACAGCACCTCAAACGATTATTAATTTTCACTCCCAAATTGGTTATACAGTTTACATAAGGTAGTTCCACTTTATTAAGCTTAATTGGGGGAAAATCCTCAATATTAAGGTCAGAATTAGAGAGGGCTATGCATTGTGATTTATTGGGGTTAAGAAGCAGTTGATTATCAATTGACCACCTAAAAATTTCTAAAAGATCATCATTTATTCTGCAGATACAGTCCTCAATAAGTCCACGAGGTCTACATAAGTACAGCTGCACGTCATCTGCATACAGGTGCAGCTGGACATCATGTACCACATCACATAAGTCATTAATGTAGAGACTAAAGAGGAGAGGTCCTAAGACTGATCCTTGAGGAACTCCACATGCTAGATGCATTTGAGAAGACGAAACTCCATTTATGATCACCTGTTGAGACCTATCTGAAAAAAACTTGCTATCATCTTAACAGCAGAAGAGGAGAAATAAAAGTTTGCATACAACTTACGCAGCAATTTCTCATGCACAACACAATCAAATGCCCTAGAGAAGTCCAACAAAACCAGCACACCAAGATCTCCGACATCTAGAGCCGATCGCAAGTCCGTAGTGACCTTGAGTAATGCAGATTCACAACTGTGTCGTGCCCGAAAACCAGACTGATATTTCGCCAGGAGATCATTATATGATTCGTAATTTTCAATCTGGGCTCGCATAAGCTTTTCCAAGACTTTGCCAAGAAAGCTGAGGATACTGATGGGACGGTAGTGTGCCAGCTCTGTAGGAGATATTATTTTAGCGACAGGAGTAACATTAGCTATTTTCCACACTACTGGGAAGTGAGATGTAGTGAGACAAGTGTTCATGATTTGCCGAATATAAGGGAAAATGTAAGGCAGTAATATCTTGAGAAAACGAGGATTTATTTCATCAAAACCAGTAGCATGGATGATGGAGAATATCGATTTAAAAAGCTCATCATTCTTCACACACCGGAAAGAGAAGCAATTTACACTTTGTTCACGTAAACCAAGAAAGGACATATTAGGTTGTTGTTTGATAAATAAATTTGTTGCTGGACCTGAAATAAAATGCCGGTTAAGCTCCTCAGAATCGAAGGGACATTCAGGGTTGACATCAGAATAAATGGAAGCTCGCTTCAGGTTTCCCCACAGGGTTTTGGAAGGTAAGCTAGGATCAAATTTAGAAGAAAAATACTCACACTTAGCTCTCCTAATTGCAAAAATGACCTTGTTGCGAGCTTGTTTATAGAGTGTGCGGGTGTAATAAGTATGTAGACGTTTCCATTGTTTATATAAGAACTCCCTTTCTAAAATGAGAGAGCGTATTACATCAGAAAACCATGGATTTCTATATGGGCGGATCCGTTTGACTTTAAGTGGAACATGTTTATTATATAAATAAGAGATCAACTCATTAAATTTACATAGTTGCCGCTCCGCCGATGGAAGAAGGAAAATGTCATTCCAATCTAGTGACATGCAATCATCTATCAGGTTAAGACTATCAAGATGATTGAAATCACGATAGCAGAAAGTCTTTTTACGATTCCCACCCTCCGGGGAGAGATTATAAGTCATAAAGAGTATATCATGATCAAGCATACTTGGTGGGCTCAGCTGGTTGTGAAATCGGATATTACTCTTATTAGTAACCATGACAAGATCAAGAAGTGAAGGGTTAGCACAATTGAAAAAAGTAGGTAAAGAATTTATTACATCCAAGTGGAGCGCCACCATATCAGACAAGAACCTATCAGTCATCACATTATCCATCAGGATGTTAACATTGAGATCACCACCAATTATAACATCGTTGTATCGGTGTACTAAGTGTGACATTGCATTGGTAAACTGTACAACAGACTGCTCACTATAGACACCAGGAGGGCGATACACAGCACATAATATTCCCGGAACCATCTACAACCTCCAAGCATAAAAATTCTATTTCCCCAGTCGATGAAGAATCTACGATTTTAGCCTTTAAATTGTCCCTCAAATAGATTGCAACACCACCTCCCCTGTGACTTAACCGATCATTTCGGAATAGATTAAAACCAGGTATCGCAACGAAAGACGACGGTACATGATGCTGCAGCCATGACTCGCTAACGAGGATAGCATGAATATTAGAATTGATAAAAATCTGACAAAATTCATCCATTTTATTCCGTAGGCTCCTAGCATTAATAGTACACACGTGAAATCCAGGAGAGAATCCACATAGTATATTAAATACAGATCTTACCCTGTCCAACTCACACAGACCATTAACCGAACTCATAAGTGAATATACCTCTATCAGTGATACAGACAAGAAAAATAGAAAAATATGCTGTGTCGAGCTCTGTACAAAGAAAGCAAAAAGTGCAATGAAGAAAGTTTACATAGCTGCCAAAAGTCATAATAAAATAAATGTTAACGAGACTTTTCATTATAATTAGGGCTACAAATTGACAAATTATGAAAGAAAAATACGAATTGATCAATTCGTAGGAAAGGAAAATTACTAGTAAAAGAAAAAGAAAAATTCAATGAAACTTAAAAATAAAAACTGAGCGACAGTAACTGCAAATTTTAGACTAAAATTAATAAGAAAAATGAAAATAAAAAATAAAATCCAGAAAAAGAAAACAAAAATACAAATAAAATTCATTAAAGAGTTCTCACAAAGGTAAACATAATAATATGTCAGCTCCAACTCCATAGGATCGGTAATATCAGCACTCAATTCAATGTCAGCGAATAGAATTTGGCGCTAAATTTTGTAATTGCTCCAGATTAGCAATTTTCATCTCGTTATCTTCTTTGTTTCTCTTGATGTAGAGGTACCCATTTCTCGTTCTCGCTGTATATATTTTCCCCGCTTTACGGAGCTTTAGTGCTTCACGAAGAAGAGAGTTGTTATGAGGTGTCAAGCTCTCACTAATGTATTAGAGCAGAAACCCTCGAGTTGTAATAGCTGGAACCCCTTCAACTTATAGAAAGCTGATAAGAAAGCTCTTTGCTCAGCATGGCAAGAGAAACGAGCAATGATCGGAGTGTTTTGCGCTTGCGATTTAGCTCTGATGCGAAGAGCATCAATATGTGGAGACACGGAATGATTGATCACTTTAGCAATACTCTTAACTATGTTCAAGGTATTCTCTTTAGGCTGATTCGGAATACCCCGTATAATAACATCATTTAAGCGCTGCATACGGTTCAGATCATCAAGTTGTATTTGTAGCGATTTATTTTCATGTTGAATTTTATTCAGCGAGTTTTCACAAACCAAAATTCTATTACTTAAAGCATGGATAGCATCATCAATTTTTGCTGTGATACGAGATTCGAGATGTTGTAAAAGACCATTTATTTTTTTAAGAAGGCGTGATTCGAATAATTCCATTTGTTTATCGGCTGGAACCGGCAGAACATCTAATGAGCTAGTATTTTCAAGATTAAGCTTACCAGCTGCACTCCGGGTAAGCTTCTGGCTGCCCTCCTCAGAGTTTGACGAGGAAGATGGGTGCTTCTCCTTCTTTTGTTGTTTGTTTGACATTATTGATGATGACGATATTAAGTAAGAGTATCTCTCCAAGAGAAAATAATCTATTGATTATCAGTATTGAAAAGCAACCGCTAATTACTTGAATTTGAGGCGATTTTATCCCAGGAATTCACAGTTTATACAAATTTTTATAGACGGGTAACCAAAATTAAAACTATTCGAGAATAATTAGCGTAAGTGAATACAATTTCGTGCGATATTTAAAACAACTGGTAATAGAATTTTTAAATAAAAACGCGGGAGTCGATGTGAAACACGTCTACCTTCTAGCACTCATCACTCACATCACGCTATCAATGCTATTGAGCTTCAGCGGCTTTCCATATTTTTTCCGCGCAGAAAAGAATAATTTTTGCTCTGCGATGCAGGAAAATCATGCTATAATAGGGTACTCTTTAGAGTGGGTGCCTTTTTTGATAATTGCCTACTCGGAGGCTTGATACGAAAAGCATCAGTGTATTGGGACAAATCATGCTTATTCAATTTAGCGATACTTTTCACGATTTCCAAGGGATTCTCTTCATCTATCTGAGGGACTCCTCTAATAACAATATGACAGAGCCTCTCCCGCCGCTGAAAGTCTTCACATTCTCTAGTCAATACATCGTTCTTGCACTTGAGATCTTTTAGTTCTGATACACACATACTTCGAACAGCATCTTGACCAGTTTTAAGCTCATCAATTAGATTCTCACAAGCCGTTAAACGAAAATTAAAGTTATTTATGGCATCATCGATTTTTTTCTCACTTTTTAATTCCATTTTATTTAATGTGGCAAGAAGACGTGATTCCATGGCACCAAACAAATCGTCAGGAACAGATGCTACAGCTGATGCGCCCGTTACAGTACATTTAGCACGTGTGGTAACGGGGGAAGAGTTATCAGATTTATTTCGATTTTTGTCTTTATTGGCTTTGTTATGATTCCTATTGTTATCTCCCATATTGTCATAAAACAAAGAAAATCAAGCGAAATGCGATAGAAACCAAACCACCAGATGAGAAGCACTTGATACAAATTAAAATAAAACTGTAAGCACTAGAAATCAAACTATGAAGCACTGGAGACTAATTGAATTTAGAAAAATATGCGGAATCAAGCAAAAACACGTCTACGCTTTGCCAAGCATACTGAACTATATCAAGCATACACGGTATTCCAAAGAAATTGACTTCGGATCAAGGTTCAGAGTTTACAGCAAACCTTTTTAAGGATTTTTGTAAGCAATATAATATAAAATATCATATTACCTCCTTCCAGCAAACGAGTAGTAATTTACCGGTGGAACGTTTGCATTCAACCTTAACAGAACTTTACAGAATTATTTGTAATCAAAGGGAAGATAAGGATCATGACGATATCCTTAAGGAACCTCTGATTACGTATAACAATGCTATACACTCAACAACAGAATTAACACCATATGAACTTTTTAGTGGTAAAACATATAAATTCCTTAGTAATCTAAATTTTAATAACGAACACGAATATTTGAGAAAACTTAATAAATTTCAGTCCAAACTTTACCCCTCTATTAAAACAAAAGTTCAGGAACTTTCAAACAAAAACCTAGAAAAATTAAACCAAAGTAGAGAAGACCCAATAGACCTAAGAGAAAACGATACAATATATAGAAAGGAATGTAGACGAAACAAGCTAACGCCTAGATTTAGTAACCATAAAGTTAAGAAAAATAAGAAAATTACAATTTTTACTAACCAAAACAAAAAACTACATAAATCCAAAATTAAAAGAAAACGGAAATTACAGGTTACTAACGACAATGACCTACGGCCAGAAAATGGAAATTTACGACTTAACCAACAAAAACGGACTTCTTCCCATGAGACTATGGAAATCAAAGACAATCCAGACGTACAGGAAACTGATTCACATAGTGGAACTTGAAAATTACAAGAAAAACGTAGACAATATAAGGAAATCACTAGAAACAATAAATAGCAACGAAGTTTTTCAAGATACAGTAGAAATTACAAAATTAAAATTCAAAGAGTTAGATTTTAAATTGCACACGCTTTTACCCAAAATTAGAAGTAAAAGAGGTCTAATCGATGGGCAAGGTACAGCGATCAAATTTATAACAGGTAAGATGGATGCTAACGATGCCTTAGAGATAAATAAACAAATACAGAGCATTCAAAGTAATCAATAAAATACTAAAATTAAAATTAATAAACAAATTATCAAGAACCAACAAATGATTGAAAGATTCAACAACATAACCAATCATATAAACAAACAACAAGAAACAATAGAAGCATACCTAAACCTTTACCATAAAACTATAAATAATAGGATTAGAACAGACGAAGAGTCACTTAGGTATATACAATATATAAATAGGATAAACTTTAATATAGATCTACTTAGTAACCATTTAACCAACATAGCAGAAGCCATAACACCAGCACAATTAAACATTATATCAAAAAAAATATTAAACCCTTCAGAGCTTAGCGAAATTCAGGAATTCTTCCAAGATCAAAATATCAAAATATCATCAGACGAACAAATATATGAGTTTCTTGGTCTACAGGCCTACTATAACAATACAAATATAATATTCAATATTCTAATACCAGTAGTTTCTAATGAATCATACACATTTTATCATGTAATACCCCTTCCAATTAATAAAACATTAACCATATCCACAAAACCCTATATTTCCCTAAACGAACTTGAAATACATTTTTTTCAACGAGCCATGCCAACTAATAGAAGGAACATACTATTGCAAGCTGCTATCTACGAATATCAAAGCAAATCAACAGACCTGCATCGGAAACATCATCAGAAACAAACCCGCCTCCTGCAGTCTACTTAATGGAACCGAAATTAGTACAATGTACCAGCCGGAACCAAACTATATTCTTTTTATCAACATACCAAACACAAGTCTGAGGTCTACTTGCGGTATTACAGAGAACGTTATCAACGGAACAGGACTAATCCACTTCGAAAATTGCACCATAGAAGTAAACCAAATTATTTACAACAATAAAGTCGGCCTACACTGGGATGACATCCTTATCCATCCAACAACATTCAACAATATCAACTCATCCTCCACCGTTGACGACCTGACCTTAGGAAAGCTAAAAGCTTACCACCTAGAAAACCAAGCAGCAATCGAACTCCTGGAAAATCAAGAAAAATCAATTCAACTCTCGCCAAACGTATATTTCATCAGAGATCCCCACAACAGCATCCCCCGGAATCCAATTCTTATGGCCTTCCCTGCATACGCTTCAATCTCAGGATGGAGGAGTTACGATACATACATAGCACATAATTACTTACCTAAACATATTTTTTCACCTTTCATCCAATAGTTACGATAGCACCTAATTACTTACCTTAACATATTTCACCTTTCATCCAATGTTAATAACCTCATGTTACAAATAGCCCAGACGTAATTCAGCATATTGCAACTTAACAAACAGGTAAAAAGTGCCAATTTGTCAATTCAGGGAAAGCTTAGTAGAAATTATCGAAATTGGTTTAAGTCAGTCTTGTACGGGTTTATAATTGGAATAAACGTCTTGAAATATATAAAATATAATTCGTTTTTATTTTTATTATTTTATTTCTTGAAAGTAAATTTAAAATTATGGTAATTCGCGGTTTCCTCTTTTGCAAGAGGGTGGTGTTGTATGAAGATGTGGGCCGTACTCCGGGTGGAGAGCTGATAATAAAATGCAATTTATACTTAATTGCATTTTGTTACAATCCGGGAATGCATTTTTAAGTGCATTTTCAAATTTAAATGAATTTTAAATTAAATAAATCTTCATTTCCAGGGCCAAATTTGTAGAACATCTATATATTGCATAGGGCGACATATCGATTTGCTTATCTATTGGATTCGGGTCGTAGGTACCTGAATCACAACACCGTTTGCAGCTGTTAGAATTAATTCCGTTTTATTGCGGTATTTTGGGTAAAGTTTCCATGGGACTGTTGAAACATCGGTTCCCGTCTCTATTAAAAAGAATATTTTGTTGGAGCCATCGTAAATGAAAAGGTGCCGAGGTAATTGCCCTGTCCTTGCTGCCGCTGGCGTGGAAGGCGAAATTAGTTTTTTGACTGTGAATTAATTTGAGGGTTTAATTTACATTCTGGTAAGCACTTTTAGGCTTTGTTGCCAAAGCGCCTGTGATACCAGCAGATATCTGAAACTTTATTGCGACTAGTTGACCTAGGGCTTGATCTAAATTGCCGTACTGCTGGTCGATTACATCTATTGTTGAAAGACTCCAAATTATTTATTCCTTCTGCAAGCTTATCAATTCGTTCCAATAACTGTTATTAGAAATAGGGTTGCTTTGTACTGTTGCAACTGATGGTTTGGATACCGAATCATGAATTCTATCTGCTATTGCGAAACTTTTGCCTTGGGACTGTTTACTCTCTATTGCGATTATGCACGCTTGTATAAACGCTGGCAGTTTATTCAGCCACAATTTATTTAAAAGTGATTTATTTATTAGAGCCAGCCAACGATTCCATTTGTCTATATAACTCGGATGGTCTTAAATCACCTAGTTCAACTTTTTGAAGTAATGCGTCTAAACGACGTTCTTCAGTATCTTGGCTACGCGTAAGCAAGGCAGTTTTTGAATTATTATATTTATTTTGCGGTGGAGGGTTAAGTAGGATGTCGGCTACAATTTCGATAGTTTCGGCAGAAAGCGATGACACCAGATAGTCGTATTTAGTGTTAGGAGACGTAATTCGTTTAACACGGAATTATGTCTCTATCTGCAGGAGCCATAAATCGGGTCTGTTGGCCCAGAAAGGTGGTATTTCTATTATAAACATCGTTGAAATGTTTTCCTTTCAATTTAATATCCCCGTGTCCTGGCAGGGCAGATTCGTTACTCATATTTTCGATACCACTAGGCTGTGTAAGATTTTTGTTTTGCGAGTCTGGTGTACTTGTTTGATTTTTTTATGTCAGTGACTTCTTTTGGCATTGTTACTGTTTTTTTTTTTAATAAGAACATTTTTTTTTTAAATCACGATTGACTTTTAACTCAACGGATCCAATCTCTCACTATATATAGTTAGATACAGCCGTTCTTTTCTTTTGTAAAATTTTAAATATAATTATTAAATGGATGGTAATTCTTGAGAAGAGAAATATGTCGAAATAGCGAAGTAATGTTTACGCCTTAATTAATTTTCAAATATGAAAAAGTTAATATATAATATATAAATATATGTGTATGTATACCTAAGTGAGTCGAAAAGCAATACAAAATTTTTAAAATAATATTATTAAATTGTACCTTTGAAATCTAGCTATAGGTAGGTAGGATATTTGTATACCTTTACGCCGGTGTATGCAAGTATGAACTGACTAAGTGGTCGCTGACAAGTCCGAACGATTATGATTTTTGCATTTATTTTATTCCTTTTTATTCCGTGTCCGTTGTGCTCGGAAGTACAAAATATTTTTAAATGTGTTTAAACGTGTGTAAATATTTAAGCTAAAAGAGAAATATTTTTAAATCTGTTTACAATGTCTGTTACTTAATTTTGTGGTTGATCATTTAATTATGACATTTCCATGACGTGATTGAATAATCGTGGAAGGTAATGACCTGTGACAGCCACTGCAAGAATTTGCCTCTCGATTCTTGTTATCGTTGAATGGTTGCTGACTTGGATGTTTCGAAGAGAAAATCGGCGATATTCTATCTTTCTGCTTTGTACATAAATTTTATAGTGAGTTTGTACGTTTCTAGGATTCTCCTGAGATGCGATGTTGATTGAAGAGGTTTCTTGCAGTTTTTCTTGTTTGTGGTGGTAGCGTGGTGGCAAAGTACGGCTATGCGATGTGTTGCTATGCGATGTGCCGCTATTCGATGTTTAGCTTTGTGATGGGCCACTTTTTGGAAAATGCTGCCAATTTATCACTTTTCCAGTCTGCGTCCCAAAATTATGCCAATAATGCCAATTATGACACCATGCGAAAAATTACTATGCGTGAACTGACTAACTACCTCAGGCGTGAGCCGAGAATGTAAATTGCTTTGTTGCGCACTAGTAACGTTGCGCAATAGTAACGGCTTGAGAGTTTTTTGCAACGATAATTAAACGTCGGGGTCACCAATTATGTGCCGGTCGAGTATAATTGAAACTTCCGCAAATAAAATTAATTCTTCAAACATTATTCTTTTATTTCAATGTATAAAAAATGAGCTGTGCGTGAAGCGCCAAACGAATCGAACTCAGGTCTCTAGATCAACTCTTCTAAAAGAAGGCTTACACACTAATACAATTGCTATAAAGAGTGCGCTCGTGAAAATGACGGAGGAATGCGCTCGTGAATATTTTGATATTTCATAGTGCTTTACAATTCAATGTTTTTAAAGTTAATGATGCGGCACAATTGTATTAAATGAGACGTACAATTGGTTGTGTATTACCGTAGTTTGTTGATTCTTTTATCTACCTTGCCGCTGGTGGGGGGTCAATATAAAAGATTGCTTGATTATAGTAAAATGATGTAATAGCTTTGGATTGCTAAGGAGTCGTTCAGAAAAACTTGAGTCATTAAGTTATCTTTTTACCTGCAAAATTACAATAATCCAGGTCTGGATTTTTTGTTAAAATATTCCATAATTACTGAACTCTGAGTTTATATGAATCATTCGTGTATTGGAAGTGAAATAGTTAAAATGTCTCGAAGCGAAAAAGAAGTGTGTGAAATGATTTTGTCCAAATATATGGAAAATCCCACAATTTAATTTTCAAAAATTTCAAAAGACCTGAATACAAGTTATTCCACGGTAAAAAGGACAATAGCCAAATATAGGCGAGGTTTGTCAATAGAAAGGATACGTAGGTCAGGTAGAAAACCAGAGCCATCCCGTCCAGACGTCATAAAACATATGAAGGGTAGTTATTTTCTGAAACCGGGAACTTCAGACAGAGATATGGCGACATTGGCAGAAACATCAAAGTCTACAGTGCACATATATAAAAAAATCTCTGGATAAAGGAGCTATAATGTGTAAAAGTGCTGCTCAGGAAGGAAGAAGAAAAGAAAACAGTAAGAAGAAGAGCGAGAAAAGTTTATGAGAACCTTGTGTCGTTATTGATGATGAAACCTACAAACTATTCAGTCCGGTTTTTTCCAGACTGTTATGTTTGTAGGGTTATTCAATTAGAAAGAATGCGTATATAATTCACGAAGTTTATTCATTGTTTATAATTCTACATAACTCTACTGATTTAACAATAACTTAGATATATTTATAATGCGGGTTACATGATAAATAGTACTGCGGCGATATACAATCACGGCGGTGATCTACAGTAGATTGACTGATTGAGGATAGCGTGAAGCCGAACGTATGTTGACTGTGTGTGAGTGTACTATGTTGATTGTATATGTGTGCGTAATAAATAAACACAACACTTCCTCTTCGCCATTTGATGCATCACTATTAAGTCAACTGGAAATGTACCACAGCCCTGCGTTGGCGCGCTAAACGTCTTGGGCTGAATTGCTCAGGCTTGGGTTGAATTGAAGTCATTGTGTCTTCTAGTGGCTTCGATATTGTTCCGAAGAAGGCGGAGGCATCATTATTAGGTGGAGTTACATTACCTTCTTTTGATTCAGTTAAAGCTTCGAATAGATGACGAGCTGATAAGAACTGTTGTTCAGATGCATTAGATGCATTGGTTTTGTTTACTCTGGACCGTAGCTGGTTTTGATATCTTGTCCAGGTACCTCTGTCTGTTCGAACTAAGTACAGTCTGGACCCTTTTTTTGAAATTAAGACGCCTTGAATCCATCGTGGACCTCTGGCATAATTTCTTGCATAAACCTGTTGTCCCGAATGAAACTTGGCTTTAGGTTGCTTGATCTGCCTTCGAGTTGCTTTGGCAAGAACGATTTGTGAAAGAATCGTGCGACGCTCACGACCATGGAGGATTTCTGCAGGTGCTCTGCCGGATTGTGGATGGGGTGTTGTTCTATAAGACATCAAACACTGCGATAAAGCTGTATCGGTATCTTCTCCTTCCTTAAGTATTTTCTGCAAGTTACTTTTGAAAGTATGAACAAAACGTTCGGCTTCTCCGTTAGAAGATGGGTGGAATGGCGCTGTTTGAAAGTGCTGAACACCATTAAGGTGGCAGAAATTCTGAAACTCTTGAGCTGAAAATTGGGTTCCGTTGTCACTCACAAAACTACAGGTAATCCTTCTAGAGCGAACAACTTCGTCAAAGTTTGTATAGTTGTTCCTGTTGTTGCTTGCTTCATCGGAATGATGAATGGAAATTTGGATAAAGCACAAATTAACCACATTTGTTGCAAAAATGGACCAGCAAAATCAATGTGTATACGCTCCCAGGGTTTTTCTGGCTGCGATCAATTTGTAGACTCTTTGGGAGGATCTGCAACTGATGACTGACATATATCACAGGTTATAACAGCAAACTCAATGCTGGCATAAATTTTTGGCCACCAGCAATATTTTCGTGCAAGTTGTTTGGTATGTACAATTCCCCAATATCCTTGGTGAAGCATGCGAAGAACTCGGTTCTGCAATTTATGAGGAACTACTACTCGTATATGCTCTGTTTCTAACACTGTGACATCTCCGTGCGTTGTTAACGACATCCTTCGCTGAAAATAAGGTTGATGATGGCTTTCCGTGGTAGGCAGTGTATCTGGCCACCCATTCTGTATGTAGAAATGGATTTTGCTAAGCGTGGCATCATTTTTTGTTTCTCGGAAATCTCTCGGGCGTTCACTGGGAAGCATCCAATTTGCTCGTTAAGATCTAGGTTAAGTTCATGACAAGCCTCTTCGCTCATATCAAGTTCCTTGTCTGGACCAATTGGAAGGCGTGATAATTCATCTGTATTAGCATGCTTGGCTGTCGGCTTAAATCGTATTTTATATTTATAACTCATTAAAATTAAGGCCCATCTCGTTAATCGGCCAGTGGTCATCTGCGGTAATCTTTTATCTGAACTAAAAAGAGTCGTTAGTGGCTTATGATCAGTAACCAGGATAAACTCCCTGCCATACAAATATTGCGGATATTTGGTTACTCCATAGATTATGGAAAACGCTTCCTTTTCAATTTGGCTGTAATTAAACTGATGGTTATTTAACGTTTTAGATGCATATGCAATTGGCTGTTCAGAGCCATCTAAGTTAATATGTGAAATTACCGCACCAATCCCGTGTGAAGATGCATCTGTTGCTGCAACAATTGGCAATATCGGCTGAAAATGAGCCAAAAGTGTTGCGTTTACGATTTGCAGTTTGAGGCTTTGAAAAGCTTGTTCTTGAGGATAATTTCAATGAAAATGTATGTCTTTCTTTCGAAGAGCATTTAATGGGGCGGCTGTTTGTGCAAGATTTTGTATAAATTTACTATAATAATTTATTTTACTCATGAATGCTTTTAGCTCCTTTAAATTTTTAGGCCTGCGCACGGATTCTCTCTTCAGACGAATGCACTCCCTTTGAGCTAATAATGTGGCCCAGGTATTCTACTGTTGGTTGAAAAAATGAACATTTGCTGCGGTTAATACGTAGACCATTTTCTGATAGACGTTGTAATACGGCTTCTAAATTTTGTAAGTGTTCTTGATGATTTCGGCCAGTAACTATGATGTCATCAAAATAAATTGTGCAATTGAGGCCAGATAAAATTAGTTCTAATGTTCGCTGGTAAATTGCTGGTTCGCTGGCAATACCAAATGGAAGACGCTAGTATTGATAAAGTCGTAGTGAAGTGTTCACTACGGCTAGCTTTTTGGATTCATCTACTTGCCTCCAGCTAATTTATGAAACAAATCCTCTGGTCGGGGAATTGGATGCTGCTCAACCTCTAAGTGAGGGTTAATAGTAACTTTAAAGTCAATTTTGTGTTGGTACTATGGCGATGGGTGCCGCCCATTCGTTGAATCTGATAGGTTTCCAAATATTGGCTTCTTCCAATCGTCGGGCTTCTTGCTTGAATAGCTCTAACGGAGCGTATGGTATGGGCCTAGCTTTGAAAAATTTCGGTTTATCGGACGATTTTAAATACAAATGAACTTCGACTGAAGTACAATGACCCAATGATGATGACACTAAATCCGGAAATTTAGCATCAATTTCTGCTACTGGCATGCTTTGTAAACTTTGTACACCATCGGCAATGTCAAAACTAATGCGGATTCCAAAAATGTTTGCCCAATCCATACCAAAAATATTGTCACCATGTTCTGTATCAGCTATGAGTAAAGGCAGTTCTTTTTTGATGCCATTAAATTCCTCTGCAACAGTTGTTTCTCCTAAAATTGGCACTGTATTTGACCCACACGATGTTAATTTGCGGTTTTGCTGACAATAAATCGGACAATTTAATTCACTATATCAATGTAAGCCAACTATCGACGCACTAGCTCTGGTGTCCAGAAGAAAAATCATTTCGCGATTGTTAATGGATAATTTAACAAAAAAATTGTTTTTACACTCCCGAATTGTTCCTTGATTAACTGAAAAAAATTGTTCTACACTATTTACATAGTGACGCCTAGTATAGCGAGGACGAGAGCTGCTTCTAATGCGACAAATAGCATTTAAAAATCTACACTGAAACCTGCTGTGATGCGTGCCGCAGCCAGAACATGATTTTATGAGATTACTATTCATTTTTTTGTGCTTATTTCTACTTCTATTTCCCCATGCAGAACTGTTATTGTGTTTGTACGGCTTTGTTGCTTTAATTTCGTTGTAATCAATATCAACCGAATTCGCCGGCATTCCAATTGTTAATACTTGCATCGATTTCTGTGTTGCTTCATAGGCTTCTGCAATTACCACTATTTCTTGGAGTGTTGGATTAGGCTTCTGTAGAGCTGCTATGCGTACAGATACTCATGCGGCGTGTGTAAAATTATAATATCTCTGATCATTTCGTCTGTGTACTCCTGCTTGCAATCGATACCTGAGCAGACAAATTGGCACTCATGTGCATGTCCACGAAGGTCCACCACCCATTGCGAATATGTTTGTGTTGGTTTTATGCGGCATCTACAAAACTCATAACGGGCTGTGCAGACATGCGCTTTGCCTTCGAAGTGTACTGAAAATTTCTTTATCATCATATGTCTGTTCCGTCAACTTTTTTGAGCCATACAATTTTTCTAGAAGTTCATAGGTTTCTGCACCCAACCATGATAAGAAATAAACTCTTTTTTTGTCAGTACATGAAACACTATACGCAGTAAAGTGTTGTTGAAGTTGCTGCACATATGTAGACCGACTTCCTTTTGCTTTGTTATAAGCATGAAATGGTGGAATACTTTGCGAGTCTCCAACTGCATTTTGTGAGCTACTGTCTAGTTGACCTAGGGCTTGATCTAAATTGCCGTACTGCTGGTCGATTACATCTATTGTCGAAAGACTCCAAATTATTTAATCTTTCTGTAAGCTTATCAATTCGTTCCAATAACTGTTATTAGAAATAGGGTTGCTTTGTGCTGTTGCAACTGATGGTTTGGATACCGAATCATGAATTCTATCTGCTATTGCGAAACTTTTGCCTTTTGACTGTGGAATACTTTGCGAGTCTCCAACTGCATTTTGTGAGCTACTGTCTTGATTTTTCTCCACTCCTGTTGCTCCGCGATGATTTTTGTTAATAACTCATTTTGAGACTTGCACAATTTCTCAATTACGGATGCTAATTGGTCCATCTCATTGATTTAGTTATTTGCCTTTTTCGCACGTAAAAAAAAATATCACTACGTAAATCAAGCACTAACAATGAGTAACTGTTATGCGTGTTCCGTTTTTACCTCGTCACCAAAATGTTATGTTTGTAGGGTTATTCGATTAGAAAGAATGCGTATATAATTCATCAAGTTTATTCATTGTTTATAATTCTAGATTGTAACTCAAATTATTATTTATCCTTTAAATTAACTTTGACCGTGAAGGACCACCTGGTTCAAAACTTGATCATTGCTTGTTCAACAATTTATTCTTTATAAAATTCAATATAATTTATCAGTTAAGCACTACTTATTTATCCTTAAATTAAATATATATAATGTGGTTTTCTCCCACTTCTTTCATAGGGTTATATCGAAATGAACTTCAGTAGTTTTCTCTAAAAATAAAGCTTTATTAATTATAATTCACATTACAAATTGAGTCTAAACTACCTAAAAATAAAGAAAACGACATTGAAGCTAGTATTCACTATAACCTATTTGATTTCATTTGTCACAGCGACTTGCACATTTGATGAATGTGCATACTTAACCTAAAACGCATGTGCCTACGTCAAGGAACTGACATGCGCGAGACTCGAGCAGCAAAATTCAAATGAAAGAATTACAACCAAAATAAGTTGTAGTTCTTTACATCCCCCCCCCCTCCTATTTGGGGAAGTTTCTACAACATACAGAATATCTTACTGTTATTATTTTTTTTTCTTTACAATTATAAAAAATATAAAAAGCAATATTTTATGTTTACATATATTCTCTCAAAGATTTATGTTAAATTACTGTTTACTCATCTAACTCAGGAACGGAACTAGTTTTGTTATATGGAAAAGGTTGGATTCGGGTTTCTTGTGGCCAGTGTCTATTTTGTATATATTGAATTGGAAATTTTGTTTAAAATTTTGTATGGCCCAATCTTTAGTTGATCTAATTTTTTTCTATTCAGTCTATTTCCATTTTCGATATAAACAGAGTCTCCTACGTTTAATTCACAGTGCTTTCTATTCTTGTCAAATTGTTTTTTGTTATAATTATGTGACTTTTTTTGTATTTTCTAAGGCCTGTTTCCTGTCTTTATTTAAGTCATTTCTTATATTCTTTTGTTTTAATTCATCTGGTAGTATGTCTCTATTTTTTCCTTCCAATAAAAATTTAGGAGAAAATGTTGTTTCTGTGTGTTCAGTTTCATTGTATTTTTGAGTGCATTCTTGAGCTATTCTTGTCCATGCTACTTTTTTTCCTTTTTCATTTATTTTACATCTAATTTTATTGATTAGTGTTTGATTAAGTCTTTCGTTTAGACCATTTGAGAATGGTGCATTTACTGCCGTGAAAATTAAGGTTATATTTTCTGTGTTTAGGAATTTAATTCTTTTGAATTTAAACCTGGGTACTGATCTGATAAAATAGTACCAATTCTATTGTCTTTCGTTACTTTTTGAATTAATTTTATGAAATCAGTTGATGTTTGAGTTTTTGAGGTTAAAATGTAAGCATACAAGACAAGAAGATGCAAATATTTCTTTGTAGAACGGGAACCCTCAAACCCTCCAATCGTGTCTATAGAAACTATCTCAGAAGGATAAGTAGCAGGACCTAAATGAGACATTAGGCCAAATTTATATTTTCCTCTTGATTTATTTTGTTTACACGTTTCACAGTTCTGACAGGTTCTTTTTATATTGTAAATTAAGTTTTTTCCTGTATATAACGGTGTAATTTTACTTTTCATTTGTTTCATTCCTAAATGGCAGTAAGAACGATGTATATTTTCGATGAGTTTTTTACTAAAAATTTTTGATATTAAAATCTTTTTCTTTTTCCCAACTTTTTTATAATATATATTGTCCTTAAATTTAAGTTTACCTTTGTTATTTTTAATATCTCTATTCTCGTTTTGATCGTTTAAAATGTCTTCCAATTTTATGAAGTTTACAATCTTAAAGCTTTCATCTTCATTTTCATGTGGCTTTAAAACTGGGTTTCTGCTTAAACAGTCTGCTTCCAGGTTATATTTTCCCGGAGAGTACCTTATTTCAAAATTATACTGTGAAAGATAGTACGTTAAGTCCCCTAGTTCTTCATCGGTCCTTGCTTTAATATTCATCTTTTCTAGAGGTTTGTGGTCTGGAAAAAATGTTAAAGAATTTTCCTATAAGCCAGTGTTGCCAACATTTGACTGCTACTTTTATTGCTAGACATTCTAAGTAAATAGCTTTTTTTTCTCTTTTGGATATCATTTAGTTTTTTCGAAAAATAAGCAACTGGTTTCTCTTCTCCAGTTGGTTCTATTTGTTTTAAAACTGCTCCTATGCCCTGTAAGCTTGCATCTGTATAGATGTGTATTGGCAAGTCTGGATCGAAGATCGCTAAGACAGGTTTAGAACAAAGTGCTGTTTTCATTGTT
Source organism: Dioctria linearis (assembly GCA_963930735.1). Lineage (NCBI taxonomy): Eukaryota > Metazoa > Arthropoda > Insecta > Diptera > Asilidae > Dioctria > Dioctria linearis. Next base: position 90,470,643 of record OZ005741.1, read on the forward strand.
TCAAAGGCTTCCTGGCATTTTTCGGACCAAACAAACTTTTGTCCCTTACGTAATAAGTTGTGAAAGGGATCTAAAATGGCTGAGATATTTGGCACATATTTGCCATAAAAATTTATTTTTCCTAAAAATTGACGAACATTCTTTTGTGTTTTTGGAACAGGGAAGTTCCTTATAAAGACCAAGTTATCTTTCAATGGACTGATTGAATTATTTTTTATTATATGGCCTAAGTATTTGACCGAACCTGATGCAAAAGTACATTTTGAGAATTTCAACCTGAGACCCTCTTTTTGTATTGCTTCCAAAAGTTGTGATAAATGACTGATATGTTCTGTAAAATTCTCGGAGTAAACCAATATATCATCTATGTAGTTTATTGTGAAATCAGAAAGTTTATGTTTCCTTATTATGTTGCTTAATATTCTTTGAAAAGTTGGTGGTGACGTTTTTAAGCCAAAGGGTAAGCAGGTCCATTGATAATGTCCTTCCTGAGTAACAAATGCTGTTTTATGTTTGTCTTCTATTTTTAATGGAATTGACCAAAATGCTGAATTTATGTCTAATGTTGTAAGTATTTGCAATTCCTTGTCTTAACCATTAAATCTTCGATCAATGGGAAAGGTTGTGATTGAGGGATTACAATCTTGTTCAAATCACGAAAATCGATGCATAGTCTTGTTTTTCTTTTTTCGTCTTTCTTATATGCTAAGGTTACTGGTTCTGCGAAAGGACTATAAGACTCTTCGATTAATTTTCTTTTTAATAATTTTGCTACCTGTTGTTCTATTTCTTTTTTATCTTCAAGAGTATGGTCTTTTGCAGCAATATTTATCTATCAATAAATCAATACGAGCTTCATATTTTTTTACAGTTCCTATATCGTATTTATCTTTAGCAAAGATTGACTTATATTTGTTGATTAATTCCTCAATTTCAGATTGTTGTTGAAAATCCAAGTGGGCAATTCGGATATTATAATCAATTATATTTAAATGTTCATTAATATTTACTGTATGTTCATAAACTTTTTTATCTATATGTTTTTCTAAAAAGGTAGGAATTATTTTTTTATCTTCTGTATTTGATAAATCTGGAATTTTCTAAGTGATCTCTAATTTTTCATTTTGAATAAGTTGGAATTTTGTATGCAATCTAATCCAATCAAAAAATCGTAATTAAAAATTTTCTTGTCCACCACAAAAACATCAATTTCCTTTTCTATATTGAGTATCTTTGCATTTAATGTTATCAATCCATTTGCTTTTTTCACACCATTAATCATTTTCAAATTTACATTCTGAGAATCATCATTTTTACTTGATTTCAGACGTATTAGCTTCGAATTAATCAAAGAAACATTTGATCCAGAATCGTAAATCCCATAAATTTCCAGTGTATTATTTATCAGGAACTTGATTTTGATTAATGGCGGCACTACAAGTTTTTTTGATCTTTATCATTCAATTTTATTTCTAATTCTGTGTTGTTTACATTTTTTATTTGATATTGTTTATGTTTTTCATAATCTTAATTTTTAAACCAAAACAAGGCTTCAGGGTGATAAGGGGTCCCTTATTTTCTTTCTCACAAATTTTACAAGGTGTATGGTTTTTATTTTTTTCTTTAGTATTATTTTCAGGTGATTTGTAAGTTTTTCTTTCAAATTTATTTTTATTTACTAAATGTTCTAGACTTCTGATTTCAGAAAACAGATCCTCAGATTCGCTTAAGTTTTTTCTATAAATTTTATCAGTTACAAAAGGCGGCAAACCTACAGCTATGAGATTAATTAACGTGATATTATCTATAGATTTATTTACCTCCAATAAAAGTCTCTCTTTTTTTAAAGCATATTCTAATAATGAGCCTGTTATATATATGAATGAAAATGCATACTTTACCGAAGCCCAGCTTTTGTCTGCATAAGATTCACAATATTTTTTTTTCCATGTTGCCCATTTTGAATCCAATGTAAATTTTATGAGCATAGAGCTGTACCAATTCATACAAGAATCATCCAGAAGTAACCTGGAAATTTCAAGTTTCTCTACATCTTTTACTATATTCAACCGAGCACATTCACTTTCAAAGATATCCATCCATTGAGACACATTGGAATTGTCTTCTGTAAATTTTTTTTATGACGAACGTTTCAGATATTTTTCTTAAATTATTTTTTTCTTCGATATTAGTTTTTATAGACCTAGGCTGTGTAGCTTCAGCCTGTTCGATTGTTCCTTCTTCCAGTAGATATCCATTAAACTGTATGTTTCCATCTTCATCTTTATAAGCTTTTAAAATGTCAGCAGGCAAGATAATCCATACTTTCCTTGATTGTCCCCTTTGATATGTTGAAGTGGAAGTAAGTTTGTCATGGTGTTTTACCGGTTGGGATTTTTCCGAAATAATAAAAACTTCGTTTTATATTGTAGTAATTGAGGTTACCGTAATTATATATTGGTTTTGGAGTCCTCAGGCGAGGCTTTGACTACAAACTCGAATTTTAATTTTTCCATATTTCTTGAATTTTCAGCACAAATGTCCTTTTATAATGTGGTTTTCTCCCACTTCTTTCATAGGGTTATATCGGAATGAACTTCACTGGTTTTCTCTAAAAATAAAGCTTTATTAATTATAATTCACATTACAAATTGAGTCTAACCTACCTAAAAATAAAGGGAACGACATTGAAGCTAGTATTCACTATAACCTATTTGATTTCGTTTGTCACAGCGACTTGCACAGTTCATAATGTGCATACTTAACCTAAAACGCTTGTGCCTACGTCAAGGAACTGACATGCGCGAGACTCGAGCGGCAAAATTCAAATTAAAGAATTACAACCAAAATAACTAGAAAGAAGTTGTACTTCTTTACATATATTTAAAATACCAAACCTAAGTACAGCTAATTCTCCGTTATGACGATCTCATGTGGTGACGCTCACAAAATGTACCGCTATTTCCACATCTGGACCGTTGCTCCACTTATGACGCTTTCTCGTAACAACTTTTTAAATTCGACTCCTTAATTCCGTCCTTATAACCTTCCGACTCTAGGGCTTCTCAATTTGAACCTGCTTTCACATTAACTCTTTTCTCCTTGCGCAACACCTGTTACCGTGGTGCCCTTCTAACTTTGTTTGGGCATCCCGCTAATTTCAGGTGAGGCTCATTCGTCTTGATCTTCTCTGGCTTCCGCAATTTTCTTCTTAAGCTCTATCATCCTTTGTACTTTGATCTGCCTTATTCTTTGTATTTTCCTCTCGTCTATTGTGGTGCTATTCTAGCTTTTTTTTTGGCATACCGCGCACCGCTAGAATGGAACAACTTTAACTTTCACTTTCCACTAATAATTATTGCTATACTTTCTTGGCAACCTATTCTCACACCAAAATTACGGCGTCACCTTTTTTCCCTTCAATCTTCAACTTAACTTCTGACGGAAACTCCACAATTTCACTTTTCGGAACCAACTTCGAATGCGTCGGGCCAGTTTTGAAAGCGCACACACTTAAGTGGTGCCCACACTGGGATCTACCTATTACACTAGGTGCTATGCTGCCATTGCTTACATACAAATTCTCTATGCCCACCGCCACTTTAACCCTAATACAATTCATTCACACGGTGACATCTAATTTCTAAAAGCAGTGCTTTTATCAATAACTCAATAAGAACAATTTCATTTCACTGTTTCGTATACAATTTACATACTTAACACTGTAACCATATCTATCATCACGTCGGTTCGAACTTCTACTACATCGGAAAAACTCAAATCTATTCTAATTTAACCTGTACGTGACTACTATCGAATTTGACAATTCGCAATGACACATAAGGATATTTACGTTCGTCACTGCCTCGGTTTAGTTTATTTTTGTACTTATTCCTTTCATTATTAATAATATTTTGAAGTCTACTTATTTGCCGTTTCTGTGCATCCCGCTTGGCGATTTATAAGTAAATCCGTTCATTTATTGTGAGTTTAATCATTAAAGACCCCAAGGTCTCACCAGCAAAACATTCGGATTAAATTAATGCACAATCTTTTTAGCGCTTACAGAATTTTGTTTTTATTTATAATTTAACTAGATGTTAATCAGATCTCGTCGCGTGTATTTATGTGAGCATGAGGACCTTTTGGAGAGTCTAAATTATCCGCTTCTTAGATCCTCCTGTTGGTGTGAACCATGCTCGTCACCGTTATTCAAATTTAATTTACTTAATTTCCATCGATTTTGATTTTAGTTGGCAATATGTATTTGAGATATCCTAATTGAATGACAACACGTTTTGATCTACTCTCACCGATGCTAGCCTACGTTAACCGAAATGAAAAGACATGTAATAATGATACTTGTTTCAATTCTCTGGACATAATCGCTGCTTTAGGACCCGAATCGAACTGTTCTTCATTTCAGTGGGAAGTGAACTCCATATGAATTCTTAATAGAATTAAGTGCATTGGATGGATAACTTTGTGAATAACTAACAAATTTCTTGTTATTCAGCAGTTCAATAAACACAAGCTCCTTCATACTTTCAAATCTAATATACTAATTTTTGCAAAATTTTTTTTTATTTTAATTTTTGCAAAAAATAATAACACAGCCTGAATCCATAAAAAATTTAGTGAGCAAATTAATAAAAATAATTAAATTATACGTATTAAAATCTTACAGAAAACCACTATGACCGCAAATTCACACGAAACACATGCGAATGAAATAAACATTCGGGTAAACTTTTGAATATCTATAAATTCCCCACAAATTCAACACAAAAATTTCTCCTCACTATGCAATCTAAATACTTCTCATCGTTACCTACAAGAAACAAGCCGCTCGACAATAGTTGCTCATGGTCTTTCTTCTTTTATCTTTAATACCTTCCGCTTAATTAGTTAGTGGTAATTTGGTTTGGAAATTTTCTCAAAGAGAAGGTAAACTTACAATGTATCATAACGAAGTGTAATAAAGTGCTAGTGACAAATTAAAGTAAATTAATATGCGGAATACAATTATAGTAATTTTCCTTCAATTTATATTTCATATTGGAATGGAATATCTTAAAATAATCAAATCTAATATCATTGGGAAAACTTCCAGTGAAAGTTCATATCACTTAACCCCAAGTTTCTTAATAACATTGAAAATGGAATTGCATATATGAATCTATTCCCTTTGCCCAATTAATATGAAAGAAGTGAAGATGCATCCGATATATTTACGTACAATTTTAGTACAATCGATAAATTTAAATAATATAAAATGTTTATCCGTCATGGATTAGATGGGAAGGTTTGATACCAATATGTCTTTTGTTTGAAAAGTACAATTTTCAACATCTTATTTCAATCTAAAAATAATGCGAGTACTCCATATAATCCAATCAACTGTGAAAATCAAAGGAAGTCCATTATTATTTTGCTTTTTTTAACGAAAAAACTTTCAGGCAGATTGTTTTAATACCGACCTGACTTTCCCTAAATGAGACTTAAACTGTCAAATTAAATTTATCTTTATGTCAAGAAAATAAAATTGTATTTAATTTAAAATTTTAAATGGATCCACTAGAATAAATTTACAAAGAAATTGAAGCTTCATTTTTCTTTTATACAAAAATAGCGAATCTATGGTACGTGACAGTCATAATTTGTTTATCCTTATACCATGCGTGGTGGTAACACTATAAGCAATGCAAAGGCATGAGGGCTGGAAAGCTTACAAATTGGGTCAGAATGAATATTTCTGTTCCGTGCATTTTGGCATATTTATATTCCCTTAGCGCTCAGATCTTAATGTGAACCGCCGTCATAAGCAACGCAAAGGCGTGAGGGCTACGAGTAAGTGAGAATGAATTTTTCTGTTCCCTGCATTCTCCCAAATTTGTATAGGAACTTAAAGGCATAATATGAGGGCTGGGGAACCATTTAAAATGTTGGCAGAATGAATTTTTATATATATTTATATTTTTTAATTTTATGTGGAGAAAATATACGCCTACAGGTTGGGTCTTGGGTGTTCAGTGAACACCTTGAACCCTTTGACGCCTCGCCACTGGGAAAACTTTATCATTGTAACACCAGAGCGTGTCCGTCGTCAACTCTATCAATCTCCACTTTGGGCTGAAGATAAATAAGTCCGCAAGTGGCACCTCCAGCTTCGAAATCATAACGGGGATAAATGTGGGTGGCCGCACAGCATATTGTCGCTAGCAATCAGCCGGCTTGGGGTGGTTCTTGCCACCCACATCCCCTTGATGCTAGAAATCTCTGCGAAGAAAACAAGAAGAAATGCTTATCTAAGGAGACCTCAGACGGTTACACGGACAGAAAAAAAATCAAAGTTACCTCGACGTTACCTAGGTCGACTCGCTTCCGATGGTGTAACCTGAAAATGCGAAAGAAAGAAGTTTATGCAATCTTAAATGCTGAAAATAAATGAGAGAAGACACCATCGCGGCGCAGTGTATAAACACCCGGAGAAAGTACGACGCAGGTGAAAGAGGAGAGAGAGAGAAAGCGCTGAATGGACTCCGATTGTTGAGGGAGTCCTGTCTTTGACGTGAATGGATCCAACGTCGCCATCCACCATTACTAAGGCGTCAAAGCAGAGATGATATCCTTAGCCCCTTTTTTGTGTGCTACGCGATGTTGTCCTTCACGCGAGCCGTCATCCTCCAACCATCACGAGAGGAAGCTGACCCAATCATTGTCTCATTGTCCCTGTACAACAAATAAAAACTTTCAAGACTCAGTCACACACTCCGCCGATGCATTCTGAGGGACCAGGGAAGAAGGAAATTTAAAAAAACTATTTATTCAACTACATTCTATGTATGCAGGTAAATAAATGTAGCTAACAATTCATATTCATTTCATTTCAAATTAATTATTCCTAAGCTGTCTACAAATAATAGGGTTCTGAATTTAGATTGTAGCTAGTAAATTAGGTAAAAAGGATCCGTCTGTACTTATAGCGCAAAAAAAAAATACAGTTAGGAAAAGGAAACTGTCTTCTGTGACTTGACGGTATAACAACCTCAAATGCGGAAAGATTTCGATATAGTAAATATGGCGTATTCCTTTTCTTTTTCTTTTTTTTTTGCAGCGATGCCTTTAAATTGTGGTTAAATCCAAACTGTTCAGTGTGTAACGTAACAAAAACAAAACACTCGCCGTTCATCCCTCCATCATAAATATTTCCCTAAGGTTAGCGTAAAAGAGAATAGGCCCTAATAACTGAGCTTAGCTATTTCGTTGGCAATCTATATTAATATTATATATCTATATATATACAATATATATAAAAAAAAACAGAACATAAAACAATGAACTTACTTCAATGTTGGTGTACTACATACTACTGTTGGTGTTTGTAGGGTGCACCCTTCGAAGAAATCCGTGTGTGGCCTTGGAACGACTGCTATTCCTTTTTGAGTTATGAGTGAGTGCATTGACCACTCTTATTTTGATCCCTTTCACCCCTTTGGGTGGTGCTTTCGGTTATTCACTCTTGACTGGCTGTTTGCTTACTCTATTTTATTGAATTGTGATACATTACGTATTACCACTACGAGAGATGAAGGGCAGCTCCCGATAAGAGTTCGGAACAACAAAACTACAAGGAATTTAAACCAATTTAAATTACAAGAAGACGTATTGCTCATTTACAAGGTATATAGAATACAAGGTACTCTCATTTCGAACCATGTTCCACCATTAGGTGACGTTTTGTTTTGTTTTATGATTCCCAGTGGACGAACCGTACCGATTTGTGAGCCATCAAGCTCAACACGAATGCTTCCGTCAACGATCTCAGTTGGAAAAGACAGGATATTCCAGGATAGCGCTGTATACAGTGATCGACGTCCCAGATCTTGGCCTCTTCTGTTTTAAGGGGACTTGTTCAGAACTGAACATCTTTTTAATAGCAAAATCATTTCGTTATACAAAAAATATATTTTTCATAACAAAATAATTTCATCAGATAAAAAATACCTACGCATACAAGTCACCTCGGCACATATTTTCCAGCAGGCAGCAAATGCAAGCTTTGCATTTTTTATAAGTTATTAACCTAGGGTCAATAATAATGTACAAAATTGACGCGTTAACATTAATTTAGTATCTAGCATGAATAAATATCCAATAATTGTAAATAAATGTTATGTTAGCAATAATTTATTATTTAAGTCATACGAGTACACGAATAAAGTGACAGTTTCTTTGGCCTTCATACGCTGAGTGTTTTATTTCTTTAGACCCAAATAAGTTTGAGTTTATTACAGTCTCACTACATGGTCCTTCGAGCCGGATTTTTAAGAACCAACAATAATTGAAGAAATCTTGAATTATGTTCTTAATTACAATCTAAAAAGTTCTTCCAACAACTTCGTGTTTAATTCAAGGATCATTGAATTATTTTTGGAAGAAAGCAACAGCGATACAACTTCGTGTTTAATTCAAGAATCATTGAATTATTTTTGGAAGAAAGCAACAGCGATACAACTTTGTGTTTAATTCAAGAATCATTGAATTATTTTTGGAAGAAAGCAACAGCGATATAACTGCGTGATTAATTCAAGAGTTTTTGAATTATAATTACAAAAGCAATAAACCAGTACTAGCTTCGCAAGAAACAATTCAAGAGCCATTGAATTGTCGCTACGAATTAGCAACAGCTGGTGATAATAATTCAAGAATCTTTCAAATATTTCCTCACTTTGCATCATCAACCCACCTTAAAAGATTCAGATAACCGCAAAAAGATTCAAATTAAGTTTGAATTCTTTTTAGATCAAAATCAAAATGCCAACAGACCAACCTCACCAAAGACCCACTGGAACGGAGAATCCCAGAAAAGTTGGTAGACAAACGACTCCAACCAGAAGAATACTGGGAAAGCTTTAATGAGCTGCACAGAGAAATAGTGACCTGCATTAGTGAAGATCACGCGTATTTCAAGGAAGATGTTTTTAATAAAACAAAGGCGATATACATTGATGCTATCAAGCTCATTGAAAAATACGAAGCGATAAATAAAGCTACAGAGCCAAAAACTCCAGCACCATCCACTACAAAGCAGACTATCAACCCAATAACAGACGTGCCAACACTTTCTTTCACCACTCCCGAGTTGGACACACAAACAACAATATCCGCTGCCAGTCCAGCCAATCCCAGTGGCGCTATACAGCAGCCAGTTCCACCAATGGCTTACTTACCTCAGAACATCACAAATAACTTTCCGAAACTTCCGCCAATAAAAATACCTAAGTTTAGCGGAAACTATAAGGAATGGAAGACGTTCAGCGACATCTTCACCCAAGTGATAGATCACAACCCCTATCTGAGCAACGTTGAAAAGATGCAGTACCTTCTTTTCCATCTTGAAGGTGAAGCAAGGAAGGTTATCAGTCATCTCCAACTGAGCAATGATAACTACAACTGTGAGATCTGTGCTCAAGCTAAAGGGGGGTGCCGGTTGCGGAAGGATAACTCAACCTTTAACAATTCAAATATAAAAATTTTTATTCAATATATTGCTTACAAACTATTATCACAAATTCAATTTTCTTAACCTACTACTATAATATATACTTCAAATAAAAATTCAGCTCTTATACTTTCCTAAGCTAAATTAATTTCAATGATAAATCCAATAAAATTCATAAATAGAAAAAAAATATTGCCACAGAGATTTGCTCCCCTTATTTCTGAAAGAGAGAGAAAAATCCACTATTAATACAATAGAAGTTTTGTGCTACACGTATAAGCACGGTAGCAGTATTGAAAAAATAATTATAATTCGGTAGAAGTAAATCTCTGCAACAAGAGTAGCTTCCTGCTTGGATAGTAATAAGTAGGAGTAAATTCCTAATGAGATGTCTGATAGAGATTAATGCAGAAGTAAATTTCTGCAGTAGGAGTAAATTCCTACTTAGGTGAGGGATGGAATTGGCAGAATTAAATTCCTGCAGTAGGAGTAAATTCCTACTTAGGTGTGGGATGGAATTAGCAGAATTAAATTTCTGCAGTAGGAGTAAATTCCTACTTAGGTGTGGGATGGAAATAGCAGAATTAAATTTCTACAGTAGGAGTAAATTCCTACTTAGGTGTGGGATGGAGACAAGATTTGGTTTGGATAATTTGGAAAATCAGAGTAAATTCTGATGTTTTCAGATCAAATTCTGAATTGGGAATGGGTCATTCTGCTGCAGCTCGTCGCCTTTTTATAGCCGCAGCGAACCGCTACGTTTTGGCTTCATGATGGTTTGCCTTGGCAACGTTCGTTTTCAAGGTTTGTTAAACTTTGACGGCGGCGGCGTCACACATTGACGTCATTGTGGGATCATTAACGCTGCACTGAACTCTGACTGCGGCGAAGGCGAGAACATATGGTGATATGTTGACATTTTGACATGTCAATGTAAATAATCGGAGGGAAGTAGGATTTGGTCAAGAAATGGTAAGTTTTTTGGTTAATTATACTTTATCTATTAATTAATAATGATTTTTTAATTGTTTTTTAGACTAAGTGTGCTATAGAAAAGCACGGTTTGCAGTCATCAGGTTTGTTCCAGACGTGAAATGGTCTGCAGATGGGAGTCTGTTATCCCTTTAGATAAGTATTTTTTTGTAATAAATTTTGAATGGGTACTTTGTGTTTTCGTTTGTTTTATTCTTTTAGAAACATAATTTGGGAAGGAAGCTGCATCGAGGGATTATATATGTGGACTGAACATCCTCCCGCCTCAAAATTGAACAGGCAATTTATATATATATGTGTGTAATTATTATTATTGTTTTAATAAAAGTGTTTAGTTTAAGTTAACTTACTGTGTGTTGAATGGAGAAGTGGTATATATCTCTCCTCTTTGTCATTTTCAGGATGGTATCTTCAGAGAGCGGGCATCGAAAAAACCTCTTTGCTTTCTTTATGTTGTCCCATGGTATGCTGTTAGTCTCCAGCAACTTAATTATGTTCTGAGTGGCCATGATTTGTCCAGCTAGGTTATCTGGAATCCCTGCAGTTGGTAGTTTGCATTTGCTTGGTGGATGGTCTCTAAATTGGACTGGTGGAATGATCGGTATATCTATTAATTCAGGTAGTGATTTCAGCATAGCCTCCTCAGCCGGTGGATTGCTCCTTTTTGTTGAAAACTTGTTGGCTGTTGTGGTGTTGATAGCACTTGACGATTTGCTCTTCTTGTTAGGTTGTGCCTGAGAGCTTGATTGACCTTTGTGGATGTGCTGTGGCGGTACTTTAGTCTGTACTCCAGGGTTGTGATCTTTCTCATTTGTGGGATTCGGCGCGCTGATATGGGGAATGCTTGTTTTTTCTATGGACGTTGTTTCACATAGAATTGGCATACTAGGTGCTGCAGATCGTTGTTCGAGAGGAATCCGTAGTTCTCTACTGTTGTTGCTATGCCTTGTCTTTGATTTGAGGCTCTTTGGTGTGGCACGAGCTACTACAGGCAGTCGTGGCTGCGTGTGAATTCGAACATCCGGGCGATGTTCTCTAGCCCTTGACTTGAATTTCAGATTGTCATTTGGCTTGGGTCCCTTTTGTAGCCTTTTTACTTCGGGTGAGACTGGCTTCGACTCGAATGGCCTGGATAGCCTTTTTATTGGCACGATCTCGTGAGGTGGAGATCGGACGATGGCAGACCGCGGTCTACGTGCCTTTACTGGTGTCGGTGGCAGTGGGCTCTCTGGCTTGATTCGTTTGGGTGGTGCCAGTAGTTCTGGAGGTGTCGGTGTTAGGCCAACATCCACAGAATCCAAATATTCGGAATTAAAGATTTCCAGAAGTTCTTCCATGGTGAAAAAAAAAATAAAAGTAAACTCAAAAATAAAAAAAGGGAAAACGAAAAATTAAAACCGCACTTGATCTCTGCTTGACAACTTTCAAAACTAAGGTGATTTTTGACGGATTCTGAACTTGTTTATATTCAAATATAACGGCAAGTTTTGAACTTTAGTAATGCCAGAGAGTAGTGGATTTTGGTGGGGATTTTGAAATTATTTTTGAGAGGAGAGATTTTAAAATATTCTTGAGATGCGTACGTTAAACACATTTTGATATTGGTTTCTTTTATTGGAACGAGAGTACCTATTTTCTATTTAGCTTTTCTTTCTCGTTCTTCCACTTGTGTTTTTAATGCAAAGTATTGAGATATTTTGTTTTAGTTTGTGTCGCTGGGGAATTAGTATTCTTTTGCATGGAAGGTTTTTGACTATAGAGGCGCCATCTAGTCCTGAGATTCTTAGTCTCTCTATGATTAAGTTCAGCTTGCATTGCTGGATTTGTATTTGAAAGTCATTGAGATGGCGATAGCTTTGACGTATTTCTTCTGTTTGTACTAATGGTGGAGAGTGTGCTTAAGGCATAGTGTTTTACTGCTTTACTTGAAGCATTTCTCCAGTTTTTTCTCTGGTACTCTTGATGTTCAAGTGTATTATGAATTTTGATGGATTCATATTTTCCGGAGGGTAGGCGTTGTGCTGCTACTATGTGCAGTCTATCTTTTGGTGATGTTGTTGGCATATTGGTGCATTTACAAACTCTTTTTGATTTGTTGTTTGACTCAATGTTTGTTGTGGTGTAGGTGGATAGCACAGTCGTAGTCGTGCGTTCTGCTTCTGGTACTCCTCCGACCAGAATCCAACCCAATTCTGTGTTTTGGGCTGTTGGAGAGTTGCCAGATCTTCTCTTTATACCATTTTTGACAATGGCGGCGTAGACTTCTGCTCCAAGGAGAATGTCGATTTCTCCTGGAATTGAGAAGGTAGGATCTGCTAGCGGGAGGTTGTGAATGTGTCTCCAGTTTGACACTTCAATTGCATTGGTTGGCAATACATCTGTGATTTTATTGATTACGAGCATGTTGCTTGCTACTTTAAAATTCGTGTGTAACGAATTAATTGTTACTATAGCTTGCTGTACAGCTGTATTGGTGGGAGTTGTACCAAGTCCAATTAATTCTTGGGTAGTTGGAGATCCTTTAAGTCGCAATAGCTTAAAGGCCTTTTCTGTCATGATTGACACTTGTGACCCTGAGTCTATCAACGCTCGGAATGTCATCGTGAGTCCGGATGGTGCAGTGACGTTAATCAGAGCTGTAGAGAGAAGAGCTCTTTTCATGTTTGCGGTAAGAAAACTTTGAACTTGTTGTTCATCATTTCCATAAGTGGATGTATTTTGGTCAGCTTCCATATTGGAATTGTGGGAGGATTGATTACGTGATTCTGTCACCGAATCGTTTTGCTCATAGTGGAGCAATGTGTTATGATTTTTTTGACAATGATAACACTTTTTATTGCTAATGCAATTTGAGGTAAGGTGGTTGGGAGATAAGCAATTTTTGCATAAATGCTTACTTGTGACAATTTCATGCCGTTGTAGGGTGCTCATATTTCTAAATGTTGGGCAGTGAAATATAATATGGTCACCCTTGCAATGGTTGCAAGAGGGCCGTTTGGTAGGTGGGTGATTTGGTGCTGAACTTTTATTTCTGTTCAAGAGACCATATGTAGGTTTTGGGTGAGAATGGTTTTCTCTGTGTCATATTGGATGACGTAATCTTGTTTCCAATCATTTCTAGAGTTCAGAAGCGAGACTCTAGAAATTTGGTTAAAGTTTTTAGTTCAGGTAGGTCTGTGCTACTCTGTAAACTTTGCTCCCATAATTGGTGTGTGTCTGGTAGTAGTTTTTGTACTGTTAAATATATGACTATTGGATCCCAATTCTTTGTTTCTACTTCTAAGTTTTGTAATGCTAATAACGCTTCGGTTATGTTGTCCAGCAGTCTTTTAATATTATCGGTGGTGTCATGGTGTATATGTGGAGAGACAATAATTTCTTTAATTGTACGTTGACTAATATTCGCTTATTTGAATAGCGTTCTTTTAGGAGCTGCCAAGCTGGCCGGTAGTTTGCATCGCATACTTCGTAATGTCTGAGCAATTTTTCAGCCTCTCCTATTAGATTTATCTTTAGAAAGTATAATTTGTCAACGTCTCTTAAATTATTGTTCTTATGTATAACCGAATTGAATAAATCGTGGAATGAAATCCACGTTGAGTACTCTCCATTAAAGGTGGGAGGTTTAATTCTGAATAATAATACTGAAAGACTCCAGTATTTCATGAATTTGTGCTAGCATGTGATGTCTGAGTCTGAGGAGGATTGTTGACAGGCATTGGTGTTAGTTTGTCTATATCCTCTTCCATGCTTGCTGCTTTTTCAATGTAGTATTCCTGAACCTCGCTGAACATTTCTTTGGTGAAATATTCTAATTGGAGATTTTCTTTTGTTACTCTCTTTTGTATGGACCTGTGCAGAGTTTGGAATTCTTTCCAATACACGGTGAACGTTTGTAGGCGTTTTTCTGTCGATTTGGCAGTTTTCTTTTTTCCATCTCTTTGATGCCTTCTAAATAAGTCTTCCATTAAATCTTTGACTTCTTTTTGGGACGGTACCAACTCTGACACAGGGTCAATGGTTTCGTCACCAACGTCAGATGAAATGGATTCGCCATCTTTCGACATTTTGTATGGAAAGGCTTGAATCACGTGATATGATAAGCAATATTTTTCTTAACTTTATATTTGAATAGCTGAGTTATTCGGCTCGAAGGACCAATGTGAGATCTGTGCTCAAGCTAAAGGGGGGTGCCGCTTGTGGGAGGATAACTCAACCTTTAACAATTCAAATATAAAATTTTTTACTCAATATATTGCTGACAAACTATTATCACAAATTCAATTTTCTTAACCTACTACTATAATAGCTGTGTTCTTTTGGTTCCATGCAGTGCACTGTAGAACACAGGGGATTTCGAATGGAATTGACTTGTAGGGTGCATAGAAGTAGACAATTTTTTGAAAGCATAGAGAGAATAATCTAGGTGCCATGGCTGTAATTCTTACAAAATTCGAAATCTGTCAAATTTTGCCACGAAGTTTATCAAGTTCTATTTTGACATTTTGCAAGCATTCAAGTCATGGCAATTTGACCATTTTCTCTATATTTTCAAAACCTTTTCTAATACTATAGACCCCATAAGTCAATTCAATTCGCAATTTCCTATGTTCTACTGTGCACTGCACGGAACCAAAAGAACACAGCTAATATATACTTCAAATAAAAATTCAACACTTATACGATCCTAAGCCAAATTAATTTCAATGATAAATCCAATAAAATTGATAAATAGAAAAAAAATATTGCCACAGAGATTTGCTCCCCTTATTTCAGAAAGAGAGAGAAAAATCCACTATTAATACAATAGAAGTTTTGTGCTACACTTATAAGCACGGTAGCAGTAATGAAAAAATAATTATAATTTGGCAGAAGTAAATTTCTGCAACAAGAGTAGCTTCTTGCTTGGATAGTAATTAGTAGGAGTAAATTCATAATGAGATGTCTGATAGAGATTAATGCAGAAGTAAATTTCTGCAGTAGGAGTAAATTCCTACTCAGTTGGGAGATGAAAAATAAGCAGAAGTAGGCTACTTAGGTGTGGGATGGAATTGGCAGAATTAAATTCCTGCAGTAGGAGTAAATTCCTAATTAGGTGTGGGATGGAATTAGCAGAATTAAATTCCTGCAGTAGGAGTAAATTCCTACTTAGGTGTGAGATGGAATTAGCACAATTAAATTTCTGCAGTAGGAGTAAATTCCTACTTAGGTGTGGGATGGAAATAGCAGAATTATATTTCTGCAGAAGGAGTAAATTGCTACTCAGGTGTGGGATGGAAACAAGATTTGGTTTGGATCATTTGGAAAATCAGAGTAAATTCTGATGTTTTCAGATCAAATTCTGAATTGGGAATGGGTCATTCTGCTGCAGCTCGTCGCCTTTTTTGCGGCGAAGGCGAGAACATATGGTGATATGTTGACATTTTGACATGTCAATGTAAATAATCGGAGGGAAGTAGGATTTGGTCAAGAAATGGTAAGTTTTTTGGTTAATTATACTTAATCTATTAATTAATAATGATTTTTTAATTGTTTTTTAGACTAAGTGTGCTATAGAAAAGCACGGTTTGCAGTCATCAGGTTTGTTCCAGACGTGAAATGGTCTGCAGATGGGAGTTTGTTATCCCTTTAGATAAGTATTTTTTTGTAATAAATTTTGAATGGGTACTTTGTGTTTTCGTTTGTTCTTCTTGTTTCGTATTCTTTTAGAAACATAATTTGGGAAGGAAGCTGCATCGAGGGATTATATATGTGGACTGAACAACAACATTGCCATTCAACTGATAAAGGCTAGATTTAACAATAATAGAAAGATAGTTACTACGTACATCATTACTATCATAGACGCAATATATAATGCTTTATGACACATTAAGGGAATGCCTTGCTGCATTAAAAAATTTAAACTGCAATACAGATGAATGGGATGCTATGATTGTTTGTATTGCTACGAGAAAGCTCGACGCAGAAAGTCTCAGATTTTTTGAAGAAAGTCTAACAAACCCCAAAGAAATGCCATCAACGACGGAGTTATTCATTTTCTTGAAAAAACGTTACCAGATTTTAGATTGCATAAAAAGTTCAAGGCAGACCAGACCTGATGGAAATCAAAGCAACTTTAAGAAGAGAACATTTCACACAACATTGAAGCGTTCATGTATCTTCTGCAACAAAGAACATGCAATATATCAGTGTATGGATTTTAAGGCAATGAGCGTAAGGGAACGAAACTCATTCATTAATAAGAAAAATCTGTGCAACAATTGCATGACCACAAGGCAACTGAAAAATGCAGTACTAACAAATCGTGTTATTACTGCAACAAAAAGCACCACACCTTGCTTTATAGAGATCATGAAGGTGATGAACAATCCAAGAAAATTATGAGTAGACCTGTAACCACATATAATAAGAAGGATAACTCAAATTCAAACCAGCCAATTTAAGAAGATGTAACGATTCTACACAATAAAACCAAATTTCCAAAGGTTTTACTACCCACTGTCAAGGTGTATTTAAAAAATATTTTCAATGAATCAATACCCTTTAGAGTATTGATGGACCCCGGCTCACAAGTATCACTCATTACTGAGCGGTGCAAATCTTAAAACTAACCAAGGAACGTATTAAAACAACGATAATGGGAGTTGGCGGTACTAAGTCCGCCAAATCCTCCAGCAAGGTAACTATCCAAATTGAGCTAAAACAAGCAGAACGCCCAAGCCTCACTGCAGAAGCACTTGCATTGCAAAAGTTAAACTCGTTACTACCAGACGCACCAACAACACGAATTGATCCAAGAAAGTTTGGAAATATTACACTTGCAGATGAGACTTATCATATTCCTGGACCAATAGATTTACTGCTACACGCAGACGTTTACGCAAACGTAATACGGGACGGACTGATATCAGGGCAACCTACGGCACAAAACACAAAGTAAGGTTGGATTCTCTTTGGTCGTGCTCCAGACACCTTCATCAAAACCAACAAGGTATCAAGTTTTCTGTCCACAACTGAAATAGACGAAAAAATCGAAAAACTGTGGGAAATAGAAGAAGACATCTCCTCTAGTCAGGTGACCGATCAATACGCACAACATTTCCAAGAAACACATAGCAGAGACAGAGATGGGAGATACATTGTCCACTTACCATTTAAGGATAATGTTAACAAATTGGGCGATTCAAAAAACAAAGCGTTCGCTCGTTTATTACAACTAGAGAAGAAATTAAAGAAATCACCGAATGACTTCGACGAATATAATAACTTTCTAATGCAATACCTGAAACTTGGTCATATGAGCCCAGCTGATGCCTTCAAAGGACATATATCCAGAGTATTCTACCTGCCCGATCACGCAGTATTTAAAAAAGACAGCAGTACGACAAAATTACGAGTAGTGTTCGACGGGTCCGGTAAGACTAACACAGGAATACGTTTGAACGATTTATTACACAAAGGTCAAAAACTACAACAAGACTTACATCAAATACTAATAAGATGGAGAAAACATCGCTAAGTCTTTACAGCAGATATAGAAAAGATGTTTAGACAAATCAAGATAGCTAAAGAAGATCGAAACTTCCAGCGAATACTCTGGAGACATTCTGCGACAGAACCAGTGCAAGAATTCGTGTTGAACACAGTTACATATGGAACAGCTCCTGCAGCTTACCTAGCGGTAAAAGCTTTGAAGCAGCTTGCAGAAGATGAAGGCGATGATTATCCGGTAGCAAAGAATGTGGTTAATAATGACTTCTACATGGATGATATGCTTTCTGGTGCAGATACCCGAAGTGACGCACGCCTGCTCCAAAATGAGATAATCTCCCTCTTAAGCAAAGGTGGATTCAATCTAAGAAAATGGACCTCAAATATTCACGAACTGTTACAAGACATGAAAGAAGACATGGTTGAAAGGGGAATCCTAGAAATTGGAAAGGATGATACTATAAAAACCCTTGGAATACACTGGAATCCGAATCAAGACGAATTCCAGTTCAAAATAAAATTCGATAAGGAAGATTCAAAACTAACCAAGCGAATATTACTGTCAAGAATTGCCACAATCTACGATCCATTAGGGTGGCTAGCCCCAGTAATAGTAACAGCCAAGCTCATCATGCAAGCTATATGGCAAACAGGCATAGACTGGGATCAAGCCCCACTGAAACTGAAACTGTTGACATATGAAGAAGCAAAAAAGGTAGTAACGGTTTTGCAAGCAACGATTTCTTCCCAAGATGTTCTCACCTGCTCAACATACACCCGACAAGTAAGAATAATAGCCTATTGTCTGAGATTCATCAACAACTGTAGATCATTAACTACACAATGGAAATTTGACTACCTAACATCCCAAGAGTTAGAGGAATCCAAGAAGTGTATAACAAAACTTACACAACTCGAACAATTTTATGAAGAAATAACCACCCTAAGAAAACGTCGACAGCTGAAGAAAACCAGCAAGCTGCTTTCGGTACACCCATTACTGGACAATAAAGCTATTTTGCGGGTTGGAGGAAGACTGGGAAACTCTGATCTTTCAATTGATACGAAGCATAAAATATTACTACCTCAAAAACACCAGTCACCAACCTTATCATTGATTATGCTCACCAACAAACCTTACATGGAAGCACGCAGCTTACCCTGAACTACATACGGATGAAATTTTGGATAATTGATGGTAAACGGGTTGTACAAGGAAGAATTCACAAGTGTGTAACTTGCACAAGGCATCGTCAACAAAGCATACAACCTGTAATGGGTAACCTACTAGCAGTGCGAATAACAATATCTCCACCATTTTCACACAGTGGGGTTGATTATGCTGGCCCATTTATCACTAAAATGTCTAAAGGGAGAGGCACCAAAACCATAAAGGGTTACATAGCTCTTTTCATTTGTATGGCAACAAAGGCAGTACACTTGGAACTGCTAAGTGACCTTACCACAGATGGCTTCTTGGCAGCTTACAGGAGATTCGTTGCCCGTCGGGGAAACTGTAAACAGATATTTAGTGATAACGGCACCAACTTTGTCGGAGCTCGGAACAAAATGGAGAAGGACTTGGAGCTTATCATACGCAATTCCACCAAACAAGTAGCAGAAACTTTGGCCAATGACGGAACTGAATGGAAGTTTATTCCCACAGCCAGCCCACATTTTGAAGGTCTTTGGGAAGCTGGTGTAAAATTGGTTAAAGGACACCTAAAGCGTATTTTGGGAGAAACGCTCCTAACTTATGAAGAGTTCACCACAGTCCTATACCAGGTCGAAGCTTGCTTGAACTCAAGGCCAATAGGACAACAATCTAGCGACCCCAGAGACCTAGAGCCATTGACCCCAGGCCACTTCTTGATAGGACGCCCTCTCATAGCACCGCCTGAACCGGATATTCAGTGTAAACACTTACACCAAAGATGCAAATTGGTTACAAGGTTATATCAGGATATATGGAAAAGGCGGTCACAAGAATACTTGACCCTCTTGCAACAGCGGACAAAATGGAAAACAGAACACAAGGGTCCATCCATAGGAGAACTAGTCCTAGTAAAAGAAGACAATTTACCACCACAAAAATGGTCATTGGGTCGAATTCTAGATCTACACCCTGGAGAGGATGGAACAGTTCGAGTAGTTTCAATGAAATACAGAAATGACATCAGAAAACTCCCAGTTAACAAAATCTGTCAATTACCTATAAACGAACTCAGGGATGAGGATTCCTCTCATGTTGCCACAAATATGACGACCCTGAATTCAAAGAAAAAAAGGTCCTCAAGAAAGCGACTTACAGTAGTTCCGTCAGAACAAGAGCTATGGTCTAGACCTGATCATTTTCACCAAATTGGTCCAGCTAAGGAACATAATCCAACCTTAACTCCACCGAAAAGGAGGAGGAGAGTAGCACCGTGCACATGGGCAACAAAATTCCTACATTCTGCCTTGTTATTATTTTTTTGGTTAGCGGTGGTCTTCGCTCAAGGCTACGAAATACTTCAACCGAAAACAGGACTATATATTGAAGACCTAGGGAATGTGCAAATTAACCGAGGAAATCTCCGGCTTCAAGTAACACTACCACTAGAAGAAATAATAACAGATCAAAAACATATTGACACTACCTGGGCCCAAATAAAGAGTATGTGCGGCAAACCAATAAACTAGCTCCTATTACACACTGCCTGGAGCTTTTTCAACATTTATCCACTAGAAGGCAAACTCTTTTGCAAACAACCAATGAAATCCTACAAAGAGCACAATCAAAAAACAGAGGGAAAAGAGGTATTCTTGGTAGTTTACTAAATAGTATTTTTGGGGTGAATGATGAAGTCTATAATGACATCAAAATATTACAGTGCAATCAGGAAACCTTCCTGCACTCTACAAATCAACAAATGCTCTTATTGAATGCAAGAATCAATCAATCAAACTTTGTAGTTCTTGAAAAACTGAAGAGGCTTGACACCAGGCTATCAGAAGTAATCTCTTCAGTCAATGAAATGAACACATGGATTTTAAAGGCAGACCATAACAGGCTCAGCCTAGAAGTGATCACCACCTACATAAGTGCTGAAGACTATTATGATGAGATCCAGGAGAAATACGATCATTGGATCAATGCCTTACATAATCAAGGGCATTTGCTGAACTTTATTACCCTTCATGACATAAATTCGGCAATACGGAATATATCCCAAGATATTGGATCAAACTTCATAATATTAGCCACTCCCCAGGATCGCTTGGACATACAGACTGCCAACAACACCATAATATTGTACGGCTACCTAAGCATTATCGAGAGGACTTTATACGACTTAATACACGTGACACCTACTCCTCACATCATAGATAACAATGCATTTGCCTTAGCTGACATTGATACAACTACATTTGCGGTCAACTTTGATCTACAGACATATTTCACATTGGAGGAACAAGAACTAAAGGCTTGTTCAAGCACACAAGACAACGTTTATCTTTGCACTCCAACAATAGTGCACAACATTGAAGAAGGTCCCTCCGGTGTGCTACATGAAATTTACGATCGTCATCCAAAGGCAATGTGTGACTTCCGTCCTATCACGTTAAACGGAACTATATGGAAGGCTCTAATTATGAAGAACACCTGGCTGTACATGACCAACAAGGCCAGGATTGCTGCAATAATCTGTAAGGGCTCAAGGCGAGAGTTATTGTTAAACCTGACGGGCATCATCCATATCAGCAACGACTGCTACATAAAAACCAAGGAAGTGACACTCAAACCAACTCTGGACAAAGCCCGGAACATCATCACCAGCCACATGAAGGAATTTCTTCCCAAATCAATCAACTTGGAGTTTGACAAACCACCTTCAATACTTCAAAGCGGAACTCTAATACAACCCTACGAACAGATACTCAGCTAGAGTATGAACCAAGAGGTATCATCAGACATCTTCAAGAAGACTATAATATTATATTCAACTGGCGCAACATGTACGATGATTCTGATAATCCTGGCGATACTCTGTTATAAGTACCCAACGTCTATAAAGAGAACTGTTCTGCGTTCTTGCCTCACAGCTCAAGGAAGTACCAATGACCATGTAAACAACCATCCCCAAACAGTTCAATTCAGCAACGTTTTGACAGAGTCTTAGCATCTGGTGGCCCCAGCATGTTCAGAACTGAACATCTTTTTAATAGCAAAATCATTTCAATATACAAAAAATATATTTTTCATATCAAAATAATTTCATCAGATAAAAAATACCTACGCATACAAGTCACCTCGGCACATATTTTCCAGCAGGCAGCAAATGCAAGCTTTGCATTTTTTATAAGTTATTAACCTCGGGTCAATAATAATGTACAAAATTGACGCGTTAACATTAATTTAGTATCTAGCATGAATAAATATCCAATAATTGTAAATAAATGTTATGTTAGCAATAATTTAGTATTTAAGTCATACGAGTACACGAATAAAGTGACAGTTTTTTTTAGCCTTCATACGCTGAGTGTTTTATTTCTTTAGACCCAAATAACTTTGAGTTTATTACAGTCTCACTACAGGACTCCTTGTGGGTTATAATAAAACTCCACACTCACCAATAAGCACAACACGTTTATCATGAAATCTCAGCATTTTATTCAATTTTCTTTAGTTTTTTTTATTATTAATTTTTATGGATTTTTCTTGACTTTTCTCAATTTCCTACTAGACCGAGCGTGAACTTCAGACAGACAGAGCCATCCACACAAAAAAAAACTCTGACACCAGTATGTCGACTTACAATCTTTTTCTAATCCTACTTAGCGACACCTATTCGTCGGTTCAAAAAATTCATTTCAGTTTTTACATTTTTTATCTAATTCTTCTTGACATTTGGTTCTGGAAAGTCATTTTAGTTTTTACATGTTTCATCTATTCCTCCATTTGCATAAATTCTTTTGATTGTTCGTAATTTCTTATACAGGCTTTTATCTGTTTCTAAATTTACCTTATGCCAAAATGATTCATTTTAATAGTATTTATTTTCTTATACAAGTTTTATGTAATTTAATGTTTACATTTTTGATATTTAATTTTAACTTTTTACAAGTTTTTTTTATCTAATTTAAACATTACATCCGTTCTGTTAAAGTTAAAGCTATTTTGCTTTAACTAAGATGTATAGGCCTAGATGCACAATCTAGTCCGCTGTAGAATTGAATATCGATGCTTGTATCGATACTCAAAATAATGGGGAATGGTTGAAAAGCTGACCGTTCTGACTTCAATTAATAGAAACGCACTGATTGTCGATTATAACGAAACTGACCTTATTATTTATTTCATTCAATACTTTTATAACAAAATTGAACATGCGTAATCAATATTAACAAATCAATACACAAATTGACCTGTAAGAAACAGGGTTCATCGACTTGAGCGATTAATAATTCACCGCAGTGAGAATGCTGATCCAGCAGTAATTCCCCTGGCGTAAATGTTGTAAAAACTGCATGTAAATCGAAAAAATGGAAATTGGCATTGCTCACGGTGGTGAATTATGATCGCTGGTTCAATAAACTTAAGTATAATAACCCTTTAAAATGCTTACGCTAGACTAAATAAAATTCTTGGTTTATCATGATTAAACTGAATTTGAATATCTTGAATTAGTAATACTAATTTAGTTTTTAACTTAATAATTAAGATCTGGGTCATAACATGTTCTAATAGTCTATTTGAATGGTTTGTCAACTTTTAAGTTTGCGTCTAATCTTATGCCTATTTTCCATATTTGTTAATTGATTTATTTATGCTAAGGTTCGCTAAGTGTTAAAATTATTACTGGGTGTTTCATTTTCGATGATGGTCTTCGCACCTGTTTTTATTGCTAAATTTCATAAAGGTGCCAGAATTAATTCCAATGCTTTTTTATTTCTGATACGGTGTTACACTTTCTTGGGGAAAAGTACAACACTTCGACTATCTTTATAAAACCTTTTATTTCATAGTCGAATCCAATTTACGTGTCCTAAGAACAATTTGGTTACACTCTGATTTTGTTCTTTCTTTTATAACAAACTTTAATTTATCCTTAATCTTAATCGACCGAACAATTTTTGTTTTTTCTTTCATAACAAACTTTAATTTATTCCTAATCTTAATCGACCGAACAGAAATATCCAAACTCCAATCAAATCACAAAAAAAGCCTTCTTTTATTCTTAACCTCTTTAACTCGGGGCACGTTACTATCCCTGTTAAAGTTCAAAAATCAACTCTCTGGGCTTTTCTTTTTCAGGTGCCCAGTTTACCTGGTCATTCATCGTTCAATTCGCTGACCCCGCAGTTCAATTGAAAATTGCCCGTAGTTTGCTTATTTGCAATTTCCAATTTCACCTCGAAGCCAACAATCTGATCGCAAAATATATTTACTTTTTATTTTTCTAATGTCGACCTTGCATTTCATTCTTTCGATCATACGGTTTGTCACCGTGAAATTTGATCGCTTGTTTATTTAACTAAAGAATGGAAATGCAAGGTTGAACGGGCCGCGCATAGATATTGCGAGCTTTCGCTTGTTTCATTTTTTGTTGATTGCGTGCAGGCAAAATGTAACTAAAGGTGAATGAACCGCTGATGTAGTATATTTCAACAGTTTGCATGATCTTAAGTTGAAGAACTTTCGATGCATACAAATGGTAATTTAGGTATATATATGTATGTACCTAGTATTACTAATCGAGGTGTATGTATGTATAAATATACATACATAATATTACGAGATTCCCGGATTTGGGAATCTGTACTGTAACAATCGAGGTGTATGTATGTATAAATATACATACATAATATTACGAGATTCCCGGATTTGGGAATCTGTACTGTAACAATCGAGGTGTATGTATGTATAAATATACATACATAATATTACGAGATTCCCGGATTTGGGAATCTGTACTGTAACAATTCCTTCCCCCTTGAAAGACGAGGATTATTCTTTGGAGCAGAATATTTCTCACGGGAGACGGTAAAATGAAAATCTGTAATTGGAGTTGTTCGGTTGGTTTTAGGTCTCTGTAAAATTTTTGTTTGTTTTACAAAATAGCATTTTTCTTAAGGTCTATCTAAAGTTATTTCCATATACACATATGCTAACAAGACTTGTTGCACTATATCTTATTTTTCTAATACTGATGTATGTACATATGTATATATACATGTTTATAAACCAGAGCTATGCATGCAATATTATATTTTTCTTATATCTATGTTCTATAGTAGGTCAGAATTATCTTTTATCTGTCTTCTTCTTTTTTTTTGTGTTATGCAGTTAGATGAGTTTTGTGTAACCTGAATCTGCTGGTTTTAGTGGAGCTGTACAGTGATTGTGTGTTTTTTTTTTGTATTATTACTTTAACGTACTACCGTTTTTATCTATCTAGTGTGGGTTGCGGGTAGCGTCAAATTTTGTATTTATCGACGTGGTACTTAGTCTTAGGGTACTGTTCTTTTCCCCTTTTTTTTTGCTAATCTATCTTTTAGGAGTTTGCAGTTTGAGAAAATCAAGCTCATTTTGGTCATTCGCAATGTTACTTTTAGAGACGGTACGTCGTGCTCCGCTTAGAGCGCCTCCTCGGTTAATTGCCCGAGTTCGGGGGATTTTGGTCCTGTCAGTCGTTCCCAATTGGCAGTGGCCTATTAGTTTGTTGGCGCACCAAAGGGGTCGGCGCACCCAGGCTATATGGATGGCAGAAGCCAGGCCGTATTCGTACTACCAGGTGGATTTTAAGATCTTCCCCCATGGCGGTCAGGCTTCGTCCGCAGCTGGTAAGTGTCAATTTTGTGTAATAGTTAGTTTTTCTTTTCTTTTATTATTATTGTTTTCCTTTTAGGTGGGACCTTCGTTCTGTCTGGCGAGTTTGGAGTGTGTGGTTGCTGTACTCTAGCTTGGGACATCGTATCCTATTATGGGCGCTGTGTCAGCCCTTCCCCCGAGCTCCAGCCGTTCGAGCCTGACGACGAGGACGTGGTGCGCCATGACCATGTCGAAGAGTGCTGGAATTAAATTTTTATTTCTATTTAAAAAAAAGATATTTGTGACTCCAAATATAGACAATAAACACAGTGTGTAGAGAGGCTGCGTTTCTTTTTTTTTGCTTCCTCTCCCCTTTTCAGGTGTTTTTTTTTTTACTAGTTTGTGGTGTAGTGTTTTTGTTCTTTTGTTTGTGCTCTAACTTCCTTCTACTATGAATACATATATTTAGATACTTTAGATCTTCTGTTCATAACTTTGTGTTTTCGCTTTAGCTATTCTAAAGCTGTTTGGTTTTCAATTCTCTCATCTACTGCAATCCTAAAAAAAATTTTTTTTTTATTGGTTCCTTTCGACTTTACCTTATGCTATGTTTAAATTTTTATTTCTACGTTCATTGTAATTTACTTATTATTTTTTGTTTAAATTTTATTTTTTTAATGTTATACTATCTACTATGCATACATATGTATATACTTATTATTTATTGCCTTGTATTCTGTCTTATTGTTGTTGACATAGTTTTGATTGAAATCTGTGTACTTGTTATGTTATTTTTTTTGTTACGTATTTTCCTTTTCTACATTTTCAGTTTTTTCTATATATGTTATATTTATTTGGTTATGATTATTCAATTTTATGACTATCTTCTAGTTCTAGCTTATTTTTATTATAGCTTATGCTTTTTATATTTAGTATCTTAACTTGTTGAGGGTTTCACAAATTTTTCGGTGCCGTCAGTGATAGCGTCCGCAATTTATTTTATACTACTTGGACTGATTTTTGTTTCCGCATGCTTTTACTACACCTTAGCGGTTTTGGGTCAGCATAAGTTGGTTTCCTCTGGAGGGTTTTCTTTGGACGGTGTTGAGGAGCTTACCTTATACATTTTCTTGGTTATATAAGGGTAAATACACTTTACCATGACATATATTATTATCGCAAGAACCAGTAAGCTGGTACAGGATATGGATGATGTTGCCAATATCCGGAAAGTTTTCTGCCTTTTCCGTTCGGTCAATCTTGTTATCCTTGTTTGGATTTCTTCCAATGATAGCGTGCTTTTGTGTATAAGTTCATTTGTTTCATCTCCGATAAGTAAGTCGGGCTCCGCTATTGGGCCTTTGGTTACGTCGGGGAATAACTGTGTTATATTAACTTCAAAATTCGAGACAAACGAAAACAGCCTAGCGTTGGGCTTGTTAAGTTTTATTAAGATTTCGCGTTCTGGGACCTGGACCCTCAGAGCACAGTGCGGGCTTTCATTTAACGGGTTCAAGAGTAATTTGACTATGCATTCCTGAGAAGATGCCGCTCTCGTTATGGGTGTGTTCAGTCTTCCCGCATAGGTATTCTCCTGTCTGGTGTGTGTAATTTTCTTCATTGCTTTGAAATTTTCCAATTTCAGGAGCAGGAATTCCTGCGTTTTCAACTGGCTGGCGACATGTGAATACTCTATATCTAGTATTAAGGAATGATCAGACCCAGTATGAATTGGAAAACAGCGGATTTGGTATAATTTCATGCTAGGGATATTCAATACTGGTAGTGTTATCCTCACGATTAATTTGTTACCTATGAGGTGAGATTGGGCTCCGGATGTTTGGTATAACAAAGAAAGACAATTTTGTTGATTTGGACATTCAACGTGAGTTTTGTGGTATATATTCAAAACAGTATTAGGGGATACTAGCAAAGGGTGTATATGGTTATTTTTGCTGGTTATTATTATGTCTAGCAGAGACTGTTGACGGAACTCAATCTCAAACACTTGGAGTAATAGACTGGACAATATTTCTTGCCTCATTTGTCTTCTGGTCTGATTCTCCGTTATGTTATGTAGATCATTTAGTTGGTAAGCTATTTGCCTTTGTCGGTCCATGATCATTACTAAAGGCTTCTGAATCTGTTCTAATGCTGTCTTCACTGCGCTTATTTGTTGTTTTTCCAGTTCAGCTAGTGTGTGTGAATTGGTTTCGACTTCCTCTAGCCGGCTGTATATCTCGTCTTCATTCTTACTGTCCATAGTTCCGAACAGGTAATGCATGGCATTTCCAACTCCGTCGGTCGAAGAACGATCGTTTAGTTCGTGACTTGGGAACTAATTCTCTTATCGTGCTCGTACGTCGTTTTATATTTTCGATTATGGCATGTACTTGCTTTTGCTGAGTGTTACACAAATCTTCTTTCTCAGTGCTGTTCACACATAATCGATGTACTAGGTGTTCCGCGTGCTCTGCAAGTGTAGTTTGGTTTTCCAACTCTGCGAGGTCCAATTCCGTAAATATGTTCCAAGTTGTATGGTATACCATCAACGTTCCCAGGTCTTCAAGCAGAATTCCGGTGTTGTTGAGTGTGGTCACTCTGTAGGGCTCCTCTGCTATTTCTCCCGCCGTGAGTTGGAGAAACAGCGTGAAAATGAATAGTGATTTCATGCATAGAGGAAAATGAAGTGGTTTAAGGCAGTGTTTTGGCTGTCATACCCACTTGCGAAGGTGAGCCGGTAGTAGCTACCACCGCGAGTTTCAATAAAAGAGGATGTGCCTATATATATATATCTCGAAATAGGCCAGTAACAGTATACTCATTTCGTACATAGAGAAGGCTCGTAAAAAAAAAAATTTGCCGGGGTGGATTTAATTTGTAGAATATTGATCGGATTAGGAGCGTATGATTCCGACTTTCGCTCTTGAGTAGATATTTGTCTCCCAAGTGGAAAGTAAAGGGCCGTACAGATTTATCATAGTAGCCCTTTGATCGGTGTTTGCTGATGAGCAGGTTTTTTCGAGGCGTTGCGTAAGATTTCTAGAGCTTGTACCGTAGTATGTGGTAATAGCTTTCATGATTATAAACGGGTTCAGGATCCCGTTTTAAATTAATCCGCTGTGAAGCCGTAAAGGCAGTCCATAGGGGTGAATTTGGTACCCTCGTATACACTGTTATTGTACACGAACGCAGCGGTTCGCAGATATTGATTCCATGTTTTCGGATTTTCACGTACAACAGTACGTAGATATTCGATTAGGGGTCTATGGGCACGTTCTTGTGCTACGTTAGATTGAGGGTGATATGCTGAAGTCTGCAGCTTTTTCACTCTAAGAAGTTTGCATACCATTTTGAATAGGTCAAGCAGGAAATTCGATCCTGATCGGTTACTATTCTCTTCGGAATGCGGTAGCGTGTAACGATTTCGTCGAAGAAAATGTGAGCTACCGTAACTGCTTTCGCATTAAGTACTGCATACCAGTCGACAGATTTAGTCAGGTTATCTTGGAAAGTCAAGATATATTTATTACCAGATGTGGATTCTTCTAATGGGCCCACAATATCGAGGTAAACTTTGTCGAAAGGTTGTTCTGCGATGTCCGTTATCATCATCGGCATTCGAGTTTGAGGTGAAGCTTGCATGGTCTGGCTCTTTGGGCATTTCTTAATGTATTTTCAATATCACTAAACATATGTCTCCACCAGTACTTGCCTTTAATGCGCTTATAAGTTTTTATTGCACCCTGGTGGCCGCTGAAGGGAGAATCATGATAATCCTTCAATATTGTCGTTATTTCCTCGGGGTTTGTGATTTTATCAGGGGTTTTTGGTGCCTTACTTTCTTTCATTGTCTGATCGATCTCAGTTGATTGAATTTCATCTGTTTCCGAGGTGTGTTCTTTGCTTTTGGTAGTGGAATTCTGTTTGTCCTCCTGTGCCTTTGGTTTTTGGGCTCGGGTCACTACGTAGCATTTAGCGGGCTTCTTTTTCTTGATGGAGGATTTACTGTCCTCCACGTCGGACTCCATGATAGATGATGGACTGTGGCTTTTACCGTTAAGGTATTATCTGAAATGTCTTCTTTGACCTGTTGTGGGATCCGACTCAGAGCATCAGCGTTCGTATTATACTTCGATGTTATAATCGAATTCTGACAGTTTGTGGTGAAATATCACCAAACGAGAAGTAGGATGTTTGACATTGAAGACTCCTTTCTCCTATGGCCTCATTACTGTCGTCCGTGGTGAGGTTGAATGGTTTCGAAAAATCTGGGTAGATTAAAAGTGGTGGGGAAACCAAGGCTTTTTTAATAGTTTGAAATGCTGCCTGGCATTTCTCCGTCCAAGCGAATTTCACATCTTTTCGAAGTAAGTTCGTTATTGGACGTACTATTTTAGAGAAGTTAGGTATAAACTTTCTGTAATAATTGGCAAGTCCTAAGAAAGATTGGACTTGCCTGACATTTCGCGGAACAGGAAAGTTTTGGACGCAGGCCGTTTTACTGGGATCAGGACGTGCTCCTTCGCTGGACATTTATGGCCTAAGTAGACCACTTCTTTTCTCAGGAACTGGCATTTTTCAGGTTGCAGTTTGAGATTGTTTTCTCTGAGTCTATTGAAGACTTTTCGAAGTTTATTGTTGTGATCCTGTAAATTTTTCCCATAGATGACGATATCATCTAGGTACACAAAACACTCCAGGCCTTGTAGGCCTCTGAGGCCGAATGGCATTCGTTTAAACTCGTAGTGCCCATAATTTGCGCTGAAAGCTGTTTTCGATCTATCTCGGGGATCAACAAGAACTTGGTGGTATCCATTGGCTAAGTCAAGGGTAGTAAAGTACCTTGCGTGACCCAGTTGGTCGAGAATGTCTTCGATTCGAGGTAGCGGAAAAGCGTCGCCTATTGTCTTTTCGTTCAGTTTGCGAAAATCTACCACGACTCGCCACCTTTTTTCACCTTCTGGGCCCGCCTTCTTGGGGACCACTAGGAGAGGTGAATTCCAAGGGCTTTTGTTTTGCTGGACAATGTCATTCTCCAGCATTTCTTTCAGCTGCTCTTTTATAACTTTCCTTTGGGTCTCAGGTAACCTGTACATTTTCTGGTTAATTGGGGCCTGATCTTGTAGCAAGGGTATTCTGTGGGTGATAGCATTCGTGTGAGTGAGTCTATCATCTTTGAGAAAAAAGATATCGTTATACTCGTTACAGAGTCCCGATATCGGAAATTTTTCATCCGCGCTTAGAGTTTCGTCCAGCTGGAGTTCCTGCTCTAATCTGGCGAGACGCGGGTTGTTGTCTAAGTAGTCCAGCTCATCGTAAGCCGGGTATAAATATCTCACGTTGTGCAATATGGCTGTGATGTCTGCAGAATGTGCGGTTTGCCTAACGCTTCTTTTCTTCTCTGCGGGGGACTTATAATTGCTCTCGGCTCCCTTTGAGGGTACAATATTATTTTTCTATTTAGGTGCTATGTATCTTATAACTTTTACCAGGCTTAGTGACGTCTCCATGTCTGTTATTTTTGGCCATGTTGAACACGTAGGCTTAAATTTTGTTGCCCCCATGTGCACCTAGGGACTGTCTTTGTGTTCAGGCTTTGAGGGGCTTTGACACAGTTTACTAGTTGTGTCTTTTGAGGGATAGACATAGCGAAAAAGGTAGCTTAAAATAGAAATTAAAAATAAATAATATGTTTTATTATTTGCGGATGATGCGGCTCGTTGTTTCGTGTAACCAACAAGTTGTTCAGGGCTTCTAGTGAGCGTGCCCGCATTTTTAGATGGCTTTTGTGGCGAAGATTTATCACAACGAGGTGGTGGAGGTATTTGTACCTCGAGGCCGTGGGGCTCAGATTTTGAATTATTCTCACACGCGCCTTGCAACTGTATGCCAATATTGACATTTGGGGTTTTTTCAGAACTTTTCGGTGAATTGAGGGGGGCTATTCTGTAGTCCGTTGTAGGAACTACCTGTAATGCCAATTTTGAAAGGTTGACCTGATGGTTGGCAATGTTGAGGATTCCCATTAGCGTTGTTTTTTCTCCAGTGCGAAGTAGTCTATTTGCCAGGAAGACTCCATCTTCTATCTCTTGAAATAGACAGAGCATTCCTTCCTCCACTTGCAATGGTATTCTGGCAACAATGTGTGACCAGGGAGGTATGCAAATAGGTTCTTTCAACGAGACCTTTTGCTTCCTTATTTCGCCGGTTCCATTAGTGTTATCCCGCTTCCTTTCTTTGTACTCCCGTAACTCGTTTTGAGTTTGGCAGTCAGCATTTCTTATTTTAGATGCCTTGCAGATACTGGAGATAGATTTCTTGTCCTCTATAGGTTCTATTTTTTCAGCCAGTTCTCTCACTTCGACTACTTTTGGTGGGTACTGCTTTTTCATTGCTGTGGTTAGAGGCAATGCGAACTCCTCTGAGTTAGTTTCCGTGCGAGGAAACCTGAGGGTGTGGCTAGGACCTTTAATATTACAATTTCTCATTTCCTAAAAGTCCGTCGTCGGAAAGACCGGGCAAGTTTTGTACAACTTGGAAGTTGCAGGGAATTTTGTTTTTTAAATTGAACTTTCCTTGGCAACTCCCCAGTGTCTTTCCAGTACCGAAAGGTGTCTTTAAGCTATATGTTTCTTTTGTGTTGATTGATTCGATGCTTTTTAGTGCCTTTTTCTTTATTAAACTAACCTCAGTGCCAGTGTCCAATACTAGTTTTCTTTGGCCGTTCAGGCCTATATCTAGTGGGATATTAATTGTAGGTACACCGGTTTTGGGCGACTGAGGGGACCCTATTTTACTTAGTGGGGTTTTTAAAGTCGAGCCGGGGAGTTTTGGGCCGACTGTATGTCGTTTCCCTGACTCTGAGCTTCCCATTTTTGTTTTTGTCGACATTCGTTTAAAGTATGTCCACTTCGACCGCAGAAATCACATTTGCATCTCACATTGTAGACACGGGGTATCTGTTGATGTCGGAAATGCCTTGGCTTTTAAGAGTTTTGAATATTTGTTGGGAGTTCACGGTGGCGCCTACATTCGCGAACTTCATGACCATATGCTTTGCACTTTTCACAGTACGGGGTGTTTTTTCGTGTCCCCTTCTACTACAAAAACTACATTTAATGTTCGTGATATTAGGAATATTATTTTTATAATTTGTATTTCCTTGTCTGTATTTGTAATTCCTGTCTTGTGTATTTTTTGCGCTTGAGGCCTGTGTATACTGTGTGTGGTGCGTAGTTAGGTTCATTGCTGGAAATGTAGGTACCGGATAAGTGAGAGGGGTGTGTGAATAAGGCTGATGTGAATCCGTAGTTAACTGTTCGTATGAACTGGGCGGAATTAGTGTGGGTGAGTGAAGCTGAAAAGCGCTTTGTTGGAGCCTCTCCATATCCAACGCTTTTTGTATTAAGTTTTCAAGTGTTTCATCCCCTAACGTCAACAGATATTGACATAAATGTGGGTTATGAACACCAGTCTTAAGTGCGTTTTTAGAGAAGTCTTTCAACTGTTTATTAACCCCTGGGGCTTCTGCTGCACTGTACTCAGTTTCTGCTGCATCTTTGCAGAGAGCTAGTGATTGTTTCACTCTCGATGTGAAAGTGGCTAGTGCTTCTTGTGGAAATTGTCGAGTTGTAATTTATCTATTTACTAACTCTTGATAAGTTTCCCTAGGGAGATATGGTCGATTGAGCCGTTCTTCTGCCTCCCTGAATGTGGCAGGAATGTTTGAGGCGAACAGTTGGTATGCCTTGCCCCGAAGTCTAGTGGGGAAAATTTGAAGAAAGGATGTTTGCTCTTCCACTGATATGCGCTGGGTCACCTGCTTACAGCAACCCAGAAAGGTTTGGAGCTCTAAGCTCAACTTTGGGTGTGGTTCACCCGAAAAAAGAGAGTAGTTTCTCTATGACAGTACCAGATCACTTTTTTTTAGCCTCCAGAATTTCACCACAGATGGCGCCACCGTCGCTAGGTGGGTTGAGTCCATACTAAATGTGAGTTTGTGTCTTGGATGTATGGTTTGTGTCGTGGATGTTGGGGCTATGAGACCAATTTGGGGGATACGAGACCATTTTCAGCACTCTCCAGCATAGGGAAATAGCATAGGATATCGATTTTGTTGCTGGAGTTCGCTTATTTTTCATCTCGAGTTTTGGGGATACGACATCACTTTGGGGATACGAGATCACTTTCAGCACTCTTCAGCATAGGGAAACAGCATAGGATTTCGATTTTTTTCTGGAGTTCGCTTATTTTTCATCTCGGACTCGTAGCCTCTAAGTTGACATTAAGTTTTTCATCTCGAGTTTTGGGGGTACGAGATCACCTCACCCATAGATGGCACCACCGTCGCTAGGTGGCTTGAGTCCATAACGTGGGTTTGTGTATTGATGGTACTGGTTTATGCCTTGGATGCACCATAGGCTCTTGACTGTACTGGATCCACCATCGGCTTTTGACTGTACTGGATTATGTCTTGGATGCACCATTGGGTCTTGGATACACCATTGTGGGGTTGCCTGGGCTGCATTTGCGGATACTAGCAGCATGGCTTGGTTTTGTTGTTTTCTTTAGAGTGGAAGTTTTAGATATCAGCATGACCTCGTGATGTCGCCTTGGTTCTGCTGTTTTCTTGCTTGAAGATTTCTTAGCTGGAGAAGTTGTAGATATCTGCATGACGTCACATAAAATTGTTGTATACTACAACCAATTTGGTTATATGTCAATTCAAAAGGGTACTCACTGTCACTAGGCGTGCCTCTGGCCTTTATCTGCTTTGTTTTTGTAATCCGCAGGGTTTTATTTAGTGATACACAGTTGGTGTTACAACCTTTCTTTATTAAAAATTGTTCTTTTAAGACTAAAACACTTCTTATTACAACTTTCTTTTTCAAACACTAAAAAACTTCTTATTACAACTTTCTTTTTCAAGAATTAAAAAACTTCTGATGATAACTTCTCTTTTCAAGAGTGGTTCTTT
Source organism: Dioctria linearis (assembly GCA_963930735.1). Taxonomy (NCBI): domain Eukaryota; kingdom Metazoa; phylum Arthropoda; class Insecta; order Diptera; family Asilidae; genus Dioctria; species Dioctria linearis. The sequence continues at coordinate 90,505,410 of OZ005741.1, forward strand.
TAAAACTAAAAAACTTCTTATTACAACTTTCTTTTTCAAACATTAAAAAACTTCTTATTATAACTTCTCTTTTCAAGAGTGGTTCTTTTAAAACTAAAAAACTTCTTATTACAACTTTCTTTTTCAAAAGGACCGTGACCGCGCCGCTGCAAGTGCAAAAATCAACTGTACTCGACTTGGATCTTTTTAATCGCAAGTCTAGTTGTTCAGGATAGGAAAGTGCTTAATTAGCATTCCTATCCTGAGAAAATTATTTACCGCTGGGCATGTTTAAACATGCCCAGAATTATCGCGACGAACGATGGTTGGAATTGAAATTTGATATTTTCATAAATATCCAACCATCGTCGTGCTATCGTGCATATATTGTTGCGATCACAATGTATGCAGCTCGCGACAATTTGCTGATAGGAGCTTTTTTGATCGTTTCAGTCTTCACCGACGTAAAACTTTCATGCGCCCTATATGTATGTATGTATATATGTACATACATATCGTATATACGACAAATCTTACTGAAGGTAAGATTTATCGTGGGGCTATTTTTCTATCGAAACGACTTGGGTTGAAATTTAAAACTTTTATTTTTCCCAAGTCGTTTTGTGGGAAAATATTTTTATATGTTGCAAAGGAATGTGACGAAATTGCTGATGGCAATTTTTTCGCTTTGCAGAGAGATAAGCTAACCATGTTTTAAGCATGATTAGCTTATACTTATGCATGAAATTAAACAAGTTATAATTATTATTATTATTTTTTGTTAGGCAATTTTAGCTATACAAAAATCCTTCCCCCTGAGAAAGAGAGAATTATTCTTTGAAGAGGAATAATGAGGCACCCATTAATCATGCATGTAAGGGTTATTGTTTTGTTTAGGTTTTATGAGCACACGATTCTGGTCCTTGAATCTTATTTCGATTGGATAAGGCCAGATAAATTGTAAGGTATTTTGGATTAATCGGGGGTCTGTGGTTTTTCATTTAGCATTCACCGTAGCGTTTCGAATCGCGTTAGATCGCAGACCTTGGTTTTGTCCAGCGTATTTAGCTTCACGGGCAACGATGATTGTTGTGGTACGCGTGGTTGCTGATTGGCAGGGCCCGATCCGTCTACTGTTGCATCAACGCAACGTGCCACCCGAGGTTATTTGGATGGAAGACGCTGTAGCCGGGCATTTCTACAAGGTGGACTATGTCTTGATTCCCAATGGGGGTATGGGCTGGTCTGCTTCAGGTAAAAACAAATTTCTTTACGCTCTCTTTTCTCATTGCATTATTGTCGTATTTTACAGGGGGCACCCTGGTGGTCAGCGGGGAGCCCGGGATTTGTTCCTGCTGTGTGTTTTCTGAATCGGACCCCATCACGGAGTTGTACAGGGCACTTTTTGCCACTCCCCGCGGATCGCCATCTGAGCCAGCCGAAGGTTACGAAGACCCCGAAGATTGGGATGTTGCCGTCTATGCAAACCCTGAATATTGGGATGCCGAAGTATCGCCATCTGAACCAGCCGATGGTTACGAAGACCCCTAAGATTGGGATGCCGTCGATTATGCAAACCCTGAAGATTGGGCTGCCAACGGGCCAGCTGTGTAAAGTCTCTATTGGGCAAAAAAAAAATTTCTACTAATGTTTTGTATCTGTCCTATTTTCCTTCTTCTTCCTATAAAATTTTAATTAAACTTTCAGTATAAAATAAAAAGGTTGTTCTTCATTTTCTTCCGGTTCCTTTTTTAGGATTTTTGTTCTTGTTTTGCTTTTGCTTTTGGTCGGCGCGGTCGTTCGGTTCTTGATGGTTTGACACTGGCTTTCGGTTTGACATTGATTTTCTCCTTATATTTTAGGTGCCCCTTTTTTTTATTTTATTTTGTTGGGGGTTGTCTACACTTACTTATTTTCTTTGAAGGAGTCCTACTGCCTCCCCCCTTTTTTGTGTGTTTTACTTACTTTAGCTTATTTATTTATTTATTTCTACAAATTTCATCACATAGCTGATTACTACAAAATTAAAACAAAAAGAAAATGTACAACATCCCATTTAAATAAATTAAAAATAGGCAAATATATAAAAAAAAAAAGAAAAAAAAGAGAAAAAGCATTAGATTAAGGAGAACATAATACAAAAATACAGACTATAAATAAAATTGAACAGAAAAAGAAAAACGAAAAAGAAGAGAAAAAAGACCATTCAAGAGACGCTTTACTTGAGCTTTAGTTAGATGTAGGTCCAGTACGTGCCAATGAGCATTAAACAGAAGAGACATCGACGTAATAGGCTCATTAAAACTGTAATTTGTATCACAAAATGGCAAACAAAAAAAGTCATGGTTTCTCAAGGAACGACAAAGAGCAGAGAAATTTAGGAGCCCAAGAAGCTCAGGGGAATTAATTGTACCATGCAAGCAATAAAAAATAAAAAAGATCCTAGAAATATCACGCCTCTTCTCAAGGGTGTCGATAGAGAGCAACTTGAGTCGATCAGCATAAAGAGGCAAGGCTAAAGGATCGTTCCAGGGAAGGCCACGAAGAGCAAGTTTAATAAATCTGCGTTGGACTGCTTCAATCCGATTAATATGGACAGAATAAAATGGTGCCCAAACAGGACTGGCATACTCCAAGATCGGCCTAACAAAAGCGAAATAGAGGGTCTTGGTTACAAAAGGGTCATTAAACTCCCGGGACCACCTCTTAACAAAGCCCAAAGTAGTGTTAGCCCTATTGACAATATTTGAAATATGGTTTTCAAATGAGAGCCCGGAATCAAAAATAACTCCCAGATCCTTGGTGCTGTGAAGTCTGGACAATAAACTTGCATTGATGAAGTAATTCAGATACAAAGGACTACGCTTACGATAATAAGACAAAACAAAACACTTATCAATATTCAAAGAAAGAAAATTCTTAGAACACCAAGAGTAGAAGGTGTTCAAGTCAGAACTAATTAGAGCATATTCATCGGCATTCGAGATAGTTCGGAAAAGCTTGACATCGTCAGCATAACAAAGAATTTTGGTATGAGGTAGTAACAAGTGCAAGTCATTAATATAAATGACAAACAAAAGAGGACCAAGATGGCTACCCTGGGGCACTCCAGAGGTATTAAGGATGTTCCTGGATAGAATACCACGAAAAGAGACTTGCTGGGTACGATTAGACAGATAGGAGCTTAACCATAGAAGAAACCGACAAGGGAAACCCAGCAAAGTAAGCTTATGTAAAAGTATCTTGTGGCTAATCCTCTCGAATGCTTTACTAAAGTCAGTATAGATGCAGTCAACTTGTTTTCCTGTATTAATGGCAGACATACAATGATTATAAAACTCCAATAGGTTGGTAGTTGTCGACTTCCCCTTGGTAAAACCATGCTGGAAACTACCTATGAACGGTTTAGAGTGGAAATAGATAGTATCACAGACAATAGCCTCAAATATTTTGGGAATAGCTGAAAGATGAGCAACTGGTCTATAATTAGATATGTCAATTCTGTTCCCCTTTTTATGATGTGGAACAATTAAGGAGTGTTTCCATAACTTAGGAAAGACGCCTGATCGACAGGACAACTTAAATAGGTGAGATAAGATGGGGATAAGCGGAATGCTGCATTTCTTCAACAAAGAAGATGGGATGCCATCAGGGCGAGGCAAAAAGCTATCTGCTAACTTCGAAATATGTTTCGAAATTATGGCATCGTCAAAAACAAGATCCTTTAACTCGAAAGAAGACGAAGGAAGCATCGTCAAGTGAGTAAAATTATTATTTGTATATTCATTCCTAAGCGGGTGTTATTTGTTATTTAATTGTTATACTAGGTTAGACTATTATTGATTTATTGATATTATTTATTACTTCTACTTATCTTTCTTTGTCTTTTCTAGTTTTAGTATTATTATGATTTCATACTTTTTCTAACGATATATGTTCTATTCTGGAGGTATTGGTTATTTTGTTTCTAATCTAGTTTAATAATAATAATATTTATATTTTATGTTATTTATTATTTTTTAATTATTATTTAACACTAGCGGGGGAGGGTTTTGTTTTTTTTTCTTTTGTTTTTAGTTTATATATATATATGTATATATGTTTTTATTAAACTAGTTTTGCTTACATCTATGCTTTAATAATTGTTTGTCCTCTCCCCCTTTTGTTTTTATTTTTATTTATTATTACTTACTGATTTATTTGTGGTTAATAGAAACCACTTACATTTAGTATTTATATGCTCTACTATTAGTGATAGTGTTTCAGACCGTTTGAAGTGGTGACACTATACCACTTGCACTGACCTAGTAGGTGGCAGGGTGCGGGTCCTTTTAAGAGGGGTAGGTTCGGTTATATCGATTTGTTCGATTTGTTCCTCCGCCTCTGGGGTTTTTGTAGGTTTGCGTAAATGCAATTTTGTTATGAATGGGACTAGCCATTTGGCGACCAGGTACAGTACCATACATGTGAGGACAACACCAGTTAAGGATACTGATGTTGCAGCTAGGACATGTGTAGGGTAGTGACTGATATGAGGAACTATTTTTTCTAATTTTTCGTCCAGTTCTTTTAATGATTGGGTACCTTCTAGGATGATGCTGTTAGTGTCATCTCCTGAATATAGTTCTGTTTGTATTTTGTCAGACTGTACCTTTTGTTTGGTTTTATTGAGGTATTTATCTACTATTTGCTCTAATGGAGCTATGTCCGGAAACTAGTTGGGTTGTTTGAGACTCAATGGCTGGATATTCTGTGCCTCATAGTGTAGGATTTGGGATCCTACTTGTAATTGACAGGGATGTTTGATAGTGATTATTCCTTGACCTTCAATCTTTGAAGTTAAGAATTGTTGGGTACACTGGAGGTGTACAACTGTAGGTTCTATCAACGAGAATAGCCACGAATTGGGTTTACTTAATTTGATAAGTAGGTCTCCAGGAGGTATTTGTGCTCTGAAATGGCACTGAGGCTCTTCCTTTAATGGATTAAAGAGCAGCTTCACTATGCATTCTTTAGACAGAGTTGCCTTTGTTACGGGAATGCCTAGCTTAGCGATGTAAGTGTCCTCTTTGGAATATTGAGTGATCTTCTTAAAGCTTTTAAGATCTTGTATTTTTAATAATAGAATATCCTGTATCTGTACCTGGTGCGCTACGTGCGAGTACTGTATATCGGGTACCAATGATTGTTTTTTGTTAATATGTATGGGAAAACTGTGTACTCTATACATCTTCATTTGTGGTAGATTGAAAATCGGAAGTTGTACTCGGATGACTAGTTTGTCTTGGACTAAACGAGCCTTCGTTTCCGCTGTCTGATATAACAGGGAGAGACAATTTTGTTCAGCTGGGCAAGTAGCGTGGGACTTGTGGTATATCTGTAATAAACCTTTTGGGAGACACCACTAGTGGATGCAATTGGTGATTTTTACTGGAGATTATTATGTCGAGTAAGCCTTGCTGCCTGTACTCAACCTCGACAATTTGTAAGGTCAGGCTTGAAATTATTTCCTGCCTCAATTGTCTCATTAGTAAATCATCTGTTATCTTTTGCATTCTATTTACCTGGAGATTTATTTGACAGTGTCTTTCCTGCAGAGATGTCAATGGTTTTTGGATTTGCTGTAGTGTAGTTTTGACTACACTGATCTGCTGTCTTTCCAGGTCGGCTAGTGCTTTTGTATTTGTTTCGAGCTCCTCGAGTCGACTGTATACTTCCTGTTCATTAGTGCTGTCCATGGTCCCGAATAGGTAGTGCATTGCATTCCCTATTCCATCAAAGATTGATCTTGTTGATCTTGATTTTGGCACCACTTCTCGAATGACACTTGTTCTTCTCTTGATATTTTCCAAGAGAGAATGAACATGTTTTTGTTGAACCAGACATAGCTCATCCGTTTGAGAGCGATTTGAACATAGTCGGTGAACTAAGTGCTCCGCTTGTTCTGCCATAAGCGTCTGGTTGTCCAGTTCCATTAGATTGATCTCTGTTAAGATGTTCCATGTACTATGGTAGACTTGTAATTTTCCTAGATCCTCATACAGTATTCCTGTATTGTTCAGGGGCCCTATTGTGTAGGGTTCCGTTTGGATTTGTCCCATTGCCAGATGGAAACAGCATATTAACACCAATATGTGCTTCATGTTCTGTAGAAAATGAAGGATAGGCTTCGTTAGTCAATTAGTCATACTGGAAGCTTTTTGTGGTAATTCTAATAGCACTTAATTTAATTGTAGAATTTTGTGTGATGGAAACTTATTTTCTAAAGATATATGTACCAGTATACTACTCATAATAGGGCCTCAAACGGTTGTTGTGTACGACAACCTGCCGCTTGCCAATTTTTATGGTAGTGTTTGTTGGACTGGATACATTGATTACCAGATATGGGTCAACCCAGATTTGAGACAGTTTATGTTTTCGGCTTTCACTTTTGAGGAGGACTTTGTCTCCTATGTGGAAAGTCAGAGGCCTGACTGTTTTGTCGTAATATGCCTTTGAGTGTTGTTTGCTGGCTAAGAGATTTTTACGAGCCGTGGCATATGATTTTTGTAGTCTGTACTTGAGCATATGGTAATAACTTTCGTGGTTATAAACGGGTTCAGGACCCCTTTTAAATTAGTTGGGACATCCGCTGTGAAGCCGTAAAGGCAATCCATCAGGGTTAACTTTTTAACCTCGTGTACACTGTTATTGTACACGAATGCAGCGGTTCGTAGGAATTGATCCCATGTTTTAGGATTTTCATCTACGATTGTACGCAGATATTCGATTAATGGTCTATGGGCACGCTCTAGTGCTCCATTAGACTGTGGATGGTATGCGGAAGTCTGTAACTTCCTTACCTTTAGCAGTTTGCAGACCTTCTTGAATAGCTCACTCAGGAAATTAGTTCCCTGATCGGTGACTATTCCTTTTTGGAATGCGATGGCGCGTGACAATCTCATTGAAAAAGATTTGCGCCACCGTTACTGCTTTTCCATTAGGTATGGCATACCAATCGACAAATTTGGTAAGGTTATCTTGAAAAGTTAAGATATATTTATTACCTGATATGGTCTCTTCTAGTGGACCTACTATATCGAGGTATACCTTGTCGAAAGGTTGTTCTGCGATGTCCGTTATTACCATGGGCAATTTGAATTTTGGAGATGCTTTCATTGTTTGGCACTTAGGGCATTTTTTTATGTACTTTTTTATATCGCTAAGCATGTGTCTCCACCAGCACTTGCGTCTAATTCTTTTATAAGTCTTAATGACACCCTGATGGCCGCCGAAAGGAAAGTCGTGATAATCCTTTAGGATTGTTTGAACTTCCTTGGGGCTCGTGATTATTTCAGGCGACTTGACTGGACTTATTTCTTGTTCAAGCGTAGCTGGGGGTTGTATTTCCGCCTCCGGTGGTTCATATTCTTTATGTTTCGCTGCCGTGGGCTGTGTTTCAGCGCTGAGGCTCGTGTTGGGCTCTTGGGCTTTCTGTTTTTGAGCTCTGGTCTCGGCGAAGCAATGAGCGGGTTTCTTTGTTTTCTTTTTATTTGGGAAATTATTTTCCTCCACATCAGAGTCCATAGTGTGGTGGACTTGGGCTTGTACCGTTAAAGTGTTGCCTGTATAGTCTTCGTTTATTACTTGTGGAATGCGGCTTAATGCATCCGCATTGGTATTATACTTCCCTGGTTTATATTCGATTGTATAGTCGAATTCTGATAATTTGTGGTGAAATCTCACTAAACGGGAAGTCGGGTCTTTAACATTAAAGACTCCTTTGAGAGGCTTGTGGTCAGTGTAGACCGTGAATTTCCTGCCTTGAAGGTAGCATCGGAAATTCCTAGTGGCCCAGACTATAGCCAATAACTCCTTTTCAATAGTGGAGTAGTTTTCTCGGCTTTGTTTAGCGTTCGGCTTGCATAGGCGATAGGCTGGCCTTTTCCCACTTCTCCTTGGGAAAGCACAGCGCCTAATCTGGATAGATTAAAAGTGGTGGGGAAATTAGAGCATTTTTTATGCTTTGAAATGCTTCTTGGCATTTCTCGGTCCAAGTGAATTTTACGTCCTTGCGGAGTAAATTCGTAATTGGACGAACGATGTTTGAGAAGTCCGGAATGAACTTCCTATAGTAATTGGCGAGTCCTAAAAAGGACTGAACTTGCCTAACTATTCTAGGAACAGGGAATGTTTGGACGCAGGCCATTTTGCTGGGGTCTGGTAACGCACCTTCGCTAGAGCATTTGTGCCCTAGATAAACAACTTCTCGTCTCAAGAACTGGCACTTCTCTGGGTGCAGCTTGAAGTTGTTTTCTCTCAATTTGTCGAAGACTTTACGAAGTTTATCATTGTGGTCATTTAGGTTTTTTCCATAAATGACGATGTCGTCAAGATAAACGAAACATTCGAGGCCTTGTAGGCCTGTCAGAACGAAGTTCATGAGGTGTTGGAATGTAGCGGGAGCTCCTTTGAGTCCGAAGGGCATACGCTTGAACTCGTAGTGTCCGTAATTTGTGGTAAAAGCGGGTTTATGTCGATCTTTTTTGTCGACTAAGACTTGGTGATAGCCGTTGGCCAAATCGAGAGTGGTAAAGTACCTGGCATGCCCTAGTTGGTCAAGAATATCCTCGATTCGTGGTAGCGGAAATGCATCGCCAATTGTCTTTTCGTTTAATTTACGAAAATCGACAACGACGCGCCACCTTTTTTCACCATCGGGTCCCGCCTTTTTGGGGACTACTAATAAGGGTGAATTCCAAGGGCTTTTGCTAATTTGGACTATCCCGTTGTCTAGCATTTCTCTTAATTGCTCGTTTATGACTTGCCTCTGGGTTTCTGGTAATCGATAGGCCTTTTGGTTTATTGGTGCCTGATCTTGTATTAATGGAATGTTGTGGGTGATAGCGCTTGTATATGTAAGCTTATCACCTTTAAGGTAAAAGATATCATTGTACTCATAACAGAGTTCAGACATCGAAGCTTTTTCTTCCGCATTTAGATTTGGGTCTAGGCTGAGCTCTTGGTCTAGCCTGTTGACTCGCAGAGTATGTGTGGGATCTTCCTGATCCGGAAATAAGTATCTTACGTGTTGTAACCCACGAAACAATTTTTTTTTATATAGAAGTAACCGTAAGGCTTCCATTACCAAATTATATAACTTGAGTTATATAGACTGGTACTCGAAACGTCTTTGTAACCACTATAAACCCCTTATAGAGCTTAAATGGAGGATTATATAAAGGTTACCGTGACTTGATTTAGGTAACGTTATATAACTAAAAGTTTTATAAAATGAGTAACCAAAATATTCTGGTTACCTTAATATAACTTCTTATATAACCCTTATATAACCCAAGGTCCTCTCGATTATTTTATTTTGGTCATACCAATGGTTGCGAAAAAACACTTTTTTACCAAACTTGATATTTACGTAGATTTCGTTATTCCGCATCTTCATTTTTGCAGGAGGGGTAAGCTCTGGGAGTGGCGGGAGGTCAAAGTTTCAACTTTAAGCGGCTATATTTTCTCAACCAAGCATTGTTCTAGCAAATAAGTCGTAAATTCATAAATGGAAAAGACATTTTTGGTGGTTTTTATTCCAATATAGCCGCTTAAAGTTGAAACTTTGAACTTCCACCCCTCCCAGATCTTGCCCCTACCGCAAAAATGAAGATGCGGAATAACGAAATCTACGTAAATATCAAGTTTGGTAAAAAAAAGTTTTTTTTTAAATTACCCCCTCCATTTTCGAAATTCGAAATCGAAAAGTACCCTATCTAATAGCCAGTTCAGATTCCCGTACAATGAAATATAATTGGTTGTCGTAGGTTAAAAACTGTAGGAGGAGATAGAATCCTACGAAAAAACTGAAGATTACCTCGATGGGCACATCTTCCAAATGTTTGCATATAACTTTTGATTGTTATTGTTGATAGCACTTAGGGAGGTCATTTTGAAAAGAGGACATAATAAGCAAATTTTTTCATAATTTTGCCAAGTTCGTGCAATGGTGATATTTCGAATAAATGTACACTGAAGCGCGACAAAAATTTTGGTGAAATAAAAAATTCTAGAGAAAACTGTTTTTGTTTAAAATAATTGAAGACACAATTATAACTAATTATGCATTCTTAGAAAGGCCAATATGTGTTCTTTTAAATAAAGTTTTGAACGTCACAATCCATTAATTACAATAGAACTTATAACGAAATTACTCTGAAGAGGTATGCAAAATCTCGAAAATCGATATTATCGATTTACTCGAAAACCAAGCGGAGTTCGATATAAAAGTATCTAGACTTTTTTGACCCAAATGACCTCTACTTTCATCCCCTTAAAGGATTAAAGACATTTACGGAACACCCTGTATAACCACTGAAATTCTTATATAACCGAGTAACCAACCATTATATACCCCTAATAAAACTACCCATCACCTTCAGTCACCAAAAATTGGAAAAATTGTTGCTTGGGAAGATAGCTGTGTTTTCCCTAAAGCTCGCTTTAGTTTTGGGTTGTTGTACCTTTTTATACTTGCTTTCACTTACTTTGATAATTGGCAGGGTATGTGCTTCCTGCTCTTTTATTGGTGGAGTACCGTGTTTTATGGGTACTTTACATTGGTCCAAGTACTCGCACGTATTCGTATTTTGGCTTATGGTCCTTGAATGAAAAATTAATACTATTTGACGGTGGAGCCATTTTGCCTTCAAAGAGGTCTTACGGATCTCGCGTGCGTCTTTTACAGGGCTCATGGGCCACTTTTTATTCTTAATACTAATTTTATTGAATGGTGGAGTCGACTTTGCCTTTAGATAGGTCTTACTGAGCTCGCACGCACTGTTGATGGGGCTCTTGGGGCACTGCTGTTTCTTAACACTAACTTTGTTGGGTGGTGGAGTCGTCTTTGCCTGAGAATAGGTCATACTGAGCTCACACGCACCTGTTGTTGGGCATCTTGTCCTTGTGATTACCTTACATCCAGGTATATTGGATGGAGGAGTCAGCTGCATTTTGCTTCTCGGCTTCGGGGGCTCGCTCGCATCTTTAATTTGGCTATGGGGCCATATAATATTGTTATAACTTATTTTCGTGGACGGTGGAGTCATTGTTGCCTCTACTCGGGTCTGACTGAGCTCGCACGCGTCTTGTATAGGGCTCTTGGGGCGTGTTAGTAACTTATACTTAGGTATTCTGGAGTAAGAAGTCTTGCTTGACTTTTCTACCGCCTTGGGAAGCTCACTGATGTTTGTGTTACTCGCTTGCGATTTATTCGGCTTGAGAACGTGTTGTGTATCAGTGGCTTCTCCTATCGGGATGACGGCGTAGTCATGTATAGGGAGCAGTTGTAATAATAAACTGTTGATGACTACTTGGAAATTGTTAATGTTGAGTATGGCAACTAGCACTGTTTCTCTCCCAGTAGGGAGTAAACTGTTGGCCAGGAAGACTCCATTGCCTATCTCTTGTGATAGACAGAGCATTTCTTCCTTCACTCGCAACGGGACTGTGGTGATAATTTTTGACCTAGCAGGTATGCATATTGGTTCCTCTAAAGTAACCAGATGCTGCCTCATTTCGCAGGTTTCTTGATCACCCAGGCAGCTCTTTTCGCATTCCGTCGGCTTTTGTTGAACCTGGCAGCCAGCATTACTCTTTTGAGATGCCTTGGAGACACTGCATGTAGATAGCTTAACCTGTTTAGGTTCCATCTTTTCTGCAAGTGACCTCACTTCGACTGCTTTTCTGGAATGCAGCTTGTCCGTTTTGCATGACAAGGGCACAGTAAACTCTTCGGGATTTGTTTCCGTACAAGGAAACTTAAGTGCTCTATTTGGGCCTTCAACATTACAATTGTTTGATAGGAAATCGTTTCGTAATAGGCCGTCATCGGAAAGACCTGGCAGATTTTGTACCACCTGAAACTTGCAGGGAACTTTATTTTTAAAATTGAAGTTGCCCTTGCAAATTCCCAATGTCTTTCCGGTTCCGAAAGGGGTCTGTAAAGTGCATGCCTCATTGGAATTAATTATCTTGAGGTCTTTAATTGCTCTTTTCTTAATAATACTAACCTCAGCGCCAGTGTCCACTACTAGTTTTGTATGGCCGTTAAGGCTTATGTCCAGTGGAAGTTTCACTGTAGGGACACCGGATTCGGGCGCTTGAAGTGACTCTTTTGATTTGCGTTGTGGGTTTAAAGTCGAGCCGGGGAGTTTTGGGTCGACTGCATCTCGTTTCCCTGACTCCGGGCTTCCCATTTTTTCTTCTGGCGGCAATCTTCGTCTGCGTATCCTCGGCGACCACAAAAGGTGCATTTGAGTCTAATATTGAAGACTTGAGGACTTTTTGTGTTGTGATGCTCCTGTGTAGATCTATTGGAGAGGCGTGGAGGAACAATCTGGTGTGTTTGTTGTGTTTTTCTGCAATCGCGGACGTCATGTCCATAGATTTTGCACTTTGAGCAACAATGGGTGTTCTTGCGCTTATGGCAATCTGTGTATGTGTGACCCTTCCGCTGGCAGAAATTGCACGTGATGTTACGGACCAGTGCATCTGTGTCCGATTTTCTGGCATCAGTGCTTGTAGGAAAGCCACCTTTTCTTCATCGCCAAGGCACTGCATAGTTTGCTTACAGCAGCCGATGAAGGTCGGTAGCTCACGTCCCATTTGTGGGGTATTTTCACCCGAAAATAAGGGGACGAGTTGAGCTGTTAGCTTAGCTACTTTTGCGTAGTCCACCATTGTGCGTAGTCTATTGACTGGAAATTGAAATTTGCGTGGACTAGCTGAGCTTGTTTCTGGGCTGAATTCCGTTAAGGATTCTTCGAGCCAATCGATCAGCAGGTCTTCGGGACTTGGTTCAGCTACTTCACCGTCACTGTCACTATCACTATCACTGTCACTTTACCTAACACTCTTATTCTTCTCTAGATCTAAACTGAGTGAGCGCCGAGATTCGGAAAACTGTTCTAGTTCCTCTCGGAACTTTATTGTTTTTTCCTTTAAGGTATTTAACTTGGCGAGCCTGGTCTCACGCTCTGTTTTTAATTTGTGATCTAAGGCGTCACAATGGGTAATCGTCAGTTTATCCGATTCCCGCGCTCTCTCGTATAATTTATTTAAAGCTTATCTAAACTTACTTGACTATTCGGACCTGGCAGAACGGTTCCGCTTCGAAGTCGAGGTCCTGTTGAGCAAAATTCAGCAGCAGATGCTGTAACTTCACCGGGGTGCTGTATTTTTGCATCGGGGGTTGATCCCGCGTCGGCTAAAGATGGAGAGTTTTCCCTCGCTGCTGCGTCTGTTCCCTGCTGAGGTAGGGCAGGGTTGTCGGCTGGCATATGATGCACTGTTTGGTGAAAGAGGGGCTCCTTGCCTGCTTAGGTCCCTTTGCTGTGATTGAGAGGGGGGTTTCTTTAACCGCCTTCGAGTTCCCTCTGAATCCTTGGTGGGTTGATTTCGGCTTAATTTTGCAGCTGGGGGGCCTTGGGCCGTCTTAACTTCCCCTGGATCTAGTTGAAAAGGGGGATTATGAGCCGTCTTCGATTTCCTCTTCAACTCCGGATCGTTGACTGCTAGCGTTTGGTCGTCTGCTTGGCTGAAACTGCAGGCTGCTTATCGGGCTGTGTCCGGGTTAATTTGTGTTCGTCCTTCTGGGAGAGTTTTCAACCTATTTCTCCTCTTCCTTCTATGAACTGTTTGATTGTATCCCTCGGTGGTGCTTTTGCACCAATTAGGGTGAACGCTTGCCCACCTGGAGCAGAGGCGCCTAGAGATGGTATCTACCCGAGTGTTGGGGGTGACTTGGCCTAAGTGGCTTAGTCAATGGGACCCCTTAGGTTCGAAGGATTACGGCTTTTCAAGCTTTTACGATCCTTTTGACTAGATCAAGCTTCCTCAATCCTACCGGCTGCGCCAATTTTGTTGTATACTACAACCAATTTGGTTATATATCAATTCAAAAGGGTACTCACTGTCTCCAGGCGTGCCTCTGGCCTTTATCTGCTCTTTTTTTTTTTAATCCGCAGGGTTTTTATTTAGTGATACACAGTTGGTTTTACAACCTTTCTTTATTAAAAATTGTTCTTTTAAGACTAAAACACTTCTTATTACAACTTTCTTTTTCAAACACTAAAAAACTTCTTATTACAACTTTCTTTTTCAAGAATTAAAAAACTTCTGATGATAACTTCTCTTTTCAAGAGTGGTTATTTTAAAACTAAAAAACTTCTGATTACAACTTTCTTTTTCAAACATTAAGAAACTTCTTATTATAACTTCTCTTTTCAAGAGTGGTTCTTTTAAAACTAAAAAACTTCTTATTACAACTTTCTTTTTCAAAAGGACCGTGACCAAGCCGCTGCAAGTGCAAAAATCAACTGTACTCGACTTGGATCTTTTTAATCGCAAGTCTAGTTGTTCAGGATAGGAAAGTGCTTAATTAGCATTCCTATCCTGAGAAAATTATTTACCGCTGGGCATGTTTAAACATGCCCAGAATTATCGCGACGAACGATGGTTGGAATTGAAATTTGATATTTTCATAAATATCCAACCATCGTCGTGCTATCGTGCATACATTGTTGCGATCACAATGTATGCAGCTCGCGACAATTTGCTGATAGGAGCTTTTTTCGGTGAAGACTTGATCGTTTCAGTCTTCACCGACGTAAAACTTTCATGCGCCCGATATGTATGTATGTATATATGTACATACATATCGTATATACGACAAATCTTACTGAAGGTAAGATTTATCGTGGGGCTATTTTTCTATCGAAACAACTTGGGTTGAAATTTAAAACTTTTATTTTTCCCAAGTCGTTTTGTGGGAAAATATTTTTATATGTTGCAAAGGAATGTGACGAAATTGCTGATGGCAATTTTTTCGCTTTGCAGAGAGATAAGCTAACCATGTTTTAAGCATGATTAGCTTATACTTATGCATGAAATTAAACAAGTTATAATAATTATTATTATTATTTTTTAGGCAATTTTAGCTATACAACAAAATGTTGCGCATAAATTTCTTAGCGGAGAAGACGTAGATATCAGCATGACGTCACCTTGGTTTTGCTGTTTTCTTACTTGAAGATTTCTTAGCAAGGAAATTGTAGATATCAGGATGACGTCGCATTGATTTTGCTGGTTGGTACTAGCACCATGCCTTGGTTTTGCTGCCAAGTCGACTTCGAATATGTATCCAGTTGGAGAATCATCAGGAATTTCGGAAACGTCAATATTGGGAACATCACCATATTTGAATCCTCCGGTTGGTAAATGCTGTGACATGGCCCATCCATAAAGTTTATTCACATCATAATACATCAAGTATTTCTCTTTCTCCTCAGGCTTAAAATCATCCATATATTTATTATTGGCTTCACTATATCTGCTCGAACATTGACTTATACCACCTCGAATGCCTCTCTCTATGAATAGCAGTATATCCACGTCGGTTATCAGCTCAAATTTCACATTAGTGTATTTTAGCAAAGCATCCCATGTTAGGCCTGGCATGGTGTAATAATGTGCTGGATCTAAATTGTATGTCTTCATGCACACTTCTCGAAAGCTCTCAAACATATCGGCTAATAGGAGAACATCAGTTTTAAGGTATAGATCTGAATATTCACCAAATGATTGTATTTCAAAATTTTGCCAGACCTCTTCAGCATGATTGTAGTCCTCAGGAGATATAGCACTGTCAGTCAGTTTATTGTAGAACGCTTCCTGTGTTGGCAAGTTCCGGAAATCCAACTTATCCCCGTCATCAATAAAATCATATGGGAAGACACCCTTGCGTGTAAGAAGTTTGATAGTGTCATCATCCAATCCCTGCCATACTGATCTTGTAGTGTTGTTATGGCCCAATATACGGAAGATTCTTCCAGCAGCCAAGGGCGCATTTTAGTGAAATAATTAGCAATTGCTAAACAGTAACGTCGTATTGTACTGTTCTGCAACTGTCGGTTATTTTGCTGATTAGCTCAACAGCTGGCTCCGATGAGCGCTTAGTGGAGCAATCGACGATTACAATAATAATTAACCTAGCATGGTAATTATTATGTAAAGCGATTGTTTACTACTGAGCGACTCAGGTGCTGCAACCCGTAGAACAAACGGCAAGGTTGTTGTCGTTTGTTTACATCCGCGTTGTTAAGTAAAGTCTACTTCCGAATATTGGTGCATAAAAGACCAATGACTGGACTGGCGAGTGCCTGTAGTATCTTTTAGCCGCTCAGTTATCACTCATCGCGATATCAAGTTACAGTTCGGTTCAGATTGGTTTTGCTTTTAAAAGGTATTAAGATAGGTCAGTTTGGTTTATGGTTTAATAAAGAAACTGTGTTAAAAGAAATTCGAGTATCGCTTTTAATTATTGGATTCGTTAATTCGATTGCTCAAGGGGCACGACAATTTGGAGCAGCCGGTTTAGAAAGGTATATTTTTAAATTTTATATATTGGGAGTTAAGCTTTTTTAGCTGCTCCATTTTTTTTATTTTTTGGGAGTTAAGCTTTTTTAGCTGCTCCATTTTTGTTAATTGTGGGAGTTCTGCTTCTTTTAGCTGCTCCATTCTTAATTTTATTTACTTTTCAGGTTAATTAAGAATTGTTAAATTTAGTGTATTATAGGATATTTCAGTCTAAAGTGATATTTGGTGGGTTTTTGCTCTTTTGGCGACAAATAAAAAAAAATTAATTAAAATTTGTTAAATAAGATGAATGTGTTTGTATAGAGTAAGGTGTTGATAAGTTGAAGCCGTGATCTTCGTTTCACGCAAGCATTAGTTAAAATAGAAATTCGAATTGAATAAATTGGTTTGGGATAAATGTGTAAAGTGCCTAGTAAGAAGAGAATTGTGGATAAATAATTAATTTGCATAGAGTAGGGAGCTTGTAATTTTATTTCGTGATTCTTGTTTCTTGTGTATAAAGTTTTCAATGTCACGTTTCATTTTAGGCGTTGATCATACGCACGTATATGCAATTTTTCGGATTTTTAATAGTCGTAGTAACTACTGGAGCTCCCATGTAATATGACAGAGTTTGGGAGTTTTGTTTGTGAGAGTTGAAAGAGATACCAAGATAGTTAGGGTGATATTGTTATAGTTTAGGTTTGATATTATAAAAATATAGATCTGAGATTTAATGAGGAAATTGGGAAAAATTTGAATTAGTTTTACTAGGTGTAGTTTAAAATTAATTAACTTTTGTGTAAGTTGTTTTGTTGGGTGAGATTGTTTTCTTGGTTAGGTGTTATATATAATATATATATGTAACTCGGCTTAGATTGGAGGGAAAAGAGAGAGGAATTAGATGATCTTCTGGTTCAGACTTCAATGTCGGTGGGTAGAAGTAATGTACTGACAAGAGAGCAACTGTTACGGTTCGAAACTCAAGAGAAGGAATTCGAGGAAAGATCGCAGGAGCTAAAAGAGTGTAAGGAGAAGTTAGAAAGCTACGAGCAAGACTGGCAATATATTGGAGAGCATCTCACGGCAGAGTTGCAAAAACGAACATCAAGTGAAGAATCGAGAAAATTGATTCAGGAGTGGAATACAGCTGCCAAGTCCTGTACGAAAGGCGAAGCTTTAGACTTGCTGGTAACGGCTACACTCGAGGTGATCCAAAGGGGTGAGATCCAAGCAGAACAATTCTTAGAAGAAGAGAAAAGAAAGAACAAGGGTCTAATAAAGAAAATATTGTCTTTGGAACAGCAACTGAAGGAAGCAGAAGAGGCAGCGGAGGCACTGGAGACAGAATTAAGAGCCGAGGTTCCACTGCCGCAAGAGAAAGTATACAGGCAAGAAGTCAGTAATAAGTGGACACAAAGGAAATGAGTGTTCTGGGATAAACCACGAGAAACGAAAGATAGGCAAGATATTTCAGCTAAGAGTAGCTCATCGAAGGGAAAGACAAAAGAACCAGGAAGCAATAAATCATACGGATTGCCCAAGAACAGTATGGCGGAAGCACATGGGAAAGTTATGGATATGGTATCCAAATATATACCATTATTTTCTAGGGAAAGGTCACCAAAGCTGGGCAAAGAATTGTACCGTTTCCTGAATTGCAGCAAGGAACTCTACGATCAATTGACTACTGAAGAAAAAGCTATCTTTATCAAATGTGTGAAATTTCGGCTTACAGATGACGCTTATTATCTAGTGTGTTCCCAGGAGCCGAAGGATTTTGAAACTCTGCAGCAAGTTATTACAACTGCATATACGCCACGAAAATCGTTCAGTGAGCTACGTACGGAAATGTTGGAGTGTAAACAAAGACCTGGAGAATGAAAGAGCTTCTGGACAAAATTAAAACAGCAGTCACAGCTAAGTACCCAAATAAGGAAGGGGGACTAATAGCAGAATTGGAAGCTGATGCAGTGGCTACTTTTAAAGCAGGTGTAGGGAATAAGGCAACGCAAGTGCATCTGACGGGAAGGAGATTCCAATCTCTAGATGAAGTACAAGAAGAAGCTAGTTATTTCGAGAAGGATGCAACCAGGCTCCAGAGTAGAGAACCAGAAGCCTGGAGAAGTGGGAGAAAACTGAATTCCGAAACAATGCGAGATAGCTGGGGGACTAATCGTTTCAACAATAATACCAGCAGACCATTCAGAGAAGCCGTACAGAAGGGCCCATCTCCAGCAACAGCAGGAATATATCGTGGATCACAGGCTAGGGCAACGCCGCCTAGGCACATCCAGTGCTTCCAGTGTGGGCAAAGAGGGCATATTGCTAGGGAATGCCAATCAAGAAAACTTTTACCATACTGTGTAAAATGCCGAAACTATGGTCACGATACTGCTAGTTGCCGAAGACAAAGCAGAAGGTTCGCGGATACTTCAATTGGTTCTCCAGGACAGCTGCAAACAGACCCAGAAATCCTTTATTGCCAATTTTGAAGAACCTGCGATCATTATACCGCAAACTGCTTGAAGAAATATCTAGCGGAACAAGAAGCTCTAAAGAAGGGAAACGGGGAGCGGCAGCTGGGGGAATTATCCGCAGCTGCCTTCAATTAACGGAATTTAAGACCGTGAAAACCTCACAGAAAGAAGCCAGTGTCATAGAGTTAAGTTTGTTAAATAATTGCATTATCTCAGTAGAATCAAATATAGGTATAACGGGTAAATTAACATTATTAATAGATACAGGTGCAACATGTAATATAATTAAGGTAAATCGTATTAAAGGAAACACGCCTGTACAAACTCTCAAGAAAATAATGATTGGGGGGTTGTTTGGGGCACAAGAAAGCTCAATTGGAACTTGCAAAGCCACACTACGCATGGGTGGAGTAGAACAGCCATGCGAGTTTAACACCATTTATGACACTAATTCGATTCCAGCTGACGGTATTCTGAGGATCGAGTTCCTGAAGGACAAAGCAGTCATTGATTGTATAAATGGAAAGCTGTCAGTGAAAGGCATGGAGAAAATAAAGGAAGAAAAACCTCTTTTGGGATGCATCACTGGAAAGGAGAAAATCGAGTTAATAGAGTTGAAGGAAAGCACCCAGGACAATCATCACCAGTTTATCCAGAAAGCAGAGTCAGTGTATTCTTCCCCAAAAGAGATTCAGCAACGAATGAAGAATCGAGTCGCAGCCTTGCGCGACATTATATCCAAAGCGGGCGTGGTATCAGATAGCCTCACAAAGTATCTTTCAGAAGTAGAATCTTACCAAGATGGTCAAATAAAAGAAAGAAAGATGACGTTTCCAAAAGAAGATGATGTACAGCCAGCTCTAACAGCTGAGGAGTGGCCTTTCGTACAATTGGTCGAGTCCCTTATCACGGGAACGAATCAAAAAGATTCTCAAGAAGCACCCATCAATAGGACTAAACCGATGGGGAGCAGAGAACAAGAAGGTGTAGCAGGAAAAAGGGAAAAGGAGCTGGAAATTCCTCGCATGGAAGTCCAGCGCGACCTCTCTAAAGCTACAGCTTACGCAGAGGCTCAGAGCGAAAATGTACATCTTACACAGCGAAAGGAAAAGTATTACTTATGAAAGAGTAAAACCACTCAGGGGACAAGAATTAAGTTGAACCCAAGAACAGAACGGCTGTTGGAAATTCCTGTCATAGGTGAGGAAGATTTAGTGTGCATGGCGGAAGAAATTAGGCCAGGAGTGTATTGTGGGAATGCTATAATTAAGCCAAGGAACGGTAAAGCGTAGGTAGGTATTATTACCGCAGGAAGGGAGCCCGTTGAACTAGTGAATTTCAGGCCTAGGCTTGAAAAATTGAGTAAGTATACTGTGCATCCAGTAGGACGGGATAAGGGTAAGATTGATAATCGCCAACAACGGCTCAAGCTAATGAAGGAATCACTGGTGCTGGGAGAAGACCTTAACTTCGAAGAAAGGGAAGGAGTAACCCATATTTGCTACGAATACAGTGATATTTTTCATTTGCCAGGCGATAAATTGTCATACACCCCGACGAAGACCTTTAAGTTACCGTTAATGGCTAATACGGCCCCCATACACAAAAAGCAATATCGCATGCCAGAAGCCCATCGAGAAGAGTGTCAGGAACAACTCAAAAAATTACTCGAGGACGATATCATCGAACCTAGTGACAGTCCATTTAATTTCCCCGTACTTCTAATTCCTAAGAAAGGAGTAGATGATAACGGTAAAAGAAGGTATCGGCTATGTGTAGACTTCAGAGAACTAAACAAAGTCTGCATCCCCTTTTCTTATCCCCTTCCCCGAATTGAGGACATCTTAGATCGTTTGGGTCATTCTAGATACTTCACCACGTTAGATTTAGCTAACGGGTACCACCAAGTATTAATCGACCCAAAAGACAGAGAAAAAACGGCGTTTAGTACCAATTTTAATCATTTCCATTATAAACTTTAGCAAACTACGAGAAGTTTTTCAGCGCTTCAGAGAACACAACCTTCAGTTGCAGCCTTCAAAATGTCAGTTTTTAAGGAAAGAGGTAGTATATCTGGGCCATATTTGTTCAGAACAAGGGGTAAAGCCTGACAAACGATTAGTAGAAGTAGTGCAAAATTTCCCAAAACCAAAAACTGTTCGTCAGGTTCAATCTTTTTTAGGGCTAGCCAATTATTATCGGAAATTTGTTCCGAATTTTTCAAAAATATTGGCACCCATTAATAGTTTATTAAAAAAAAGCGTTAAGTTCACATGGGGACTCGAGTGTGACAAGGCTTTCAGTCGTGTCAACGAAATTCTTACTACACCACCACTCTTGATATATCCGGATTTCATAAAGGAATTTACGGTAATCACTGATGCAAGTGGGGAATCTTTAGGGGCAGTTCTGGAGAAAGAGGGCAAGCCAATTAGTTACGCTAGTCGTACTTTGAACATGGCAGAAAGAAACTACTCCACTACAGAGCGTGGGATGTTGGCCATTGTGTGGGCAGTACGGAACTATAGGTGCTACCTTCTGGGCAAACCTTTCAAAATAGTAACGGATCACCAACTGCTACGGGGAGTTTTCAAGGTGAAGGACACTACTTCATGTATGCTCAGATTTCACCAAAAACTATCGCAGTATGAATTTGAGATTATATATAAAACTGGAAAGGAAAATGGTAATGCCGATGCCCTAAGCAGGATTCCAAGGCACATTGAGGAACCTGAGTCATATCATAACAAGGAGTACCCATGCCTTGCAATAACTCGTGCTCAAGCTGGGGAACAGAAAGAAAGGGAACAACCAAAACAAATACCGTTGCGAGATTCTGAAAACGAAGGTAACAGTATTGAAGGGACTGAGATAATCACCGAAGAAAAACTGAAGAAACCAGAACCAAAACTGGTGACCAATCCAGAAGAGATTGAGCTAATTATAAGAGATTATCATGACTCTAGGTTTGGAGGACACTTTGGAAGGAACAAAACGCTCAACAGAGTAAAGCGCTTGTACCGTTGGAAGGGAATGAAGGCTGATATAGCTCGGTATGTTAAACGTTGTACGATTTGCCAAAAAAATAAGCACGCTAGAGACATCAAGATGCCCTTAGTAGTAACGGAAATCGCGGAAAGACCTTTTGAGAAAGTCTATGTTGATTTACTTGGACCTTTGCCAGTCAGTCACAAGGGTAACAGGTACATCTTGTCTATGATGGATGATCTGACTAGATTTGTAGATTTCGTGGCGATACCAGACCAAGAAGCGAACACGGTAGCCCAGGCCTTATTTGAGCAAATCCTCAGCCGGTACTCGCTACCGAAACAGCTAGTAACGGATCAGGGAGCAAACTTCACTGGAGAAGTCTTAAAGGCTCTTTGTAAAATGTTGAAGATAAAGAAGCTGCAAACAACTGCCTACCATCCCCAGTCCAACGCTGTGGAGAGGCAGCATTCTACGCTAGCCAACTATCTGAGGAGTTTCGTTGATCGGGAGCCACGAAACTGGGACGAGCTGTTGAGAACCGCAGCGCATGCGTACAACAACACCGTGCATACAGGCACAAAACTTACACCCATGGAAACGTTGTTTGGATTTGTAGCGGAAATACCAAGTAGCGTACAGCGGCAGCCTGAACCGGTATACAATATGGATAAGTACCATTCGGTATTGCGGTTCAAATTGCAGAGGGCGATTCAACTAGCTAGGGAGAACCTACTTAAAAGCAAACTAGTGGCAAAGAAGTACCATGACAATTCAGCTAGGCCGGAAGTCTTACATATTGGTGATAAAGTTCTAGTTAAAGACTTAGCTAGGGCAGGGAAATTAGCATCCATTTTTAAAGGTCCATATGAAGTAATTTACGTTCACAGTCCTGAGAATGTAACTATACTTCAAGGGAAAAAGCTCAAGCGGATTCATACGAATCGTTTGAGAAGGTATCATGATTAATTTTAAGATTAGAGTTTGTTCGTCATATAAGGACGATAACCTAAGTGGAATGAAGCACGAGAGAATAGTTTTACAATTTGAATATTTTATTTTATTTACTCTTTTTCTTAGTTATTTTGTTTTTCTTGAAGAACAAGGGTCATTAAAGCATTTAGACTGAGAGGAAAGGAAAAAGAAGATTAGGCAGATGCGAAAAGATTGCCAATGGAGGGAAGTAAGTAAGTATATGTAAAAAAAAAGGATGATTGAAGATTTTTTAAAAAAAAAAAAAACGAAATATAAAAGAAAAAATAGAGATTTAAAAGAGAAGAAAGTAGAGTATACAAAGATTAATTGAATGAAAAAGAAGAAATAGAGAATTTAAAGGAAATAATAATTAAAAAAAAAGAGAAAGGAAAGAGGAATAGTAAACAAGATATAAAGATTTAAAAAAAGGGATAAGAGATTTTGAAAGAAATAATGGAAAATAAATAAGAGGAGCTGTGGAAAGAAAGCATAAATAAGAGGTTAATAATAAAAAGATTAAAAAAAAGGGTTTAGAAATTTAAAGGAAAGATAAGTTTTTATACAAGTTGTGTAAAGAGAAGAGAGAATTGCTAAAGAAAGAAAGTGTAAGAGAAATAAAGATTGTAAGAAAAAAAAAATATTAGAATAAATTAGGAGTTTATATTAAAGAAAAACAAACTTCATTTAGTCTAAGATTACTAGGATTGCCATAAATTTATATAGTTATAAAAGAAGGTTTAGCTTCGCGATGAAGGCGGTAGTGATTTTAATCTTCGCATTGATAGCTGGGATACAAGCAGAGCAGGCAGGTTATAGCATCGAGCCGATACCACAGTCGGGAGTGTTGTTCGAGCGTCTCGGGGTAGTTAATTTCTACACGAAACATTGGACTATTCTGTCTAAGTTCCAAATACCAGATCTCACTGAAGACTTAAAATTCGTCAGCAACTGCAGCGGTTTGATAAGCGGATTATGTGCAGACGTAACCGATACTGGAGGCGTTGCAAGGTGTAAGCCAGCAGTAAAAGAGATAGGAGGCTGGGTGGAAAAAATTAAGCGTCAAGATGATGAACTCTCGCATCATACCCAAAATGAGGCGCCCCGAAGAAACAAGCGTTCAATTTTTGATGGAGTGGGATCTCTGGCCAAGACACTGTTCGGAACCATGGACCATGCCGACTCGGAAGAAATACATGCAGCTATAGATGACCTTAATGAGAAGGAGAGCCGAACATTAAATCTACTGAAGGACCAAATTACAGTCGTCAAATCTACGTTCGATTTGTTTAATGCTTCAAGGCTACAGGCAGCAGAAGAGAGAGAAGAACTACAAAATAAACTTTCAACCATCGTTAAAGAGCAGCAGGGTCAATATCGGGAATTATCGTCATTGAAACTAAGAATAGAATTGAGTGAGGTAATTACGCTAATGAGCCTTCACTTAAGAGAAATCAGCGAAATGCAAGAAACAATGATGAGCATATTAATCTCCCTAAGCGTATGCAAGCTACACCCGCTGATAATTCATGCACGAGAGATGACGGAGTTAATGAAGAATGCCACTAGTAAACTGGATTTAGATGAAAAATTCCAGAATTTCCAATTGCTGGTACAAATTGCAAAGGTACAAGCACTCCAGGTAGGCCAAGAAATCCTAGTCAGGGTAGATATCCCACAGCCCCAACGAGTTGCATTTGACTTACATAAGGTATACACGATCCCGATAGCTATAGATGAATTTGGGTATCATGTATATGATCTGAACGCTGAATTTGTGGCAGCCAACAATCATGAACGACAGTATGTCTTGCTGCGTTACCAACAGTACCAGAAGTGCCAGAGGTTGTTAACCGTATCGGACTACCCGCAAATCTTATGCCCACAATTAGCCCCAACTATTACTGCTATTGGAGAAAACTGTGTGCTGAACCTTTTCCGGAGCTTCAACGTAAATGCGAAGGCCTGTAAGGAAAGAGTTACAGCAAAGTGGAGCAGCTTAGTGAGAATGGTAACGAGAAACCACTGGTTATTTGTGATGTCTGAGAAGACCAAGCTGGAAGTAAACTGCCAACATTCACCAACTTCCATCGGTGAGCTGAAGCACACAGGGGTATTATTCATCGAAGAACATTGTCACCTGCAAATCGGTGACCTACGAATACAAGCTGAAGATGCCACACAGCGTAATATATCTCTATGGCAGCCCAGACGAATGGAGTTACAGCCTGGAACAGCATCGCAACACAGACAAACAGGCAGAGAGGGGAGGTAGTAGAAGGCAAAAAGGACGAAATACGATTGCTGGCTAGTGACAACTTTAATCAAGCATGGAGAGAGCAGGATGCCGCTATAAAGAGGGTTGAAGGCAAGATCAGCACGGAGGAGGCAAGTAGACGCGCCATTCCACATCCAGTACATTTAGCAGCGACAACTACTACCGCATGTTTAGCCGTCATCAGCTTAGTAATCTTGATAGGAGTATTATGCCATTTGAAGCGCTGGAAGAGGAACTACACCCAAGCCGGCACCAACAGAGTGATTCAACCTATAGTTCATAAGTCAGAGCAGCAACCCAAGGCCCAAAATGCAAACATAACCATTGAGACAATCTTGCCCACGACAGCGAACTTGCCAACCACCAATCTGCCAACTATTGTGGGGAAACAACTTGTGCAGCTAGAGTAGCCGCCATAGGTTTAGTTAGGTATATATATATTTTTTGCACTTGTATAACGAAGGAGTAATTTAAGGGCAACCTATAGTTAGAGATTAACGTATAAATTTATATAGAAATAAAAATATGTATATATGGTTAATAATATTAAATCATGTTCAATGGAAAGGAATGGATTAATTATTATAAGATTCAAATGTAGGAAATTATTAGTATAATAAGGTATTTAAGAAGTGGAGGAAGTTTCCAAGAAAGGACATGTGAAGTAAAAAAAAAGTAAATAGATATGTTGTAAAATCAGAATAAAAAAGAAATGAGATGAAAGTAAGAAGGAAATTAAATGTGAAAATGAAATGTTGAACTTAAAGAAATTAAATGTAAAATCAAAATAATAAAAAGAAATGATGTAAAAAGATGTAAAAATGAAAGAAAGGAATTAAATGTGAAAGTGAAATATTGAATTTAAAGGAGTTAAATGTAAAATAAAATAAAAAGAGAAATGATGTAAAAAATAAGACAATTTAGATAGTAGGTAATGAAAAATGTAAAGAGTCTGAACCGAAGGAGGATAAAGACATTTTCAGTTTTAATTAAGATTGTTGCATTCTCCAGATCTAGTTCCCGACGGAAACTAGTTTTTCCAAGTGGGGAGGGATGTTATGGCCCAATATACGGAAAATTCTTCCAGCAGCCAAGGGCGCATTTTAGTGAAATAATTAGCAATTGCTAAACAGTAACGTCGCATTGTACTGTTCTGCAACTGTCGGTTATTTTGCTGATTAGCTCAACAGCTGGCTGCGATGAGCGCTTAGTGGAGCAATCGACGATTACAATAATAATTAACCTAGCATGGTAATTATTATGTAAAGCGATTGTTTACTACTGAGCGACTCAGGTGCTGCAACCCGTAGAACAAACGGCAAGGTTGTTGTCGTTTGTTTACATCCGCGTTGTTAAGTAAAGTCTACTTTCGAATATTGGTGCATAAGAGACCACTGAGTTACAGTTCGGTTCAGATTGGTTTTGCTTTTAAAAGGTATTAAGATAGGTCAGTTTGGTTTATGGTTTAATAAAGAAACTGTGTTAAAAGAAATTCGAGTATCGCTTTTAATTATTGGATTCGTTAATTTGATTGCTCAAGGGGCACGACAGTGTTAGTTTTTCCATCGACAGCAATGATGATAGCTTATTTAAAGATTCTGCCATAAAACGGAAGGAATCCATGAGTCTGAACTTTATATGACTGGCTTCCATGTGCTTGGTGAACGAGATATATCTTTCCTTGTTTATTGGCCAGAGATCAACTTTTCCTGGGAAAGATGTAGCTATATCCTTAATAATGAAGTGAGCATCATATCCGGATAAATTATGAAAAATGACTGGAACTATGGAGCAATCTTGATACATGAGATTGCATGCATTGTGCGCTGGTCCTCGATATTTTCCTGTTAAAAAAAATTATGAAAAAAATGAATGGAATTATGATTCTCAGTATTTACCTGTTAAGTGGCAATGGTCTCGGACTCGTTCCTCATCGGCTGCCAACGTTTTTTCACATATATGGCAGCAAGTACTTTCCATATGTGAACGCCTTTCCTCTTTAGTCAGGGGCTGCATTGGTCTGATATTCAGCTTTTCCTGTACGGCTATGGATGCAATTTTTTGCAATTCTAATGCAAACCATGTTGACAATTCCTGCCTCGATATGCTCTGTAATATGAGAGCTTAGCATCATGTTTGCAGTGGAAGTAGAATCCTATGCTGTGAACTTCATGTTCCTGGATTCGCTGTGTATTTTGATCGTTTTCCTGAATCGGCTTCAATATTGACTCAAGATCTGCATACACCCAAAACGGGACTGGATTCTTATGGTTATAATTCTTATATTCCAACCATTTCTTTTCCTCTGAGGGAAACATAATCCTGCAATCATTTTGCTTCTCGCATTCGGGAGTGTGTGATGCTAATTTTTCTTCAGAGTAAAAGTAGAGCAAGCATCTGTCACATATATACTTTCTACACTTATGTTTTGAAGTTTGTTTCGATATGAGGCGCGAAAGATCTTTAATCCAGCAGAAATGATATCTGCTGGCATCATCATCATCATCGTCATCATCATCATCATCCATATGATCATCATCCTGGCCATAGTCATCTTGCAGCATTAAGAGATTTACATGTCGCTCCATCCTGTGTTTTGTAAGTCTAACTGGAACTGTGGTGAAGGAACGCTCTTTCTCTAGGATGAATACGTTTATTGATAAATCGTTCTGGTCTTCAAATTGTGGTATTTGCTTAAGCGTCATGGGAAATGTTATTCCAGTTAAATTTAGCACAGTAGAATAATGTGGATATTATGAGATCCTATTGGTGTTAATATTTACAGGGTATAGCGCTGATGTTATTGCCCACGCGAAGCATGCTTCATCATTATTTTTCACCTAATGCAAGCTTGCTTTAAAGCAATCTCCTTCGGCAGAGGTATATAAAATGATCTCCGAATCGGTTCAAACTTGTTGATATGCACCGCTAAATGTATTACAGATTGCAGTGCCCAACCACTATCTTTCTCTTGAAACTCTTCTAGCTGAGTCAGTATTGGGTCGTATATATTTAATTTATACCACTCATTCAAATTATCCTCCACACTGAATGGGGCAGTTCTTGCTTGGAAGTACTTAATGTCTTTAATAACTTCATTATCACCAGTTTCTTTAATAAACTCGCCGCAAAACGTTGTAGCAACTTTAATATGGTATTGTTGTTTTAGTGTATTCTTAATGCGGCGAGCAAGTAATTTCGAAGCATCTTGCATAAATAGCTTAGGATCTAGGTGGCTTATATTCACGATAACACCTGCCCTAATTCTACCTACGAATGCTGTTTTTATTCCTTCCCACTTAACAAAAGCACTTCTTATTAGTCGTTGATTAATTCCTCCACCTCGATGGGGAGCTTTGATTAACACTCTCAACGATTTTATTTGATCAATACAGCTGTCCAAATGCCGTTTTCTAGTATATTTACGAATGTTTCTGTTGCACTCTTTAATAATATTGTTTTTATTCACAAAATTTGCATCACTTAAACACTTCAACACATCTTTTCGCAATTTCTTAATTAATAAAAACTTTCATTTACTACTGTGATAGACATCTTTAATTTTTTTTATTCAACACTAACACTTTGAATCACTTAGATTAACTGGTGCTCCCCAAGAGTTTGCTTGCGCTTTTATAGCAACGGTTTGTAAACATGAATGATCCTGCTGCTACAATAAACATTGTACAGGATGAATTCCAACGAATTTGCTTGCAGGCTGAGATGATATCGAATAACACGATAAGAAAATCATTCAAATTAATTTGATTACTTTATTCTGCTGGTCGAATTTGCAAGAAAAGAATAAATGTGCTGATATTGCTTAAATTTGTTTACAACAGGATGTGAAATTTTGTTTATGAATTCCAATGAAACGTTTCGATCAGTAAAATTCTTGGAATTGGGCTGCTTGTGGTATCAAATTACATGAATCATTAAGCTTAATGTGCTGATATTGAAAATTTGCTTTAAGCAGGATTAAACTTGTTTTTGAATCATGACTATAAATTGAGGAGCTGAAAATCAAGTGTTGATATTACCTAAATTGGTTTACTTTATTCTCTTAAGATGATGAAATTACATATAGAAAGATTGTTGGATTGTAGACAGATTTTATTGAAATAATCAATTGTTGATATTACCTAAATTTGTTTACTTTATTATACTCAAGCTGATAGCAAAATTACGTGAAAAAAAGATTAGAGGATTGGTCTGTTGTTCTGAATTTGATTTTGATAATATCTAGTGTTTATATAAGAGTTCGAATCATTTGTATTGCAGCTGCAAACTATATGAATTTGTTTATTCTACTCGAGCTGATAGCAAAATTACGTGAAAAAAAGATTAGAGGATTGGTCTTTTGTTCCGAATTTGATTATGATAATATCTAGTGTTTATATAAGAGTTTGAATCATTTGTATTGCAGCTGCAAACTATATGAATTTGTTTACAAGAAGTGTGATGATATTAAATTACATATTGATGCTTTATAAAAAATGAAATATTTGTAAGATTTTGCAAACGCATTATTTTTTTATCAAGATATGCATAGAAGAAGTTCAAATTATCTAAAGAGTTTAGCTCATTCTGAATCGATTTCCGAAAAGTCAAGATGTCAGAAGTAAGTTGCTCTGAAATTTATTAAAATATTTTTTTAATAATTAATGTTTTTTCTCCAAATACAGCAACAGCAGCAACAATAACAACAACAACAACAGCAGCAGCAGAGCCAGCAGCAGCCGAGCCAGCAGCAGCAGCAGAGTCAGCAGCAGCGGAGGCAGTGTCGCGAAGCTGCGAGTAATTTTTTGATTATAATTATAAATATATAATAATTTTGCTATAACTCCTAGGTGATTCATGGGATGAATATGTTGCGAGGGTCACTATATAGAAGCGAAAGCTTCTATAATGACCTATCGCTAACATTTTGAGCGATTAAGAGGACCATGAAGGCCGAAAAGATCAGACTGCGGGCTTCAAAAGCTGAGAAAAAAAAATGAGCTACGCCAAATTGAAGGAAAATTGGCGAAGTTGAAAAAAAATATGAGTGTAGTTCGAAAATTTGGAAATTTTATTGAAAACTAAGTGAAAAAAGTGAAAAAAAGTGAAAAAAATATATATATATATATATAATATTATATTAAATTAAGAAGTAATAATAATTATAACTATAATAATAATAATAAATAACAAATAACAGTATTAACAATTGCCTAATAGTATAAGGAGCATCATTGTTGGACCATCCAATTGTGGAAAAACTAATGTTATGATAAGTTTGCTGGAACATCCCAATGGTCTGAGATATGAAAATATTTACATATATTCAAAATATTTACATCAGCCAAAGTATGAATACCTGAAGCGAGTGATGACTCCCATATCAGGATTGGGGTGTTATATGTACATTCTCAAACAACTGCGACGTTCTACCTCCAGAGGAAGCCAAATCACATTCAGTGTTTATTTTCGATGATGTAGCATGTGAAAAGCAAAATAATGTGCGATCCTATTTTTGCATGGGTCGCCACGAAGATATAGACAGCTTCTATCTCTGTCAAACATATACGCATATACCAAAGCACTTAATACGTGACAATGCTAATTTAGTCATCTTATTCAAGCAAGATGACTTGAATTTGAAACATATCTATAATGATCATGTGAATACAGACATGAAGTTTGATAAATTTTGAAGAGCCTATGCTGCGTGTTGGAAGGATGAATATGGTTTCTTGATGATTGATAGGGAAAGCTCAATAAACAAGGGGCGCTACCGTAAAGGATTTGATACCTTCATTGTACTATAAAAGGATGAAACTTGCGAAATCTTCATAAGTCGATTCATCATTGATTCATTCATTCATTGATTGGTCATTCAGCATTGAGCATTGATTGATTGAGTTAAGTGTTGTGATTTGAGCATTCAGCATTGGGATTCTTCAACTAAGTGTTCTCCAGTTAAGTTTTGTGTGTGAAAAATGATTCATTCATTGAGCATTGATTCCTATTGACGACAGTGGTAGAATTTTACTCAGGTAAGATTGCCGACGGCAATTGATAATTCTGAACGTGGTCGTGTTATTTTCCTAGTAATTGCCGACGGCTAATTCACGTACTTGTTGGAAAGAAATGTGTAGTGAGATAGGACTCATAATAATTGCATCATAAATAAGTACATACACAATAAAAATTATGAGAAAGGACTCAAGTAAAGAAAAACAATCAGTGATAGTGCGCTTAAATAAGAAATTAAAAGATAAAAAAGACAAAGAGAAAAGAAGAGTGTTGGTAAAAAAACATCGAAAACTTGGTAAGGACAAAGAAGTGAATCGTGAAAATTGGCAAAAAATGTCAGTAATTAATGAACATTTAAGCCTAGATTATAAGATTAGTTTCGACATGGAACTAAAAATTTTGTCAAGGGCCTTCGTCCGTCGTTTTAAACAGACGTGTAATGCGAAGGAGCTTTCAGAAGACGAGCTTACGAGGACAATTGAGAAAACAATTCTCAGCGAATTAAAGGTATTCAGGGACCCGGTACAGACCCAATTATTAAATGGACAACCAATCAAGGGATTTGATCCTGAAAGCCAGCAGGAAGAACCTATGAATACTGATGAGTACGTAATGGACGAGGATAAAGTTCTGGACAATGGGGATAATGATGTGGATGATGACAATGACGACCCTGGTAGTGACGAAAGCTACAAAATTGTGCTGAACAAAAGAAGACCAAAAAACCAGCTGAACTATAACGCAGAGAAAAAGGGCAAGCAGCCACAACAAGGCCGCAAAGAGGATCAAGAGGCATCTGGGAATTATTACAGACTGAACCAGCCAGCGGAGAAACCGAAGACCAGGGCAGCCAGCAGTAAGGCAGATGCAGCACCAACGGAGAAAAAGGCCACAAAGCCACCACCAATCATCTGCTACAATTTAAACGTAGCAAAATTTTTCGAAAAACTTGAGAAGCTGGAGAAGCGCCCCAAGTTCTTTTTGAAAAATAATAACAGGATGAAGTCTACATTGAAACCAGCCACTGAAGAGGACCATAAAATTATTTTTGATTTAGTGAAGGAAATCAAGGTTGATTGCTTCACCTTCACGCCCAAGGACAACAGGAAGCCAACCTTAGTGCTTAAGGGGATCCAGTGTAGCTTCGACCCAAAAGAAGTAGCAGCAGCCTTGGAGAAGGAGTTGCCAGGAATAAAGGTGGCTAAGGCGTCGCACTTGGTGACTCCCGCTATAAGGAAAAGCGGACGCCTAGTGGACTCCTTTGTGATAAGCTTCGAGGCTGAAACTGATGTCAACCGGGTTATCAAGGTTGACAGAATTCTGCATCAGGCCGTCCACTGGGAACGATTTCAGAGCAGTGGAATTTCGCAGTGCAAGAACTGTCAGAAATACGGCCATGTAGCCAGTAATTGCGGAACTGCGATTAGATGTGTAAAGTGCAATGTCAGTCATGGACCTGGAGCCTGCACCAGAGACACAACGATAGGTAAACCCTATTGCACTAACTGCAAGCAGGAGGGACACCCGGCAAACTTCAGAGGCTGCTCAAAGTATAAGGAGATAATTGAGAGGAAGAAAGCTGCTGTCCAGTCAAAGAAGCTGAGGGAGGAATTTGTCAGGGAATCTGCACGGAACTATGTGAAGCCCGGTAAGTCTTTTGCACAAATCCTTTCTTCTAATATTTCAGGTACGCACGTTGGAAAGAAGACCCAGGAAGCAGTCCCCAAGCCCCAGACTGCAAGCAAGCCAAAACCCTCTTCATCCATTGCCTTGGGAGCAGACACGTTCTGTAATCAGGAGGCAAAATCACTCTTTGGTTGTGATTTATTCGGTCTTATGGCCAAAATCAACGCTTTCCTTCCTAGCTATAGGAAGCTGACTTCCATTCCGGAAAGACAAAGTGCTTATCTGCAATTCGCGTTTTCGCTATGCGGAAGCAGAAATTAAGCGAACTGAAGGCGATTGCCCTCAATGTCAACTCCCTCGTGTCTCACGGGAAACGAGTCTCCCTAAACCTTTTCCTGGAGGAACACCGTCCCCATTTCATGTTTCTTTCTGAGACAAATCTAAAAGCAAGACACAGAGTGTCTTTGGAAAAATATTCTCTGCTCAGAAATGACGCAGGTGAGGGAAAGCGGGGCACCGCTATTCTCATTAAGAAAAATCTCCACTTCGAACCCACCCAGATTAACCTCTCCAACTTCGAGAGTACGTCTCTAAAGATAATCCTAGATTCTGGTGAAACTCTTCTTCTTGTTTCACTCTACATACCGTGCAAGACTCCAGCCTCCCGAGTACGTAGTGATCTGATCGCGCTGAACGCCTTCTCCCAACAATTCACATATACGATTGTTGGAGGCGATTTCAATGCTAAGCACAGCTTATGGAACGATCCCTCGACCAACTTAGCAGGAACTACCATAGCTAAATGGTTGGAAGATAATCTGCACAACCACAATTTTATTACTGTCTCCCAGGACACACCAACCTTCCCCAGAAGCGGCTCTTTTCTATACTCTTTCCTAGTTTCGGACAGTCTCATAAACATTCTCCCCCAAATTAGAAATTTTACCTGCCAGGCCCATATTTCTGATTCTGATCATTTGGCAGTAGAATTAAAAATAGCTCTACAGAGAGAATTCTCTGCGAGCACACTAATTGCTCCAGCAATTTCGTCCCTGACCAATGTCGACTGGCCGCAGTTTCAGAATAGACTGAATAGCCTGCTCCCCAATTTCTTGCCAGATCAGCATAGAAATCTGTGTAATACAGAAATAGACTTCTATGTTGAATTGCTGACAACTGCTCTTCAGGACAATATAGCGTTTTTCTCTACTACGCACCAACCTAATAACTACAGGTACAAAAACCTTCCGCCCAGAATTCAAGAGCTGTACAAATACAGGCAAAAGCTGAAGAAAATTCTGAACAGAATTTACCGGCGAAATCTCAATTCACAGAACCCGGAATATTCATCCGTACTTTCTCAAATTAGGTGTCTGTCGACAATCATTGACGAGCAAACTCGTAACTTCGTCGATGAGCAATTTCGCGAGAGGTTGAAAGCTATTAAGCCGGGTCCGCGAGCTTTTAGCGAAATTAACAAAGTTTGTAGTAGGAAAGCCCGAGTCCCTGAAAAACTACTCGATGGCAACAACTGTTTAAATTCTCCGGAAGAGAAAAGCAGTGCCTTCGCCAACTACTTTGAGTCAACCTTCAAAAGCTCGCCTCCAACTCATCTCCCAAACTTTCATAGGCAAGTCCTAAATGAAGTGGAAAATTTTGAGTCACAAAATACCTCACCAATGTCAGAATTCAGCCTTGAAAATCCAGCCGGAAATCCAAATGACCGGCAAATATTCACTAGCCCGCTGCATCTAGCTGCCCTTATTCGGTCACTCAACAATAAAAAGTTGAGTGGCCCAGATGGTATCCCGAACTTCATAATCCGAAAGTTACCAACGTTGGCAATCGAAATGCTAACAATAATCTTCAACAATTGTATAAACAATTGTTACTTCCCCAAAAGCTGGAAAGTGTCAAAAATAATGCCAATTCCGAAGAAGGCATCTTCTAAAAGCATCTCGGAATTCAGACCGATTTCACTAATCTCCAATTTGGGAAAGCTTCTGAAGAGATTAGTGAAGCAGCACATTGAAGACACTTGCGTGGAGAAGGAGATGGAGCAGCATCAGCAATTTGGATTCAAGGCTATGCACTCCACTCTGCATCCACTATTAAAATTTCACACTAATGTGACAAAAGCTCTTAATAAAAAGACGCATTCTGTGGCCTGTTTTCTTGATGTTGAGAAGGCCTTCGACTCCATCTGGAGAGAAGGTCTTATCTCCAAACTGATTGGATTTCAGTTCCCACCCTACCTCATTCAGATGATTAATAGCTTCATTTCTCAGAGACAATTCTTTGTGGAAATAAAGAATTCCATATCTGCGCATAAGGACATAAAAGCGGGTGTCCCGCAAGGCTCAGTACTAGGGCCATTCCTCTTCAATCTATTCACGTTTGACCAACCGCAGAATAATGGAGGAGTCACGACCCTTCTCTACGCGGATGACTCATTAACGTATGCGCACTCCAAATCCCCAAAATTGGCGACAAGGAAAGTGGGTGATCATATTGCCAAGCTTTACGAGTACTATCGTAAATGGGGCATAAAGATCAACGTCCCTAAATCGAGTTTACTCTGCATCAGAACTGCACGTTCACGCAGAGGCGTATGTCAAAACGCAAGAAACATTGAAATCACTATCAATAATGAAGTGATAAAACCCACTAAGAGCGCCAAATATCTAGGCATTAATTTCAATGAACGTTTTAAGTTCAACCCTCACGCAAAAGCAGTTGCTAGGAAAGCAAACTTTGCGCTCAGCATGATCAGTCCTATAATGAGATATAGGAACGGACTCATTCTGAGCACGAAACTGCTGATGTACAAGCAGCTCATTAGGCCCATCTTAACGTACTCGTTTCCCATATGGCACACCATTTCACCAACTTATATGGAAATCCTTGCGAAATTCGAGAGGAAAACGCTCCGAATCTGCACTGGACTCTACCGAAGGCCCTGTGGAAAGCATTATCGCAATCAGGTCCTGTATGAGAAAGCTGGTATTTCTCCAATACAGGACTATTTGGTTGAGATAATGAAGAAGCAGGTAGCCAAAATCCCCAATCACCCGAATCCAATTGTCCATGAACTAACCAACTTCCCCCACTTACCCACTAACAAATATTTATCGCCTTTTTGCATTTCGACTTGTATTGAAAAATATTACTGCGAAGAAATTTTTACCTTTTTCAGGGAGAAAGGAGATAGTCACCGTGGCTAGTAGAGGAAGTCAGGAGGAGGATTGCAGCCTGCAGGACGGGACTTATGCAACCTTCCACGGACAATACCCGCAACAGGGAGCTATCAAACACCACCAGGATGGGAAGGCAGATCCAACCTGAAGATTTTTATATTTTTATATAGGTTATGTAGCTAGTACTTAAGTTAGCTAAGTATTAGATTTTCGGATTACATTTAATTAATTATAACTAGGTAGCGCTAGCCGTAGTTTAGAAGTAAGTCATATGTTAGTTAGTAATTCAAGTATTTAGAAAATAAGAAAATTTAGCTAGATTAATTGAACTCAGGGCCAAAGAAAAGCCCGTAGGAATTATAATCAGGGATTAGTTTAGATAAGAAAAATATTGTTAGGTTAAGTGTACAAATTTTTACCGTAAATAAAAAACTTGAACTTGAACTTGATCTTCATAAGTCGAAGTTGTAACTCAGCTGAAAGCACACCGAATCCTGTGGACCTGCTGAGTAAATTAAAGCAGTTCACCTGTTATCAGACCTGTTTGAAAAGCTGTTAAGCTGTTATCAGAGCTGTTTGGAAAGCTGTTAAGCTGTTATCAGAGCTGTTTAAAAGCTGTTAAGCTGTTATCAGAGCTGTTTGAAAAGCCGTTATTCAGTTAATATCCAAGATGAATGAAAAGCTATTAAAAGAAATCATCAAGACAAGGAATGCAGTGCGAAGGAAATTTAAAGGTCTAAGAAGCCAATCACTAAACCCTTAAAAGAGTTTGTTAGAAGAGTCAAATACGAGCCGCCAGATATAGCCAAGTTTGAGACAAAAGATACAAAAGAAGAAGAAGAAGAAGAAGAAGAAGAAGATGAAGAAGAAGACGAAGAAGAAGCAAAAGAAGAAGCCAATGACATTATGGAACCTTTTACCCCTCCAAAACGAAAATACGTGAAAATGGAGCCCAGTAGCACACCTGTAAATTATGGAGATTATTCCTTAACATCTGAAGAAGAATTCGCAATACCTAAACATTCAAGAACATTGACAGGAAGGTCTCCTGTCACCTCCCCCGATACGTCTGGATACATAGTTTCAAACTATTTAAAGCTATTCACTTATAATAGCCCTAAAATTGATCCAACCTATGGAGTTTACTATGATGACAACGCGTGGAGAATCGGGAATTCAACGTTTGATGTTGATCATGTGCGAAATATTGTTATCAAGGGGAAGAGCTATAAAACAACTTTCTGGTTATGTGAGCTGCTATTTATGAAAGATCCTGTAAAAAGTCTATATACTAAAGAGGATTTAATTAATTATGGATCTATTTTAAGACATACCAATGCATATAAATGTGACTATGCTGAAGATGGACAAATAAAAGGTACTAGAGCGGCTAAGTATAAAGCTATAATCAGTAAACTTATACAGCATAAAGGCATGGGACTAATGCGTCTGCCTAAGGAAAACATTGATCACATTTACTGGGATGATCCAAATGAATTAGTGAATAGACTACGCCTTCTAATGGCATCAAAGCAGGCTGGAAACACCAGTCACAACAATGAAATTGTATTCATCCTAGAGGAGTTGCGAGACGCAGGTATTATAGTTGAAATACTACTCCATTACCATACTTCTACACAATCTACAGATGAGCGTTGACAAGTTTGAACGTTTCTCTAAGCGGGTGAACGTGGACCAACAGGAGCTCAGGGACCAGCCGGTAAACAAGGAACTCAAGGAAAAGATGGTAAACAAGGAGCTCAGGGTCCTGCTGGTGAACAAGGAGAGCGGGGTATTGGATTTAATTTAACGATAAACGGAGACTACGATCTAACCTCAAAGTGTGTAAAACGACTTGGTGAACCCCTTGAAAATGTTAATGCTACTACCAAAGCCTATGTTGACAAGAAAATTAAAATAAGTGTGGAAGAAATAAGAAAAACTATTAATATTGAGGTGACAAATTTAACGCTATATATCAATGACGAAATCGCGAAGATTGAAACTATCTGTTTACTTCAGTAATAGATAAGAAAGACTTGACACCAAAAGATGGTGTATATGAGTAAAAACTCTTGAGAAATCTGTTTCATTTATAATTACGATGAGTAAGCGACAAGTGGTAAATGAGCTGCATAAACCAGCGAGAAAAAATTTTAAACGACGTCGTGTGATTATCAAAGGACTAGATGACTTGTGGCAGGCAGACTTGGTTGAAATGGATCCCTACAAGTATGTGAACAAGGGTTACCGCTATCTGCTGACAGTAATCCTCAAAGCATCAATAGTAGAACGATTTAACCGAACTCTAAAGGATATGATGTGGAAGGAATTCAGCTTTAATGGAACTTATCAGTTGATTGGTATGGTAAACAAACTGCTCACTGAATACAACTCAAGAATACATCGAACTACGAAAATGGGACCACGTGATATCAACACTTCCAATGAGAAACAACTGCTTTCAACTGTATTCAATCA
This sequence comes from Dioctria linearis, assembly GCA_963930735.1. Classification (NCBI taxonomy): domain Eukaryota; kingdom Metazoa; phylum Arthropoda; class Insecta; order Diptera; family Asilidae; genus Dioctria; species Dioctria linearis. Next base: position 90,543,830 of record OZ005741.1, read on the forward strand.
TATAAAAATTGTTGTTCCTGCAAAGTATAAAGTTGGGAACTTTGTACGAATCAGCAAATACTAGCATATATTTGAGAAAGGCTATACACCAAACTGGACAGCTGAGATTTTATTAATTATAAAAGTTTAAAACACAAACGCCATCACATATCAGCTGGAAGATTATCAAGGAAATCCAATCACAAGAGGCTTTTATGAATTGGAACTGCTGAAAGTTAAACACCCAAACCTATATCTCGTAGAGAAAATCATAAAGAAGAGTGGAGATAAAGCTTACGTTAAATGGCTCGGATTTTCATCAAAACACAATTCTTGGATTAATAACAAAGATGTTTTATAATTTCTTGAAAAACACCTATAATACAATTTATAATTCTTTATACATGTAGCTATATGCAAATTACTTTAATAAATGAAACTAAAACTATAATACATAATTTATTTCCACTGGATTAAGATTCTTTCTGGGGCGGCCACTTGTTGATCTGATGAAATGGAGTAATGCTCCAAGGTTAAGCATCCATCGTTCCGCTCATAATATGTCCCTTATTGCCGCTAGGGAACCTTACTCAAGAAATGACGTTTGCGCCCGAACAGATTTCGCTAATATCTCGAAAACCGGAGCCCGTAGAGGATTTCTGATGAAAATTTCATTACCCCCGCCCCCCCCCCCTCCCTATCTTTATTACCCCCCCCCCCCCCCCCCCCACATACCGTACGGCTAGAATCCATTGGCATGAACAAAAATTTCCTTGCGTTATTAGTAATATTAGTTCAAAACCAAAAGCCTACATTTAGGCGCTCAAGAAAAATCATAATTAAAAAGCCTACATTGAGGTGCACCACATATCTATCTAAGAAAACCGTAGTACCGTAACATGCCAAGTGAAGCAAAAAACTTCACACATCCAAGAAAACCGTAGTATGCTTCTACGTGTGGGCACAGAAAACCGTAGCATGCAGCCACGTGTGGGCAAAAGTAAAGCAAGAAACTTCCCAAAACCGTAGCATGCTGCTACGTGTGGGCCAAAAGTGAAGCAAAAAACTTCACATATCCAAGAGAATTGTACCACACATCCAAAGCCGTAGTACCGGAGCATGCTGGTAGTATCGGCTATTGCCGTTAGGGTGTAGTCAGGACCAAATTACACACACACACACCCAAGGAAACCGTAGAACCGGAGCATGCTGGTAGTACCGGCTAATGCCGCTAGGGCGCAGCCAAGACCAAATGACACATCCCGGTAGTAACGGTTAATCCAGCTAGGGTGCAGTCAAGACTCAATGGTGCATCCAAGACAATAACCAGTACAGTCAAGAAACACCGCAGCATGCTGGTAGTATCGGCTAATGCCGCTAGGGCGCAGTTGCTGCATAGTACTGAAAGTGATCTCGTATCTCCAAAACTCGAGATGAAAAACTTAATGTCAACTTAGAGGCTACGAGTCCGAGATGAAAAATAAGCGAACTCCAGAAACAAAATCGAAATCTTATGTTAATTCCCTATGCTGGAGAGTGCTAAAAGTGGTTTCGTATCCCCAAAGTGGTCACGTATCCGAAAGGCTCGAGATGAAAAATAAGCGAACTTCAGAAACAAACTCGAAATCCTATGCTATTTCCCTATGCTGGAGAGTGCTAAAAGTGGTCTCGTATTCCCCAAATTGGTCTCGTTTCCACAACATCCAAGACATAAACCCATACAGCCAAGACACAAACCCACATTTAGTATGGACTGAACCCACCTAGCGACGGTGGCGCCATCTGTGGTGAAATCCTGGAGGCTTAAAAAGTGTTCCAGAACTGTCCTAGTGTAACTACTAAAGAGGAATTAATTGGGCTGCCAATTTGGCTACTTTGGCGTAGTCTGCCATTTTAAGTTCGACTTTTTTACCAAATCGCCTGGGTGATTAGTAAATGATACCGTTCCGATATAAGTGTCGTCTGAACTGGTTTCCAAAAGGGAATCGCCCAGCCAATTCAAAACTATTTCACCCGCGGATGGCTCGCTATCACTGACTTCACTTTCACTTATTCTAACACTATTTTCCTTAGTGAGCGAGTGTGAGAATCCCTCATACTTTAAGAGCTCTTCTTTAAATCGCTCTGTGTACTCTTTAAACTTTCATACTTTCGCGAGCCTTTGCTCACCAGCCTGAGTAACTTTTTTATTTAAAACGTCACACTCAGAAACAGTTAGTTTGTGGGTTTCTCTCACTCTCTCTTCTAAATATTTTAAATATGAATTTAAATCTGAATTTCTGTGGCTTACTTGGGCAGAACCTTGAAGTATTGTTCCGCTCCGTAATGTGACTCCTCTGAGCTGCGGCGATTTCTTCTGTGGAATTGATGCGGAAGATGGTGGTGAAGAGGATTCTGTATCTGGAACTCGTGGCTGTATTTCCTCCATTGTTGGAGTTCCTCTAGGGTTATCTCCTGTTTGTGTGGCTGAAATCTTGGGTGTAGCGTTGTTTTCCGACATACAACTTTGTGGTTTTGGGCACAGGCGTGCCTTAGGCCTGCTTCCTATATTCCCTGCGTTGCTGTGGTTGATAAGCTAGGGGCGCTTAATGCCTTCTTCGTGTTCCCTTTGGTGTAGCTTGAAAGGGGCTTTTTAGCCTTCTTCGCAGTCCTCCCAAGCTTTAAACTGTTGACAGTCTTCCTTCAATGCGTGCAAGCTGTTATTCTTCTTTGGAGTTAACTTCGTGTGATATCCTGGGCAGGGATGAAGCCCACGTATGTCCAACGTTGGCACTTTGTGCTTTGATGAGGGGGTGTCTGCTTGCTAAGCAGAGGCAGCTAATGTTGAATTACCCCGAGCGTTGGGGGCGATGAGACCAAACAGGCCTAATCTAATTAACCCCTTTTTTGTTCGCAGGATAGCGGCTTTTCAAGCTCTTTTGTTTTGTTTTTTTAGCTTTGAAAAAACTGGCTTCCACTATCCTACCGGCTGCGCCAATTTTGTTACACTTTCTTGGGGAAAAGTACAACACTTCGACTTTCTTTATAAAACCTTTTATTTCATAGTCGAATCCAATTAACGTGTCCTAAGAACAATTTGGTTACACTCTGATTTTGTTTTTCTTTTATAACAAACTTTGGTTTGCATGATCTTAAGTTGAAGAACTTTCGATGCATACAAATGGTAATTTAGGTATATGTATGTATGTGCATAGTATTACTAATCGAGGTGTATGTATGTATAAATATACATACATTATATTACGAGATTCCCAGATTTGGGAATCTGTACTGTAATTAATACTAATCGAGGTGTATGTATATACAAATATACATACATAATATTACGAGATTCCCAGATTTGGGAATCTGTACTGTAACAACAGTTCTTCTTCATACATGTCAAAACTTTCATTTATTTATAATTTTCCATACCTGTGAAACTTTTAATTTATTTCAATTTTCTATATATGTCAAAGTTTTCAGTTAATTTTAGTTTTATACATCTGTCAAACGCTCTGTTTTAATTTAGTATTTGCCAAGCTTTCATTCAACTTTACCTTTCTAGTTGGCACTATTCATTTTGCTATGGAAGACGTGTCAAGATAATTATTTGCAAAATTTTTGTGATCCCACGTCTAGGCACAAGTCCGGCAAAATTCTTGTGCTTCGTGCTGCTACGTGTGGTTTGCCCTTTATTTGGGCCGAACTAGATGTCGCGCAGAATTGTAGAAATTGCATGGTCTCAATTTCTACCTCTGACAGATCAGCTGACTGAAATACCAAGGATTTGGTTCGGTGTTTTGATATTTGTCCACTGGGTATGGATTCTTCCAGTTCAATCAATTTTAATTTATCACGTAATATGGCAAGAGGAATCAAAATTGCATCGCCTGTTGGTGTAATTGGATTACTACTTAAAACCGTGCCAGTTTAAACAGGTTTGACCAAACTGTCCACAGCACTTCGATGAATAAACATAGCCTAACGAACTGATCAGATCCACTTGAAACAAAATTATAAAATTGTAAAAGATTGGTCATTTCCCGTGAAACCTCTCCAGCAAGTTTTAAATATTCATGTTTTAAAAAAGAAAACAAATTGCGCTATTTTGTGTGTTATATTTAAAAATACTCTCTCTTATCAGTTCATTTGTCCGGATAATGGGTAATCAAATTAGTTTTAATATTCTCCCATCATGTTGGTGCGCCATACACATTCAACACCGCATTCGCGTTGCCAATAATTCTATTTCTTATAGCTCTCAAAATAATTTTAGTATCATTTGTTCCATCAAATCCAATCATTAGCCCTAGGATCTCTTCGGCATAGTCAATGAAATCGAACAAAGGTCTCGAATTACCATCCAAATTAAGTAAATCTTTAATGCCATCCGAAATCTTTAAGTTTGTTAGAGTTTGACTAACATTAGCATATTATTACTATTACTAACATTAGGAGTATTACTATTATTACTAGCATGATTTATTCTTGCATTTCCTTTTATCGCCAAGGGCATTAATATGATCAGAGATGTTAGTTCCTTGATTAATTTGATTTCCCATTATAAGACCGAAATCATTTTTCACTTTTTTATTATTTAATTCAAGTTTATTTTCATTTAATTTATTTAAATCTAAACTATTCCTAATTTATTTTTAAAAGAAATTTCAGAATCAGAATTATAATTGGAGTATCCGTATATCGCGGCGTTATTTAATGGCTTTTGAGTAATGTACGGAACTTTGGGATTTGTTTGCTTTTTGTAATTTGATTTAATGAAGAAGGACACGAGGGACTTGTATTCGTGTGGCTCTTGAAGCTGAAGGATTGAATTCCACCAAACAACAATATACTCTCGCAATTGTGCTTCTATCCAACTATAGTCGTCTAACCAACTTACTGAGTAGTTACGCTATGCCGGTTCTGGCCCACTTTTTCCATACAAAAAGTGCAAGGTAGAATCCAACTATTTTGGTGGCTCTGGTCCAGGCTCTGGGCCACTGGGGATTCCGTCTAGTGGTCTACGTCACAGGGCCTGCCTGGGGGAATTCCTTTGCTACCGTCTGGCTGACCAGGGGATGACGTCATCTGGTTGGCTGATCCCCATCAGCTATTCAAGCTCTTGTCTGGATTGAGCGTGGGCCAACAGGAGCTCAGGGCCAGCCGGTAAATAAGGAACTCAAGGACCAGATGGTAAGCAAGGAGCTCAGGGTCCAGCTGGTGGACAAGGAGATCGGGGTATTGGATTTAATTTAACGATAAACGGAGACTACGATCTAAACTCAAAGTGTATAAAGGGACTTGGTGAACCCCTTGAAAATGTTAATGCTACTACCAAAGCCTATGTTGACAAGAAAATTAAAATAAGTGTGGAAGAAATAAGAAAAACTATTAATATTGAGGTGACAAATTTAACGCTATATATCAATGACGAAATCGCGAAGATTGAAACTATCTGTTTACTTCAGTAATAGATAAGAAAGACTTGACACCAAAAGATGGTGTATATGAGTAAAAACTCTTGAGAAATCTGTTTCATTTATAATTACGATGAGTAAGCGACAAGTGGTAAATGAGCTGCATAAACCAGCGAGAAAAAATTTTAAACGACGTCGTGTGATTATCAAAGGACTAGATGACTTGTGGCAGGCAGACTTGGTTGAAATGGATCCCTACAAGTATGTGAACAAGGGTTACCGCTATCTGCTGACAGTAATCCTCAAAGCATCAATAGTAGAACGATTTAACCGAACTCTAAAGGATATGATGTGGAAGGAATTCAGCTTTAATGGAACTTATCAGTTGATTGGTATGGTAAACAAACTGCTCACTGAATACAACTCAAGAATACATCGAACTACGAAAATGGGACCACGTGATATCAACACTTCGAATGAGAAACAGCTGCTTTCAACTGTATTCAATCATATAAAAATTGTTGTTCCTGCAAAGTATAAAGTTGGGAACTTTGTACGAATCAGCAAATACTAGCATATATTTGAGAAAGGCTATACACCAAACTGGACAGCTGAGATTTTATTAATTATAAAAGTTTAAAACACAAACGCCATCACATATCAGCTGGAAGATTATCAAGGAAATCCAATCACAAGAGGCTTTTATGAATTGGAACTGCTGAAAGTTAAACACCCAAACCTATATCTCGTAGAGAAAATCATAAAGAAGAGTGGAGATAAAGCTTACGTTAAATGGCTCGGATTTTCATCAAAACACAATTCTTGGATTAATAACAAAGATGTTTTATAATTTCTTGAAAAAACACCTATAATACAATTTATAATACTTTATACATGTAGCTATATGCAAATTACTTTAATAAATGAAACTAAAACTATAATACATAATTTATTTCCACTGGATTAAGATTCTTTCTGGGGCTGCCACTTGTTGATCTGATGAAATGGAGTAATGCTCCAAGGTTAAGCATCCATCGTTCCGCTCATAATATGTCCCTTATTGCCGCTAGGGAACCTTACTCAAGAAATGACGTTTGCGCCCGAACAGATGTCGCTAATATCTCGAAAACCGGAGCCCGTAGAGGATTTCTGATGAAAATTTCATTACCCCTCCTCCCTATCTTTATTACCCCCCCCCCCCCCCTCGTATCTCCAAAACTCGAGATGAAAAACTTAATGTCAACTTAGAGGCTACGAGTCCGAGATGAAAAATAAGCGAACTCCAGAAACAAAATCGAAATTTTATGTTAATTCCCTATGCTGGAGAGTGCTAAAAGTGATTTCGTATCCCCAAAGTGGTCACGTATACGAAAGGCTCGAGATGAAAAATAAGCGAACTTCAGAAACAAATTCGAAATCCTATGCTATTTCCCTATGCTGGAGAGTGCTAAAAGTAGTCTCGTATTCCCCAAATTGGTCTCATTTCCCCAACATCCAAGACATAAACCCATACAGCCAAGACACAAACCCACATTTAGTATGGACTGAACCCACCTAGCGACGGTGGCGCCATCTGTGGTGAAATCCTGGAGGCTTAAAAAGTGTTCCAGAACTGTCCTAGTGTAACTACTAAAGAGGAATTAATTGGGCTGCCAATTTGGCTACTTTGGCGTAGTCTGCCATTTTAAGTTCGACTTTTTTACCAAATCGCCTGGGTGATTAGTAAATGATACCGTTCCGATATAACTGTCGTCTGAACTGGTTTCCAAAAGGGAATCGCCAGCCAATTCAAAACTATTTCACCCGCGGATGGCTCGCTATCACTGACTTCACTTTCACTTATTCTAACACTATTTTCCTTAGTGAGCGAGTGTGAGAATCCCTCATACTTTAAGAGCTCTTCTTTAAATCGCTCTGTGTACTCTTTAAACTTTCGTACTTTCGCGAGCCTTTGCTCACAAGCCTGAGTAACTTTTTTATTTAAAACGTCACACTCAGAAACAGTTAGTTTGTGGGTTTCTCTCACTCTCTCTTCTAAATATTTTAAATATGAATTTAAATCTGAATTTCTGTGGCTTACTTGGGCAGAACCTTGAAGTATTGTTCCGCTCCGTAATGTGACTCCTCTGAGCTGCGGCGATTTCTTCTGTGGAATTGATGCGGAAGATGGTGGTGAAGAAGATTCTGTATCTGGAACTCGTGGCTGTATTTCCTCCATTGTTGGAGTTCCTCTAGGGTTGTCTCCTGTTTGTGTGGCTGAAATCTTGGGTGTAGCGTTGTTTTCCGACATACAACTTTGTGGTTTTGGACACAGGGGGGCTTTAGGCCTGCTTCCTATATTCCCTGTGTTGCTGTGGTTGATAAACTAGGGGGGATTAATGCCTTCTTCGTGTTACCTTTGGTGTAGGTTGAAAGGGGGGTTTTTAGCCTTCTTCGCATTCCTCCCAAACTTTAAAATGTTGACAGTCTTCCTTGAACGCGTGGAAGTTGTTATTCTTCTTTGGAGTTAACTTCGTCCGATATCCTGGGCAGGGATGAAGCCCACTTATGTCCCACGTTGGTACTTTGTGCTTGCTAAGCAGAGGCAGCTAATGTTGAATTTCCCCGAGCGTTGGGGGCGATTAGACCAAATAGGCCTAATCTAATTAACCCCTTTGTTGTTCGCAGGATAGCGGATTTTCAAGCTCTTATGTTTTTTTTTTAGCTTTGAAAAAACTGGCTTCCACTATCCTACCGGCTGCGCCAATTTTGTTACACTTTCTTGGGGAAAAGTACAACATTTCGACTTTCTTTATAAAACCCTTTATTTCATAGTCGAATCCAATTAACGTGTCCTAAGAACAATTTGGTTACACTCTGATTTTGTTCTATCTTTTATAACAAACTTTGGTTTGCATGATCTTAAGTTGAAGAACTTTCGATGCATACAAATGGTAATTTAGGTATATGCGTTCAGTCCTTACATATATGTAAGATCCCACGATGGATTTCTTACTTTCAAGACGTTCGTAAAGCTTGAGGCAGCAAGCTGAGTAATACTCCATCGATGCCTAATCTACCTAGAAACGAAGAAAGAAGACACAAAGTATCATTCAAATTTATTTTATATACAAATAATACTTATCTAATTAAATCCTCCAGCACATCAGCTCGCATTCGAAAGTCGTTTTTGGAATGATTATTCATTCAATAAAAAGCTACTGCTCCTCCTCTACCATTTATCTAAAACAATTTATATAAAAATCATTAATTAAACAACACAATTCCATAAAATATACCACAGTCTACTTACCTCCGTATATTTACAAATTTGTCGATGACATCAAGTGACATTACGTCAGCCAGCTGTCTGTGGTACATTCAGACAACGTATCAATCGTTGCTAGGGCAACACCAAGAGGCGAGAATTCGTAACTGGTTACAGCGGCTATATAAAGCCGATGAAATTCAGTAGATGGCACCATTCTTTTGGCAGAGTTGATCTGTATCAGAGCTAGTCTGAGTAAAAAGAATTGTGTTTCCTACCTTTTACAGAAGATAATTCTGGTCAGGGATAACCTGAATTTCCTTTCCCATTACACAGAAGATAATTCTGGTCAGGGATAACCTGAATTTCCTTCCCATTACACAGAAGATAATTCTGGTCAGGGATAACCTGACTTTCCTTTCACATTACACAGAAGATAATTCTGGTCAGGGATAACCTGAATTTCCTTTCCCATTACACAGAAGATAATTCTGATCAGGGATAACCTGAGTGTCTCAACTTTCCATAAAATCATTTACTTCTGTGTGCCCTCACGCATCAGCACAGAAGATAATTCTGATCAGGGATAACCTGAGTGCTAGAATTCTCTAGAAGTTTTTTACTTCCGTGTGCTTAGACGTTACACCCCTTTGAAATTTATTTCAGAAAATTTTAATTTATTCATAGAAGATTAACATTTTGCTTCTTCTTCTTTTTCAGAATAAATAATTCAAGGGTGGCGAACTGCGGAGTTGTTTTGAATTATTGAATTTATTTTTTATATTTTTGAATTTTTACTATTGAATTTGATATTAGTTTGTAGGGTAGTTTTAGATTGATTTTATTATTGAATTATTGTGATATTTAGTTAAGCAAATTTAAGTTTTAAATAAATGTTTTATATTTGAATTTTAAAACTGAGTTGTCCATCAGAAACCGGCACTCCCTTCCTTACGTTCGAGACTAGATCTCACATTGGTCCTTCGAGCCGGATAACTCAGTCGAATCAAATATAAAATTGAATACATTGCTTAATACTATCACGTGATTCAAGCCTCTCTATACAAAATGCCTACAGATGATGAAGGCAGTATATCTGACGCCGGGGACGAAACCATTAGCTCAGTATTAGAGTTGGTTGAGTCTCAGAAAGAGGTCAACGATTTACTGGAAGACCTCTTTAGAAGGCATCAAAGAGAAGGTAAAAAGAAAACTGTCAAATCGACAGAAAAACGCCTACAAACGTTCACCGAATATTGGAAAGAATTCCAAACGCGGCATAGAGTAATTCAAAAGAGACCGACAAAGGAAGATCGCAAATTAGAATATTTCACCTCTTCAGCATGATTGTAGTGCTCAGGAGATATAGCACTGTCAGTCAGTTTATTGTAGAACGCTTCCTGTGTTGGCAAGTTCCGGAAATCCAATTTATCCCCGTCATCAATAAAATCATATGGGAAGACACCCTTGCGTGTAAGAAGTTTGATAGTGTCATCACCAATCCCTGCCATACTGATCTTGTAGTGTTGTTATGGCCCAATATACGGAAGATTCTTCCAGCAGCCAAGGGCGCATTTTAGTGAAATAATTAGCAATTGCTAAACAGTAACGTCGCATTGTACTGTTCTGCAACTGTCGGTTATTTTGCTGATTAGCTCAACAGCTGGCTGCGATGAGCGCTTAGTGGAGCAATCGACGATTACAATAATAATTAACCTAGCATGGTAATTATTATGTAAAGCGATTGTTTACTACTGAGCGACTCAGGTGCTGCAACCGGTAGAACAAACGGCAAGGTTGTTGTCGTTTGTTTACATCCGCGTTGTTAAGTAAAGTCTACTTCCGAATATTGGTGCATAAAAGACCAATGACTGGACTGGCGAGTGCCTGTAGTATCTTTTAGCCGCTCAGTTATCACTCATCGCGATATCAAGTTACAGTTCGGTTCAGATTGGTTTTGCTTTTAAAAGGTATTAAGATAGGTCAGTTTGGTTTATGGTTTAATAAAGAAACTGTGTTAAAAGAAATTCGAGTATCGCTTTTAATTATTGGATTCGTTAATTCGATTGCTCAAGGGGCACGACAATTTGGCGCAGCCGGTTTAGAAAGGTATATTTTTAAAATTTATATATATTGGGAGTTAAGCTTTTTTAGCTGCTCCATTTTTTTTATTTTTTGGGAGTTAAGCTTTTTTAGCTGCTCCATTTTTGTTAATTGTGGGAGTTCTGCTTCTTTTAGCTGCTCCATTCTTAATTTTATTTACTTTTCAGGTTAATTAAGAATTGTTAAATTTAGTGTATTATAGGATCTTTCAGTCTAAAGTGATATTTGGTGGGTTTTTGCTCTTTTGGCGACAAATAAAAAAAAAATAATTAAAATTTGTTAAATAAGATGAATGTGTTTGTATAGAGTAAGGTGTTGATAAGTTGAAGCCGTGATCTTCATTTCACGCAAGCATTAGTTAAAATAGAAATTCGAATTGAATAAATTGGTTTGGGATAAATGTGTAAAGTGCCTAGTAAGAAGAGAATTGTGTGATAAATAATTAATTTGCATAGAGTAGGGAGCTTGTAATTTTATTTCGTGATTCTTGTTTCTTGTGTATAAAGTTTTCAATGTCACGTTTCATTTTAGGCGTTGATCATACGCACGTATATGCAATTTTTCGGATTTTTAATAGTCGTAGTAACTACTGAAGCTCCCATGTAATATGACAGAGTTGGGGAGTTTTGTTTGTGAGAGTTGAAAGAGATACCAAGAAAGTTAGGGTGATATTGTTATAGTTTAGGTTTGATTTTATAAAAATATAGATCTGAGATTGAATGAGGAAATTGGGAAAAATTTGAATTAGTTTTACTAGGTGTAGTTTAAAATTAATTAACTTTTGTGTAAGTTGTTTTGTTGGGTGAGATTGTTTTCTTGGTTAGGTGTTATATATAATATATATCTGTAACTCGGCTTAGATTGGAGGGAAAAGAGAGAGGAATTAGATGATCTTCTGGTTCAGACTTCAATGTCGGTGGGTAGAAGTAATGTACTGACAAGAGAGCAACTGTTACGGTTCGAAACTCAAGAGAAGGAATTAGAGGAAAGATCGCAGGAGCTAAAAGAGTGTAAGGAGAAGTTAGAAAGCTACGAGCAAGACTGGCAATATATTGGAGAGCATCTCACGGCAGAGTTGCAAAAACGAACATCAAGTGAAGAATCGAGAAAATTGATTCAGGAGTGGAATACAGCTGCCAAGTCCTGTACGAAAGGCGAAGCTTTAGACTTGCTGGTAACGGCTACACTCGAGGTGATCCAAAGGGGTGAGATCCAAGCAGAACAATTCTTAGAAGAAGAGAAAAGAAAAAACAAGGGTCTAATAAAGAAAATATTGTCTTTGAAACAGCAACTGAAGGAAGCAGAAGAGGCAGCGGAGGCACTGGAGACAGAATTAAGAGCCGAGGTTCCAATGCCGCAAGAGAAAGTATACAGGCAAGAAGTCAGTAATAAGTGGACACCAAGGAAATTAGTGTTCTGGGATAAACCACGAGAAACGAAAGATAGGCAAGATATTTCAGCTAAGAGTAGCTCATCGAAGGGAAAGACAAAAGAACCAGGAAGCAATAAATCATACGGATTGCCCAAGAACAGTATGGCGGAAGCACATGGGAAAGTTATGGATATGGTATCCAAATATATACCATTATTTTCTGGGGAAAAGTCACCAAAGCTGGGCAAAGAATTGTACCGTTTCCTGAATTGCAGCAAGGAACTCTACGATCAATTGACTACTGAAGAAAAAGCTATCTTTATCAAATGTGTGAAATTTCGGCTTACAGATGACGCTTATTATCTAGTGTGTTCCCAGGAGCCGAAGGATCTTGAAACTCTGCAGCAAGTTATTACAACTGCATATACGCCACGAAAATCGTTCAGTGAGCTACGTACGGAAATGTTGGAGTGTAAACAAAGACCTGGAGAGGACATTCAAGAATTCGCTGACAGAATGAAAGAGCTTCTGGACAAAATTAAAACAGCAGTCACAGCTAAGTACCCAAATAAGGAAGGGGGACTAATAGCAGAATTGGAAGCTGATGCAGTGGCTACTTTTAAAGCAGGTGTAGGGAATAAGGCAACGCAAGTGCATCTGACGGGAAGGAGATTCCAATCTCTAGATGAAGTACAAGAAGAAGCTAGTTATTTCGAGAAGGATGCAACCAGGCTCCAGAGTAGAGAACCAGAAGCCTGGGGAAGTGGGAGAAAACTGAATTCCGAAACAATGCGAGATAGCTGGGGGACTAATCGTTTCAACAATAATACCAGCAGACCATTCAGAGAAGCCGTACAGAAGGGCCCATCTCCAGCAACAGCAGGAATATATCGTGGATCACAGGCTAGGGCAACGCCGCCTAGGCCCATCCAGTGCTTCCAGTGTGGGCAAAGAGGGCATATTGCTAGGGAATGCCAATCAAGAAAACAGCCACCATACTGTGTAAAATGCCGAAACTATGGTCACGATACTGCTAGTTGCCGAAGACAAAGCATAAGGTTCGCGGATACTTCAATTGGTTCTCCAGGACAGCTGCAAACAGACCCAGAAATCCTTTATTGCCAATTTTGTAGAACCTGCGATCATTATACCGCAAACTGCTTGAAGAAATATCTAGCGGAACAAGAAGCTCTAAAGAAGGGAAACGGGGAGCGGCAGCTGGGGGAATTATCCGCAGCTGCCTTCAATTAACGGAATTTAAGACCGTGAAAACCTCACAGAAAGAAGCCAGTGTCATAGAGTTAAGTTTGTTAAATAATTGCATTATCTCAGTAGAATCAAATATAGGTATAACGGGTAAATTAACAATATTAATAGATACAGGTGCAACATGTAATATAATTAAGGTAAATCGTATTAAAGGAAACACGCCTATACAAACTCTCAAGAAAATAATGATTGGAGGGTTGTTTGGGGCACAAGAAAGCTCAATTGGAACTTGCAAAGCCACACTACGCATGGGTGGAGTAGAACAGCCATGCGAGTTTAACACCATTTATGACACTAATTCGATTCCAGCTGACGGTATTCTGGGGATCGAGTTCCTGAAGGACAAAGCAGTCATTGATTGTATAAATGGAAAGCTGTCAGTGAAAGGCATGGAGAAAATAAAGGAAGAAAAACCTCTTTTTGGATGCATCACTGGAAAGGAGAAAATCGAGTTAATAGAGTTGAAGGAAAGCACCCAGGACAATCATCACCAGTTTATCCAGAAAGAAGAGTCAGTGTATTCTTCCCCAAAAGAGATTCAGCAACGAATGAAGAATCGAGTCGCAGCCTTGCGCGACATTATATCCAAAGCGGGCGTGGTATCAGATAGCCTCACAAAGTATCTTTCAGAAGTAGAATCTTACCAAGATGGTCAAATAAAAGAAAGAAAGATGACTTTTCCAAAAGAAGATGATGTACAGCCAGCTCTAACAGCTGAGGAGTGGCCTTTCGTACAATTGGTCGAGTCCCTTATCACGGGAACGAATCAAAAAGATTCTCAAGAAGCACCCATCAATAGGACTAAACCGATGGGGAGCAGAGAACAAGAAGGTGTAGCAGGAAAAAGGGAAAAGGAGCTGGAAATTCCTCGCATGGAAGTCCAGCGCGACCTCTCTAAAGCTACAGCTTACGCAGAGGCTCAGAGCGAAAATGTACATCTTACACAGCGAAAGGAAAAGTATTACTTAGGAACGAGTAAAACCACTCAGGTGACAAGAATTGAGTTGAACCCAAGAACAGAACGGCTGTTGGAAATTCCTGTCATAGGTGAGGAAGATTTAGTGTGCATGGCGGAAGAAATTAGGCCAGGAGTGTATTGTGGGAATGCTATAATTAAGCCAAGGAACGGTAAAGCGTAGGTAGGTATTATTAACGCAGGAAGGGAGCCCGTTGAACTAGTGAATTTCAGGCCGAGGCTTGAAAAATTGAGTAAGTATACTGTGCATCCAGTAGGACGGGATAAGGGTAAGATTGATAATCGCCAACAACGGCTCAAGCTAATGAAGGAATCACTGGTGCTGGGAGAAGACCTTAACTTCGAAGAAAGGGAAGGAGTAACCCATATTTGCTACGAATACTGTGATATTTTTCATTTGCCAGGCGATAAATTGTCATACACCCCGACGAAGACCTTTAAGTTACCGTTAATGGCTAATACGGCCCCCATACACAAAAAGCAATATCGCATGCCAGAAGCCCATCGAGAAGAGTGTCAGGAACAACTCAAAAAATTACTCGAGGACGATATCATCGAACCTAGTGACAGTCCATTTAATTTCCCCGTACTTCTAATTCCTAAGAAAGGAGTAGATGATAACGGTAAAAGAAAGTATCGGCTATGTGTAGACTTCAGAGAACTAAACAAAGTCTGCATCCCCTTTTCTTATCCCCTTCCCCGAATTGAGGACATTTTAGATCGTTTGGGTCATTCTAGATACTTCACCACGTTAGATTTAGCTAACGGGTACCACCAAGTATTAATCGACCCAAAAGACAGAGAAAAACGGCGTTTAGTACCAATTTTAATCATTTCCATTATAAACTTTTACCATTTGGTTTAAAAACGCCCCCCCCCCCATTTTTTCAATCCCTACTGAACGGAATTCTGACGGGACTTCAAGGGATTAAATGCTTCGTGTATCTCGACGATGTCGTGATATTTGCTAAGAGTTTGGACGAACATAACAGCAAACTACGAGAAGTTTTTCAGCGCTTCAGAGAACACAACCTTCAGTTGCAGCCTTCAAAATGTCAGTTTTTAAGGAAAGATGTAGTATACCTGGGCCATATTTGTTCAGAACAAGGGGTAAAGCCTGATAAACGATTAGTAGAAGTAGTGCAAAATTTCCCAAAACCAAAAACTGTTCATCAGGTTCAATCTTTTTTAGGCCTAGCCAATTATTATCGGAAATTTGTTCCGAATTTTTCAAAAATATTGGCACCCATTAATAGTTTATTAAAAAAAAGCGTTAAGTTCACATGGGGACTCGAGTGTGACAAGGCTTTCAGTCGTGTCAACGAAATTCTTACTACACCACCACTCTTGATATATCCGGATTTCATAAACGAATTTACGGTAATCACTGATGCAAGTGGGGAATCTTTAGGGGCAGTTCTGGAGCAAGAGGGCAAGCCAATTAGTTACGCTAGTCGTACTTTGAACATGGCAGAAAGAAACTACTCCACTACAGAGCGTGAGATGTTGGCCATTGTGTGGGCAGTACGGAACTATAGGTACTACCTTCTGGGCAAACCTTTCAAAATAGTAATGGATCACCAACTGCTACGGGGAGTTTTCAAGGTGAAGGACACTACTTCATCTATGCTCAGATTTCACCAAAAACTATCGGAGTATGAATTTGAGATTATATATAAAACTGGAAAGGAAAATGGTAATGCCGATGCCCTAAGCAGGATTCCAAGGCACATTGAGGAACCTGAGTCATATCATAACAAGGAGTACCCATGCCTTGCAATAACTCGTGCTCAAGCTGGGGAACAGAAAGAAAGGGAACAACCAAAACAAATACCGTTGCGAGATTCTGAAAACGAAGGTAACAGTATTGAAGGGACTGAGATAATCACCGAAGAAAAACTGAAGAAACCAGAACCAAAACTGGTGACCAATCCAGAAGAGATTGAGCTAATTCTAAGAGATTATCATGACTCTAGGTTTGGAGGACACTTTGGAAGGAACAAAACGCTCAACAGAGTAAAGCGCTTCTACCGTTGGAAGGGAATGAAGACTGATATAGCTCGGTATGTTAAACGTTGTACGATTTGCCAAAAAAATAAGCACGCTAGAGCCATCAAGATGCCATTAGTAGTAACGGAAATCGCGGAAAGACCTTTTGAGAAAGTCTATGTTGATTTACTTGGACCTTTGCCAGTCAGTCACAAGGGTAACAAGTACATCTTGTCTATGATGGATGATCTGACTAGATTTGTAGATTTCGTGGCGATACCAGACCAAGAAGCGAACACGGTAGCCCAGGCCTTATTTGAGCAAATCCTCAGCCGGTACTCGCTACCGAAACAGCTAGTAACGGATCAGGGAGCAAACTTCACTGGAGAAGTCTTAAAGGCTCTTTGTAAAATGTTGAAGATAAAGAAGCTGCAAACAACTGCCTACCATCCCCAGTCCAACGCTGTGGAGAGGCAGCATTCTACGCTAGCCAACTATCTGAGGAGTTTCGTTCATCGGGAGCCACGAAACTGGGACGAGCTGTTGAGAACCGCAGCGCATGCGTACAACAACACCGTGCATACAGGCACAAAACTTACACCCATGGAAACGTTGTTTGGATTTGTAGCGGAAATCCCCAGTAGCGTACAGCGGCAGCCTGAACCGGTTTACAATATGGATAAGTACCATTCGGTATTGCGGTTCAAATTGCAGAGGGCGTTTCAACTAGCTAGGGAGACCCTACTTAAAAGCAACCTAGTGGCAAAGAAGTACCATGACAATTCAGCTAGGCCGGAAGTCTTACATATTGGTGATAAAGTTCTAGTTAAAGACTTAGCTAGGGCAGGGAAATTAGCATCCATTTTTAAAGGTCCATATGAAGTAATTTACGTTCACAGTCCTGAGAATGTAACTATACTTCAAGGGAAAAAGCTCAAGCGGATTCATACGACTCATTTGAGAAGGTATCATGATTAATTTTAAGATTAGAGTTTGTTCGTCATATAAGGACGATAACCTAAGTGGAATGAAGCACGAGAGAACAGTTTTACAATTTGAATATTTTATTTTATTTAGTCTTTTTCTTAGTTTTTTTTTCTTGCAGAACAAGGTTCATTAAAGCATTTAGACTGAGAGGAAAGGAAAAAGAAGATTAGGCAGATGCGAAAAGATTGCCAATGGAGGGAAGTAAGTAAGTATATGTAAAAAAAAGGATGATTGAAGATTTTTTTTAAAAACAAAAAAACGAAATAGAAAAGAAAAAATAGAGATTTAAAAGAGAAGAAAGTAGAGTATACAAAGATTAATTGAATGAAAAAGAAGAAATAGAGAATTTAAAGGAAATAATAATTAAAAAAAAAGAGAAAGGAAAGAGGAATAGTAAACAAGATATAAAGATTTAAAAAAAAGGGATAAGAGATTTTGAAAGAAATAATGGAAAATAAATAAGAGGAGCTGTGGAAAGAAAGCATAAATAAGGGGTTAATAATAAAAAGATTTAAAAAAAGGGTTTTGAAATTTAAAGGAAAGATAAGTTTATATACAAGTTGTGTAAAGAGAAGAGAGAATTGCTAAAGAAAGAAAGTGTAAGAGAAATAAAGATTGTAAGAAAAAAAAATATTAGAATATATTAGGAGTTTATATTAAAGAAAAACAAACTTCATTTAGTCTAAGATTACTAGGATTGCCATAAATTTATATAGTTATAAAAGAAGGTTTAGCTTCGCGACGAAGGCGGTAGTAATTTTAATCTTCGCTTTGATAGCTGGGATACAAGCAGAGCAGGCAGGTTATAGCATCGAGCCGATACCACAGTCGGGAGTGTTGTTCGAGCGTCTCGGGGTAGTTAATTTCTACACGAAACATTGGACTATTCTGTCTAAGTTCCAAATACCAGATCTCACTGAAGACTTAAAATTCGTCAGCAACTGCAGCGGTTTGATAAGCGGAATATGTGCAGACGTAACCGATACTGGAGGCGTTGCAAGGTGTAAGCCAGCAGTCAAAGAGATAGGAGGCTGGGTGGAAAAAATTAAGCGTCAAGATGAGGAACTCTCGCATCATACCCAAAATGAGGCGCCCCGAAGAAACCAGCGTTCAATTTTTGATGGAGTGGGATCTCTGGCCAAGACACTGTTCGGAACCATGGACCATGCCGACTCGGAAGAAATACATGCAGCTATAGATGACCTTAATGAGAAGGAGAGCCGAACATTAAATCTACTGAAGGACCAAATTACAGTCGTCAAATCTACGTTCGATTTGTTTAATGCTTCAAGGCTACAGGCAGCAGAAGAGAGAGAAGAACTACAAAATAAACTTTCAACCATCGTTAAAGAGCAGCAGGGTCAATATCGGGAATTATCGTCATTGAAACTAAGAATAGAATTGAGTGAGGTAATTACGCTAATGAGCCTTCACTTAAGAGAAATCAGCGAAATGCAAGAAACAATGATGAGCATATTAATCTCCCTAAGCGTAGGCAAGCTACACCCGCTGATAATTCATGCACGAGAGATGACGGAGATAATGAAGAATGCCACTAGTAAACTGGATTTAGATGAAAAATTCCAGAATTTCCAATTGCTGGTACAAATTGCAAAGGTACAAGCACTCCAGGTAGGCCAAGAAATCCTAGTCAGGGTAGATATCCCACAGCCCCAACGAGTTGCATTTGACTTACATAAGGTATACACGATCCCGATAGCTATAGATGAATTTGGGTATCATGTATATGATCTGAACGCTGAATTTGTGGCAGCCAACAATCATGAACGACAGTATGTCTTGCTGCGTTACCAACAGTACCAGTAGTGCCAGAGGTTGTTAACCGTATCGGACTACCCGCAAATCTTATGTCCACAATTAGCCCCAACTATTACTGCTATTGGAGAAAACTGTGTGCTGAACCTTTTCCGGAGCTTCAACGTAAATGCGAAGGCCTGTAAGGAAAGAGTTACAGCAAAGTGGAGCAGCTTAGTGAGAATGGTAACGAGAAACCACTGGTTATTTGTGATGTCTGAGAAGACCAAGCTGGAAGTAAACTGCCAACATTCACCAACTTCCATCGGTGAGCTGAAGCACACAGGGGTATTATTCATCGAAGAACATTGTCACCTGCAAATCGGTGACCTACGAATACAAGCTGAAGATGCCGCACAGCGTAATATATCTCTATGGCAGCCCAGACGAATGGAGTTACCAGCCTGGAACAGCATCGCAACACAGACAAACAGGCAGAGAGAGGAGGTAGTAGAAGGCAAAAAGGACGAAATACGATTGCTGGCTAGTGACAAGTTTAATCAAGCATGGAGAGAGCAGGATGCCGCTATAAAGAGGGTTGAAGACAAGATAAGCACGGAGGAGGCAAGTAGTTGCGCCATTCCACATCCAATACATTTAGCAGCGACAACTACTACCGCATGTTTAGCCGTCATCAGCTTAGTAATCTTGATAGGAGTATTATGCCATTTGAAGCGCTGGAAGAGGAACTACACCCAAGCCGGCACCAACAGAGTGATTCAACCTATAGTTCATAAGTCAGAGCAGCAACCCAAGGCCCAAAATGCAAACATAACCATTGAGACAATCTTGCCCACGACAGCGAACTTGCCAACCACCAATCTGCCAACTATTGTGGGGAAACAACTTGTGCAGCTAGAGTAGCCGCCATAGGTTTAGTTAGGTATATATATATTTTTTGCACTTGTATAACGAAGAAGTAATTTAAGGGTAACCTATAGTTAGAGATTAACGTATAAATTTATATAGAAATAAAAATATGTATATATGGTTATTAATATTAAATCATGTTCAATGGAAAGGAATGGATTAATTATTATAAGATTCAAATGTAGGAAATTATTAGTATAATAAGGTATTTAAGAAGTGGAGGAAGTTTCCAAGAAAGGACATGTGAAGTAAAAAAAAAGTAAATAGATATGTTGTAAAATCAGAATAAAAAAGAAATGAGATGAAAGTAATTAGGAAATTAAATGTGAAAATGAAATGTTGAACTTAAAGAAATTAAATGTAAAATCAAAATAATAAAAAGAAATGATGTAAAAAGATGTAAAAATGAAAGAAAGGAATTAAATGTGAAAATGAAATATTGAATTTAAAGAAGTTAAATGTAAAATAAAATAAAAAGAGAAATGATGTAAAAAATAAGACAATTTAGATAGTAGGTAATGAAAAATGTAAAGAGTCTGAACCGAACGAGGATAAAGACATTTTCAGTTTTAATTAAGATTTTTGCATTCTCCAGATCTAGTTCCCGACGGAAACTAGTTTTTCCAAGTGGGGAGGGATGTTATGGTCCAATATACCGAAGATTCTTCCAGCAGCCAAGGGCGCATTTTAGTGAAATAATTAGCAATTGCTAAACAGTAACGTCGCATTGTACTGTTCTGCAACTGTCGGTTATTTTGCTGATTAGCTCAACAGCTGGCTGCGATGAGCGCTTAGTGGAGCAATCGACGATTACAATAATAATTAACCTAGCATGGTAATTATTATGTAAAGCGATTGTTTACTACTGAGCGACTCAGGTGCTGCAACCGGTAGAACAAACGGCAAGGTTGTTGTCGTTTGTTTACATCCGCGTTGTTAAGTAAAGTCTACTTTCGAATATTGGTGCATAAGAGACCACTGAGTTACAGTTCGGTTCAGATTGGTTTTGCTTTTAAAAGGTATTAAGATAGGTCAGTTTGGTTTATGGTTTAATAAAGAAACTGTGTTAAAAGAAATTCGAGTATCGCTTTTAATTATTGGATTCGTTAATTTGATTGCTCAAGGGGCACGACAGTGTTAGTTTATCCATCGACAGCAATGATGATAGCTTATTTAAAGATTCTGCCATAAAACGGAAGGAATCCATGAGTCTGAACTTTATATGACTGGCTTCCATGTGCTTGGTGAACGAGATATATCTTTCCTTGTTTATTGGCAAGAGATCAACTTTTCCTGGGAAAGATGTAGCTATATCCTTAATAATGAAGTGAGCATCATATCCGGATAAATTATGAAAAATGACTGGAACTATGGAGCAATCTTGATACATGAGATTGCATGCATTGTGCGCTGGTCCTCGATATTTTCCTGTTAAAAAAAATTATGAAAAAAATGAATGGAATTATGATTCTCAGTATTTACCTGTTAAGTGGCAATGGTCTCGGACTCGTTCCTCATCGGCTGCCAACGTTTTTTCACATATATGGCAGCAAGTACTTTCCATATGTGAACGCCTTTCCTCTTTAGTCAGGGGCTGCATTGGTCTGATATTCAGCTTTTCCTGTACGGCTATGGATGCAATTTTTTGCAATTCTAATGCAAACCATGTTGACAATTCCTGCCTCGATATGCTCTGTATTATGAGAGCTTAGCATCATGTTTGCAGTGGAAGTAGAATCCTATGCTGTGAACTTCATGTTCCTGGATTCGCTGTGTATCGTTTCCCTCAATCGAATTCAATATTGACTCAAGATCTGCATACACCCAAAACGGGACTGGATTCTTATGGTTATAATTCTTATATTCCAACCATTTCTTTTCCTCTGAGGGAAACATAATCCTGCAATCATTTTGCTTCTCGCATTCGGGAGTGTGTGATGCTAATTTTTCTTCAGAGTAAAAGTAGAGTAAGCATCTGTCACATATATACTTTCTACACTTATGTTTTGAAGTTTGTTTCGATATGAGGCGCGAAAGATCTTTAATCCAGCAGAAATGATATCTGCTGGCATCATCATCATCATCGTCATCATCATCATCATCCATATGATCATCATCCTGGCCATAGTCATCTTGCAGCATTAAGAGATTTACATGTCGCTCCATCCTGTGTTTTGTAAGTCTAACTGGAACTGTGGTGAAGGAACGCTCTTTCTCTAGGATGAATACGTTTATTGATAAATCGTTCTGGTCTTCAAATTGTGGTATTTGCTTAAGCGTCATGGGAAATGTTATTCCAGTTAAATTTAGCACAGTAGAATAATGTGGATATTATCAGATCCTATTGGTGTTAATATTTACAGGGTATAGCGCTGATGTTATTGCCCACGCGAAGCATGCTTCATCATTATTTTTCACCTAATGCAAGCTTGCTTTAAAGCTATCTCCTTCGGCAGAGGTATATAAAATGATCTCCGAATCGATTCAAACTTGTTGATATGCACCGCTAAATGTATTACAGATTGCAGTGCCCAACCACTATCTTTCTCTTGAAACTCTTCTAGCTGAGTCAGTATTGGGTCGTATATATTTAATTTATACCACTCATTCAAATTATCCTCCACACTGAATGGGGCAGTTCTTGCTTGGAAGTACTTAATGTCTTTAATAACTTCATTATCACCAGTTTCTTTAATAAACTCGCCGCAAAACGTTGTAGCAACTTTAATATGGTATTGTTGTTTTAGTGTATTCTTAATGCGGCGAGCAAGTAATTTCGAAGCATCTTGCATAAATAGCTTAGGATCTAGGTGGCTTATATTCACGATAACACCTGCCCTAATTCTACCTACGCATGCTGTTTTTATTCCTTCCCACTTAACAAAAGCACTTCTTATTAGTCGTTGATTAATTCCTCCACCTCGATGGGGAGCTTTGATTAACACTCTCAACGATTTTATTTGATCAATACAGCTGTCCAAATGCCGTTTTCTAGTATATTTACGAATGTTTCTGTTGCACTCTTTAATAATATTGTTTTTATTCACAAAATTTGCATCACTTAAACACTTCAACACATCTTTTCGCAATTTCTTAATTAATAAAAACTTTCATTTACTACTGTGATAGACATCTTTAATTTTTTTTATTCAACACTAACACTTTGAATCACTTAGATTAACTGGTGCTCCCCAAGAGTTTGCTTGCGCTTTTATAGCAACGGTTTGTAAACATGAATGATCCTGCTGCTACAATAAACATTGTACAGGATGAATTCCAACGAATTTGCTTGCAGGCTGAGATGATATCGAATAACACGATAAGAAAATCATTCAAATTAATTTGATTACTTTATTCTGCTGGTCGAATTTGCAAGAAAAGAATAAATGTGCTGATATTGCTTAAATTTGTTTACAACAGGATGTGAAATTTTGTTTATGAATTCCAATGAAACGTTTCGATCAGTAAAATTCTTGGAATTGGGCTGCTTGTGGTATCAAATTACATGAATCATTAAGCTTAATGTGCTGATATTGAAAATTTGCTTTAAGCAGGATTAAACTTGTTTTTGAATCATGACTATAAATTGAGGAGCTGAAAATCAAGTGTTGATATTACCTAAATTGGTTTACTTTATTCTCTTAAGATGATGAAATTACATATAGAAAGATTGTTGGAATGTAGAAAGATTTTATTGAAATAATCAAGTGTTGATATTACCTAAATTTGTTTACTTTATTCTACTCGAGCTGATAGCAAAATTACGTGAAAAGATTAGACGATTGGTCTGTTGTTCTGAATTTGATTATGATAATATCTAGTGTTTATATAAGAGTTCAAATCATTTGTATTGTAGCTGCAAACTATATGAATTTGTTTATTCTACTCGAGCTGATAGCAAAATTACATGAAAAATAGATTAGAGGAATGGTCTGTTGTTCCGATTTTGATTATGATAATATCTAGTGTTTATATAAGAGTTCGAATCATTTGTAATGCAGCTGCAAACTACACTCGAGCTGATAGCAAAATTGCGTGAAAAAAGATTAGAAGATTGGTCTGTTGTTCTGAATTTGATTATGATAATATCTAGTGCTTATATAATAGTTCGAATCATTTTGTATTGCAGCTGCAAACTATACTCGAGCTGATAGCAAAATTACATGAAAAAAGATTAGAAGATTGGTCTGTTGTTCTGAATATGATTATGATAATATCTAGTGTTTATATAAGAGTTCGAATCATTTGTATTGCAGCTGCAAAGTATATGAATTTGTTTACAAGAAGTGTGATGATATTAAATTACATATTGATGCTTTATCCTGTGCTGATATTGCTTAAATTTGTTTACAACAGGATGTGAAATTTTGTTTACGAATTCCAATGAAACGTTTCGATCAGTAAAATTCTTGGAATTGGGCTGCTTGTGGTATCAAATTACATGAATCATTAAGCTTAATGTGCTGATATGGAAAATTTGCTTTAAGCAGGATTAAACTTGTTTTTGAATCATGACTATAAATTGAGGAGCTGAAAATCAAGTGTTGATATTACCTAAATTGGTTTACTTTATTCTCTTAAGATGATGAAATTACATATAGAAAGATTGTTGGATTGTAGACAGATTTTATTGAAATAATCAAGTGTTGATATTACCTAAATTTGTTTACTTTATTATACTCGAGCTGATAGCAAAATTACGTGAAAAAAAGATTAGAGGATTGGTCTGTTGTTCTGAATTTGATTATGATAATATCTAGTGTTTATATAAGAGTTCGAATCATTTGTATTGCAGCTGCAAACTATATGAATTTGTTTATTCTACTCGAGCTGATAGCAAAATTACGTGAAAAAAAGATTAGAGGATTGGTCTTTTGTTCCGAATTTGATTATGATAATATCTAGTGTTTATATAAGAGCTCGAATCATTTGTATTGCAGCTGCAAACTATATGAATTCGTTTACAAGAAGTGTGATGATATTAAATTACATATTGATGCTTTATAAAAAATGAAATATTTGTAAGATTTTGCAAACGCATATTTTTTTATCAAGATATGCATAGAAGAAGTTCAAATTATCTAAAGAGTTTAGCTCATTCTAAATCGATTTCCGAAAAGTCAAGATGTCAGAAGTAGGTTGCTCTGAAATTTATTAAAATATTTTTTTAATAATTAATGTTTTTTCTCCAAATACAGCAACAGCAGCAACAATAACAACAACAACAACAGCAGCAGCAGAGCCAGCAGCAGCCGAGCCAGCAGCAGCAGCAGAGTCAGCAGCAGCAGAGGCAGTGTCGCGAAGCTGCGAGTAATTTTTTGATTATAATTATAAATATATAATAATTTTGCTATAACTCCTAGGTGATTCATGGGATGAATATGTTGCGAGGGTCACTATATAGAAGCGAAAGCTTCTATAATGACCTATCGCTAACATTTTGAGGATTAAGAGGACCATGAAGGCCGAAAAGATCAGACTGCGGGCTTCAAAAGCTGAGAAAAAAAATGAGCTACGCCAAATTGAAGGAAAATTGGCGCACTTGAAAAAAAATATGAGTGTAGTTCGAAAATTTGGAAATTTTATTGAAAACTAAGTGAAAAAAGTGAAAAAAAGTGAAAAATATATATATATATATATATATAATATTATATTAAATTAAGAAGTAATAATAATTATAATTATAATAATAATAATAAATAACAAATAACAGTATTAACAATTGCCTAATAGTATAAGGAGCATCATTGTTGGACCATCCAATTGTGGAAAAACTAATGTTATGATAAGTTTGCTGGAACATCCCAATGGTCTGAGATATGAAAATATTTACATATATTCAAAATCTTTACATCAGCCAAAGTATGAATACCTGAAGCGAGTGATGACTCCCATATCAGGATTGGGGTGTTATATGTACATTCTCAAACAACTGCGACGTTCTACCTCCAGAGAAAGCCAAATCACATTCAGTGTTTATTTTCGATGATGTAGCATGTGAAAAGCAAAATAATGTGCGATCCTATTTTTGCATGGGTCGCCACGAAGATATAGACAGCTTCTATCTCTGTCAAACATATACGCATATACCAAAGCAATTAATACGTGACAATGCTAATTTAATCATCTTATTCAAGCAAGATGACTTGAATTTGAAACATATCTATAATGATCATGTGAATACAGACATGAAGTTTGATAAATTTCGAAGAGCCTATGCTGCGTGTTGGAAGGATGAATATGGTTTCTTGATGATTGATAGGGAAAGCTCAATAAACAAGGGGCGCTACCGTAAAGGATTTGATACCTTCATTGTACTATAAAAGGATGAAACATGCGAAATCTTCATAAGTCGAAGTTGTAACTCAGCTGAAAGCACACCGAATCCTGTGGACCTGCTGAGTAAATTAAAGCAGTTCACCTGTTATCAGACCTGTTTGAAAAGCTGTTAAGCTGTTATCAGAGCTGTTTGGAAAGCTGTTAAGCTGTTATCAGAGCTGTTTAAAAGCTGTTAAGCTGTTATCAGAGCTGTTTGAAAAGCCGTTATTCAGTTAATATCCAAGATGAATGAAAAGCTATTAAAAGAAATCATCAAGACAAGGAATGCAGTGCGAAGGAAATTTAAAGGTCTAAGAAGCCAATCACTAAACCCTTAAAAGAGAATCGGGAATTCAACGTTTGATGTTGATCATATGCGAAATATTGTTATCAAGGGGAGGAGCTATAAAACAACTTTCTGGTTATGTGAGCTGCTATTTATGAAAGATCCTGTAAAAAGTCTATATACTAAAGAGGATTTAACTAATTATGGATCTATTTTAAGACATACCAATGCATATAAATGTGACTATGCTGAAGATGGACAAATAAAAGGTACTAGAGCGGCTAAGTATAAAGCTATAATCAGTAAACTTATACAGCATAAAGGCATGGGACTAATGTGTCTGCCTAAAGAAAACATTGATCACATTTACTGGGATGATCCAAATGAATTAGTGAATAGACTACGCCTTCTAATGGCATCAAAGCAGGCTGGAAACACCAGTCACAACAATGAAATTGTATTCATCCTAGAGGAGTTGCGAGAAGCAGATATTATAGTTGAAATACTACTCCATTACCCATTACACAATCTACAGATGAGCGTTGACAAGTTTGAACGTTTCTCTAAGCGGGTGAACGTCGACCAACACGAGCTCAGGGACCAGCCGGTAAACAAGGAACTCAAGGAAAAGATGGTAAACAAGGAGCTCAGGGTCCTGCTGGTGAACAAGGAGAGCGGGGTATTGGATTTAATTTAACGATAAACGGAGACTACGATCTAACCTCAAAGTGTGTGAAACGACTTGGTGAACCCCTTGAAAATGATGATGCTGCTACCAAAGACTATGTCGACAAGAAAATTAAAATAAATGTTGAAGAAATGAGAAAACCTATTAATATAGAGGTGACAAATTTAACGCTATATATCAATGATGAAATCACGAAGATCGAAAACTATCTGTTTACTGCAGTAATAAATAAGAAAGACTTGACACCAAAAGATGGTGTATGTGAGTAAAAACTCTTGAGAAATCTGTTTCATTTATAATTACGATGAGTAAGCGACAAGTGGTAAATGAGCTGCATAAACCAGCGAGAAAAAATGTTAAACGACGTCGTGTGATTATCAAAGGACTAGATGACTTTTGGCAGGCAGACTTGGTTGAAATGGATCCCTACAAGTATGTGAACAAGGGTTACCGCTATCTGCTGACAGTAATCCACAAAGCATCAATAGTAGAACGATTTAACCGAACTCTAAAGGATATGATGTGGAAGGAATTCAGCTTTAATGGAACTTATCAGTTGATTGGTATGGTAAACAAACTGCTCACTGAATACAACTCAAGAATACATCGAACTACGAAAATGGGACCACGTGTTATCAACACTTCCAATGAGAAACAACTGCTTTCAACTGTATTCAATCATATAAAAATTGTTGTTCCTGCAAAGTATAAAGTTGGGAGCTTTGTACGAATCAGCAAATACAAGCATATATTTGAGAAAGGCTATACACCAAACTGGACAGCTGAGATTTTATTAATTATAAAAGTTTAAAACACAAACGCCATCACATATCAGCTGGAAGATTATCAAGGAAATCCAATCACAAGAGGCTTTTATGAATTGGAACTGCTGAAAGTTAAACACCCAAACCTATATCTCGTAGAGAAAATCATAAAGAAGAGTGGAGATAAAGCTTACGTTAAATGGCTCGGATTTTCATCAAAACACAATTCTTGGATTAATAACAAAGATGTTTTATAATTTCTTGAAAAAACACCTATAATACAATTTATAATACTTTATACATGTAGCTATATGCAAATTACTTTAATAAATGAAACTAAAACTATAATACATAATTTATTTCCACTGGATTAAGATTCTTTCTGGGGCTGCCACTTGTTGATCTGATGAAATGGAGTAATGCTCCAAGGTTAAGCATCCATCGTTCCGCTCATAATATGTCCCTTATTGCCGCTAGGGAACCTTACTCAAGAAATGACGTTTGCGCCCGAACAGATGTCGCTAATATCTCGAAAACCGAAGCCCGTAGAGGATTTCTGATGAAATTTCATTACCCCCCTCCTCCCTATCTTTATTACCCCCCCCCCTCCCACACACACACCACCCATCTAGAATCCATTGGCATGAACAAAAATTTCCTTCCGTTATTAGTAATATTAGTTCAAAACCAAAAGCCTACATTTAGGCGCTCAAGAAAAATCATAATTAAAAAGCCTACATTTAGGTGCACCAGATATCTATCTAAGAAAACCGTAGTACCGTAACATGCCAAGTGAAGCAAAAAACTTCACACATCCAAGAAAACCGTAGTATGCTTCTACGTGTGGGCACAGAAAACCGTAGCATGCTGCCACGTGTGGGCAAAAGTAAAGCAAGAAACTTCCCAAAACCGTAGCATGCTGCTACGTGTGGGCCAAAAGTGAAGCAAAAAACTTCACATATCCAAGAGAATTGTACCACACATCCAAAGCCGTAGTACCGGAGCATGCTGGTAGTATCGGCTATTGCCGTTAGGGTGTAGTCAGGACCAAATTACACACACACACACACACACACCCAAGGAAACCGTAGAACCGGAGCATGCTGGTAGTACCGGCTAATGCCGCTAGGGCGCAGCCAAGACCAAATGACACATCCCGGTAGTAACGGTTAATCCAGCTAGGGTGCAGTCAAGACTCAATGGTGCATCCAAGACAATAACCAGTACAGTCAAGAAACACCGCAGCATGCTGGTAGTATCGGCTAATGCCGCTAGGGCGCAGTTGCTGCATAGTACTGAAAGTGATCTCGTATCTCCAAAACTCGAGATGAAAAACTTAATGTCAACTTAGAGGCTACGAGTCCGAGATGAAAAATAAGCGAACTCCAGAAACAAAATCGAAATCTTATGTTAATTCCCTATGCTGGAGAGTGCTAAAAGTGGTTTCGTATCCCCAAAGTGGTCACGTATCCGAAAGGCTCGAGATGAAAAATAAGCGAACTTCAGAAACAAACTCGCTATGCTATTTCCCTATGCTGGAGAGTGCTAAAAGTGGTCTCGTATTCCCCAAATTGGTCTCGTTTCCACAACATCCAAGACGTAAACCCATACAGCCAAGACACAAACCCACATTTAGTATGGACTGAACCCACCTAGCGACGGTGGCGCCATCTGTGGTGAAATCCTGGAGTTCCAGAACTGTCCTAGTGTAACTACTAAAGAGGAATTAATTGGGCTGCCAATTTGGCTACTTTGGCGTAGTCTGCCATTTTAAGTTCGACTTTTTTACCAAATCGCCTGGGTGATTAGTAAATGATACCGTTCCGATATAAGTGTCGTCTGAACTGGTTTCCAAAAGGGAATCGCCCAGCCAATTCAAAACTATTTCACCCGCGGATGGCTCGCTATCACTGACTTCACTTTCACTTATTCTAACACTATTTTCCTTAGTGAGCGAGTGTGAGAATCCCTTATACTTTAAGAGCTCTTCTTTAAATCGCTCTGTGTACTCTTTAAACTTTCATACTTTCGCGAGCCTTTGCTCACCAGCCTGAGTAACTTTTTTATTTAAAACGTCACACTCAGAAACAGTTAGTTTGTGGGTTTCTCTCACTCTCTCTTCTAAATATTTTAAATATGAATTTAAATCTGAATTTCTGTGGCTTACTTGGGCAGAACCTTGAAGTATTGTTCCGCTCCGTAATGTGACTCCTCTGAGCTGCGGCGATTTCTTCTGTGGAATTGATGCGGAAGATGGTGGTGAAGAGGATTCTGTATCTGGAACTCGTGGCTGTATTTCCTCCATTGTTGGAGTTC
This sequence comes from Dioctria linearis, assembly GCA_963930735.1. NCBI lineage: Eukaryota > Metazoa > Arthropoda > Insecta > Diptera > Asilidae > Dioctria > Dioctria linearis. The sequence goes on from OZ005741.1 coordinate 90,574,208, forward strand.
CTCTAGGGTTATCTCCTGTTTGTGTGGCTGAAATCTTGGGTGTAGCGTTGTTTTCCGACATACAACTTTGTGGTTTTGGGCACAGGCGTGCCTTAGGCCTGCTTCCTATATTCCCTGCGTTGCTGTGGTTGATAAACTAGGGGCGCTTAATGCCTTCTTCGTGTTCCCTTTGGTGTAGCTTGAAAGGGGCTTTTTAGCCTTCTTCGCAGTCCTCCTAAGCTTTAAACTGTTGACAGTCTTCCTTCAATGCGTGCAAGCTGTTATTCTTCTTTGGAGTTAACTTCGTGTGATATCCTGGGCAGGGATGAAGCCCACGTATGTCCAACGTTGGCACTTTGTGCTTTGATGAGGGGGTGTCTGCTTGATAAGCAGAGGCAGCTAATGTTGAATTACCCCGAGCGTTGGGGGCGAAGAGACCAAACAGGCCTAATCTAATTAACCCCTTTTTTGTTCGCAGGATAGCGGCTTTTCAAGCTCTTTTGTTTTTTTTTTTAGCTTTGAAAAAACTGGCTTCCACTATCCTACCGGCTGCGCCAATTTTGTTACACTTTCTTGGGGAAAAGTACAACACTTCGACTTTCTTTATAAAACCTTTTATTTCATATTCGAATCCAATTAACGTGTCCTAAGAACAATTTGGTTACACTCTGATTTTGTTTTTCTTTTATAACAAACTTTGGTTTGCATGATCTTAAGTTGAAGAACTTTCGATGCATACAAATGGTAATTTAGGTATATGTATGTATGTGCATAGTATTACTAATCAAGGTGTATGTATGTATAAATATACATACATTATATTACGAGATTCCCAGATTTGGGAATCTGTACTGTAATTAATACTAATCGAGGTGTATGTATATACAAATATACATACATAATATTACGAGATTCCCAGATTTGGGAATCTGTACTGTAACAACAGTTCTTCTTCATACATGTCAAAACTTTCATTTATTTATAATTTTCCATACCTGTGAAACTTTTAATTTATTTCAATTTTCTATATATGTCAAAGTTTTCAGTTAATTCTAGTTTTTTACATCTGTCAAACGCTCTGCTTTAATTTAGTATTTGCCAAGCTTTCATTCAACTTTACCTTTCTAGTTGGCACTATTCATTTTGCTATGGAAGACGTGTCAAGATAATTATTTGCAAAATTTTTGTGATCCCACGTCTAGGCACAAGTCCGGCAAAATTCTTGTGCTTCGTGCTGCTACGTGTGGTTTGCCCTTTATTTGGGCCGAACTAGATGTCGCGCAGAATTGTAGAAATTGCTTTGGTCTCAATTTCTACCTCTGACAGATCAGCTGACTGAAATACCAAGGATTTGGTTCGGTGTTTTGATATTTGTCCACTGGGTATGGATTCTTCCAGTTCAATCAATTTTAATTTATCACGTAATATGGCAAGAGGAATCAAAATTGCATCGCCTGTTGGTGTAATTGGATTACTACTTAAAACCGTGCCAGTTTAAACAGGTTTGACCAAACTGTCCACAGCACTTCGATGAATAAACATAGCCTAACGAACTGATCAGATCCACTTGAAACAAAATTATAAAATTGTAAAAGATTGGTCATTTCCCGTGAAACCTCTCCAGCAAGTTTTAAATATTCATGTTTTAAAAAAGAAAACAAATTGCGCTATTTTGTGTGTTATATTTAAAAATACTCTCTCTTATCAGTTCATTTGTCCGGATAATGGGTAATCAAATTAGTTTTAATATTCTCCCATCATGTTGGTGCGCCATACACATTCAACACCGCATTCGCGTTGCCAATAATTCTATTTCTTATAGCTCTCAAAATAATTTTAGTATCATTTGTTCCATCAAATCCAATCATTAGCCCTAGGATCTCTTCGGCATAGTCAATGAAATCGAACAAAGGTCTCGAATTACCATCCAAATTAAGTAAATCTTTAATGCCATCCGAAATCTTTAAGTTTGTTAGAGTTTGACTAACATTAGCATATTATTACTATTACTAACATTAGGAGTATTACTATTATTACTAGCATGATTTATTCTTGCATTTCCTTTTATCGCCAAGGGCATTAATATGATCAGAGATGCTAGTTCCTTGATTAATTTGATTTCCCATTATAAGACCGAAATCATTTTTCACTTTTTTATTATTTAATTCAAGTTTATTTTCATTTAATTTATTTAAATCTAAACTATTCCTAATTTATTTTTAAAAGAAATTTCAGAATCAGAATTATAATTGGAGTATCCGTATATCGCGGCGTTATTTAATGGCTTTTGAGTAATGTACGGAACTTTGGGATTTGTTTGCTTTTTGTAATTTGATTTAATGAAGAAGGACACGAGGGACTTGTATTCGTGTGGCTCTTGAAGCTGAAGGATTGAATTCCACCAAACAACAATATACTCTCGCAATTGTGCTTCTATCCAACTATAGTCGTCTAACCAACTTACTGAGTAGTTACGCTATGCCGGTTCTGGCCCACTTTTTCCATACAAAAAGTGCAAGGTAGAATCCAACTATTTTGGTGGCTCTGGTCCAGGCTCTGGGCCACTGGGGATTCCGTCTAGTGGTCTACGTCACAGGGCCTGCCTGGGGGAATTCCTTTGCTACCGTCTGGCTGACCAGGGGATGACGTCATCTGGTTGGCTGATCCCCATCAGCTATTCAAGCTCTTGTCTGGATTGAGCGTGGGCCAACAGGAGCTCAGGGCCAGCCGGTAAATAAGGAACTCAAGGACCAGATGGTAAGCAAGGAGCTCAGGGTCCAGCTGGTGAACAAGGAGATCGGGGTATTGGATTTAATTTAACGATAAACGGAGACTACGATCTAAACTCAAAGTGTATAAAGGGACTTGGTGAACCCCTTGAAAATGTTAATGCTACTACCAAAGCCTATGTTGACAAGAAAATTAAAATAAGTGTGGAAGAAATAAGAAAAACTATTAATATTGAGGTGACAAATTTAACGCTATATATCAATGACGAAATCGCGAAGATTGAAACTATCTGTTTACTTCAGTAATAGATAAGAAAGACTTGACACCAAAAGATGGTGTATATGAGTAAAAACTCTTGAGAAATCTGTTTCATTTATAATTACGATGAGTAAGCGACAAGTGGTAAATGAGCTGCATAAACCAGCGAGAAAAAATTTTAAACGACGTCGTGTGATTATCAAAGGACTAGATGACTTGTGGCAGGCAGACTTGGTTGAAATGGATCCCTACAAGTATGTGAACAAGGGTTACCGCTATCTGCTGACAGTAATCCTCAAAGCATCAATAGTAGAACGATTTAACCGAACTCTAAAGGATATGATGTGGAAGGAATTCAGCTTTAATGGAACTTATCAGTTGATTGGTATGGTAAACAAACTGCTCACTGAATACAACTCAAGAATACATCGAACTACGAAAATGGGACCACGTGATATCAACACTTCCAATGAGAAACAGCTGCTTTCAACTGTATTCAATCATATAAAAATTGTTGTTCCTGCAAAGTATAAAGTTGGGAACTTTGTACGAATCAGCAAATACAAGCATATATTTGAGAAAGGCTATACACCAAACTGGACAGCTGAGATTTTATTAATTATAAAAGTTTAAAACACAAACGCCATCACATATCAGCTGGAAGATTATCAAGGAAATCCAATCACAAGAGGCTTTTATGAATTGGAACTGCTGAAAGTTAAACACCCAAACCTATATCTCGTAGAGAAAATCATAAAGAAGAGTGGAGATAAAGCTTACGTTAAATGGCTCGGATTTTCATCAAAACACAATTCTTGGATTAATAACAAAGATGTTTTATAATTTCTTGAAAAAACACCTATAATACAATTTATAATACTTTATACATGTAGCTATATGCAAATTACTTTAATAAATGAAACTAAAACTATAATACATAATTTATTTCCACTGGATTAAGATTCTTTCTGGGGCTGCCACTTGTTGATCTGATGAAATGGAGTAATGCTCCTAGTTTAAGCATCCATCGTTCCGCTCATAATATGTCCCTTATTGCCGCTAGGGAACCTTACTCAAGAAATGACGTTTGCGCCCGAACAGATGTCGCTAATATCTCGAAAACCGGAGCCCGTAGAGGATTTCTGATGAAAATTTCATTACCCCCCTCCTCCCTATCTTTATTACCCCCCCCCCCCCCCCCCCCACACACACCACCCATCTAGAATCCATTGGCATGAACAAAAATTTCTTTGCGTTATTAGTAATATTTGTTCAAAACCAAAAGCCTACATTTAGGCGCTCAAGAAAAATCATAATTAAAAAGCCTACATTTAGGTGCACCACATATCTATCTAAGAAAACCGTAGTACCGTAACATGCCAAGTGAAGCAAAAAACTTCACACATCCAAGAAAACCGTAGCATGCTTCTACGTGTGGGCACAGAAAACCGTAGCATGCTGCCACGTGTGGGCAAAAGTAAAGCAAGAAACTTCCCACAACCGTAGCATGCTGCTACGTGTGGGCCTAAAGTGAAGCAAAAAACTTCACATATCCAAGAGAATTGTACCACACATCCAAAGCCGTAGTACCGGACCATGCTGGTAGTACCGGCTAATGCCGCTAGGGCGCAGCCAAGACCAAATGACACATCCCGGTAGTACCGGTTAATCCAGCTAGGGTGCAGTCAAGACTCAATGGTGCATCCAAGACAATAACCAGTACAGTCAAGAAACACCGCAGCAAGCTGGTAGTATGGGCTAATGCCGATAGGGCGCAGTTGCTGCATAGTACTGAAAGTGAGCTCGTATCTCCAAAACTCGAGATGAAAAACTTAATGTCAACTTAGAGGCTACGAGTCCGAGATGAAAAATAAGCGAACTCCAGAAACAAAATCGAAATTTTATGTTAATTCCCTATGCTGGAGAGTGCTAAAAGTGATTTCGTATCCCCAAAGTGGTCACGTATACGAAAGGCTCGAGATGAAAAATAAGCGAACTTCAGAAACAAATTCGAAATCCTATGCTATTTCCCTATGCTGGAGAGTGCTAAAAGTAGTCTCGTATTCCCCAAATTGGTCTCGTTTTCCCAACATCCAAGACATAAACCCATACAGCCAAGACACAAACCCACATTTAGTATGGACTGAACCCACCTAGCGACGGTGGCGCCATCTGTGGTGAAATCCTGGAGGCTTAAAAAGTGTTCCAGAACTGTCCTAGTGTAACTACTAAAGAGGAATTAATTGGGCTGCCAATTTGGCTACTTTGGCGTAGTCTGCCATTTTAAGTTCGACTTTTTTACCAAATCGCCTGGGTGATTAGTAAATGATACCGTTCCGATATAACTGTCGTCTGAACTGGTTTCCAAAAGGGAATCGCCAGCCAATTCAAAACTATTTCACCCGCGGATGGCTCGCTATCACTGACTTCACTTTCACTTATTCTAACACTATTTTCCTTAGTGAGCGAGTGTGAGAATCCCTCATACTTTAAGAGCTCTTCTTTAAATCGCTCTGTGTACTCTTTAAACTTTCGTACTTTCGCGAGCCTTTGCTCACAAGCCTGAGTAACTTTTTTATTTAAAACGTCACACTCAGAAACAGTTAGTTTGTGGGTTTCTCTCACTCTCTCTTCTAAATATTTTAAATATGAATTTAAATCTGAATTTCTGTGGCTTACTTGGGCAGAACCTTGAAGTATTGTTCCGCTCCGTAATGTGACTCCTCTGAGCTGCGGCGATTTCTTCTGTGGAATTGATGCGGAAGATGGTGGTGAAGAAGATTCTGTATCTGGAACTCGTGGCTGTATTTCCTCCATTGTTGGAGTTCCTCTAGGGTTGTCTCTTGTTTGTGTGGCTGAAATCTTGGGTGTAGCGTTGTTTTCCGACATACAACTTTGTGGTTTTGGACACAGGGGGGCTTAAGGCCTGCTTCCTATATTCCCTGTGTTGCTGTGGT
>OZ005741.1:90580331-90699773 GCA_963930735.1 Dioctria linearis
CCAGCGCGACCTCTCTAAAGCTACAGCTTACGCAGAGGCTTAGAGCGAAAATGTACATCTTACACAGCGAAAGGAAAAGTATTACTTAGGAACGAGTAAAACCGCTCAGGGGACAAGAATTAAGTTGAACCCAAGAACAGAACGGCTGTTGGAAATTCCTGTCATAGGTGAGGAAGATTTAGTGTGCATGGCGGAAGAAATTAGGCCAGGAGTTTATTGTGGGAATGCTATAACTAAGCCAAGGAACGGTAAAGCGTAGGTAGGTATTATTAACGCAGGAAGGGAGCCCGTTGAACTAGTGAATTTCAGGCCGAGACTTGAAAAATTGAGTAAGTATACTGTGCATCCAGTAGGACGGGATAAGGGTAAGATTGATAATCGCCAACAACGGCTCAAGCTAATGAAGGAATCACTGGTGCTGGGAGAAGACCTTAACTTCGAAGAAATGGAAGCAGTAACCCATATTTGCTACGAATACAGTGATATTTTTCATTTTCCAGGCGATAAATTGTCATACACCCCGACGAAGACCTTTAAGTTACCGTTAATGGCTAATACGGCCCCCATACACAAAAAGCAATATCGCATGCCAGAAGCCCATCGAGAAGAGTGTCAGGAACAACTCAAAAAATTACTCGAGGACGATATCATCGAACCTAGTGACAGTCCATTTAATTTCCCCGTACTTCTAATTCCTAAGAAAGGAGTAGATGATAACGGTAAAAGAAAGTATCGGCTATGTGTAGACTTCAGAGAACTAAACAAAGTCTGCATCCCCTTTTCTTATCCCCTTCCCCGAATTGAGGACATCTTAGATCGTTTGGGTCATTCTAGATACTTCACCACGTTAGATTTAGCTAACGGGTACCACCAAGTATTAATCGACCCAAAAGACAGAGAAAAAACGGCGTTTAGTACCAATTTTAATCATTTCCATTATAAACTTTAACCATTTGGTTTAAAAACGCCCCCCCCCCCCCATTTTTTCAATCCCTACTGAACGGAATTCTGACGGGACTTCAAGGGATTATATGCTTCGTGTATCTCGACGATGTCGTGATATTTGCTAAGAGTTTGGACGAACATAACAGCAAACTAAGAGAAGTTTTTCAGCGCTTCAGAGAACACAACCTTCAGTTGCAGCCTTCAAAATGTCAGTTTTTAAGGAAAGAGGTAGTATATCTGGGCCATATTTGTTCAGAACAAGGGGTAAAGCCTGATAAACGATTAGTAGAAGTAGTGCAAAATTTCCCCCCGGAAATTTGTTCCGAATTTTTCAAAAATATTGGCACCCATTAATAGTTTATTAAAAAAAAGCGTTAAGTTCACATGGGGACTCGAGTGTGACAAGGCTTTCAGTCGTGTCAAGGAAATTCTTACTACACCACCACTCTTGATATATCCGGATTTCACAAAGGAATTTACGGTAATCACTGATGCAAGTGGGGAATCTTTAGGGGCAGTTCTGGAGCAAGAGGGCAAGCCAATTAGTTACGCTAGTCGTACTTTGAACATGGCAGAAAGAAACTACTCCACTACAGAGCGTGAGATGTTGGCCATTGTGTGGGCAGTACGGGACTATAGGTGCTACCTTCTGGGCAAACCTTTCAAAATAGTAATGGATCACCAACTGCTACGGGGAGTTTTCAAGGTGAAGGACACTACTTCATGTATGCTCAGATTTCACCAAAAACTATCGGAGTATGAATTTGAGATTATATATAAAACTGGAAAGGAAAATGGTAATGCCGATGCCCTAAGCAGGATTCCAAGGCACATTGAGGAACCTGAGTCATATCATAACAAGGAGTACCCATGCCTTGCAATAACTCGTGCTCAAGCTGGGGAACAGAAAGAAAGGGAACAACCAAAACAAATACCGTTGCGAGATTCTGAAAACGAAGGTAACAGTATTGAAGGGACTGAGATAATCACCGAAGAAAAACTGAAGAAACCAGAACCAAAACTGGTGACCAATCCAGAAGAGATTGAGCTAATTCTAATAGCTCGGTATGTTAAACGTTGTACGATTTGCCAAAAAAATAAGCACGCTAGAGCCATCAAGATGCCATTAGTAGTAACGGAAATCGCGGAAAGACCTTTTGAGAAAGTCTATATTGATTTACTTGGACCTTTGCCAGTCAGTCACAAGGGTAACAAGTACATCTTGTCTATGATGGATGATCTGACTAGATTTGTAGATTTCGTGGCGATACCAGACCAAGAAGCGAACACGGTAGCCCAGGCCTTATTTGAGCAAATCCTCAGCCGGTACTCGCTACCGAAACAGCTAGTAACGGATCAGGGAGCAAACTTCACTGGAGAAGTCTTAAATGCTCTTTGTAAAATGTTGAAGATAAAGAAGCTGCAAACAACTGCCTACCATCCCCAGTCCAACGCTGTGGAGAGGCAGCATTCTACGCTAGCCAACTATCTGAGGAGTTTCGTTGATCGGGAGCCACGAAACTGGGACGAGCTGTTGAGAACCGCAGCGCATGCGTACAACAACACCGTGCATACAGGCACAAAACTTACACCCATGGAAACGTTGTTTGGATTTGTAGCGGAAATCCCCAGTAGCGTACAGCGGCAGCCTGAACCGGTATACAATATGGATAAGTACCATTCGGTATTGCGGTTCAAATTGCAGAGGGCGTTTCAACTAGCTAGGGAGACCCTACTTAAAAGCAAACTAGTGGCAAAGAAGTACCATGACAATTCAGCTAGGCCGGAAGTCTTACATATTGGTGATAAAGTTCTAGTTAAAGACTTAGCTAGGGCAGGGAAATTAGCATCCATTTTTAAAGGTCCATATGAAGTAATTTACGTTCACAGTCCTGAGAATGTAACTATACTTCAAGGGAAAAAGCTCAAGCGGATTCATACGACTCATTTGAGAAGGTATCATGATTAATTTTAAGATTAGAGTTTGTTCGTCATATAAGGACGATAACCTAAGTGGAATGAAGCACGAGAGAATAGTTTTGCAATTTGAATATTTTATTTTATTTAGTCTTTTTCTTAGTTTTTTTTTCTTGCAGAACAAGGTTCATTAAAGCATTTAGACTGAGAAGAAAGGAAAAAGAAGATTAGGCAGATGCGAAAAGATTGCCAATGGAGGGAAGTAAGTAAGTATATGTAAAAAAAAGGATGATTGAAGATTTTTTAAAAAAAAAAAAAACGAAATAGAAAAGAAAAAATAGAGATTTAAAAGAGAAGAAAGTAGAGTATACAAAGATTAATTGAATGAAAAAGAAGAAATAGAGAATTTAAAGGAAATAATAATTAAAAAAAGAGAAAGAAAAGAGGAATAGGAAACAAGATATAAAGATTTAAAAAAAAGGAATAAGAGATTTTGAAAGAAATAATGGAAAATAAATAAGAGGAGCTGTGGAAAGAAAGCATAAATAAGAGGTTAATAATAAAAAGATTAAAAAAAAGGGTTTAGAAATTTAAAGGAAAGATAAGTTTTTATACAAGTTGTGTAAAGAGAAGAGAGAATTGCTAAAGAAAGAAAGTGTAAGAGAAATAAAGATTGTAAGAAAAAAAAATATTAGAATAAATTAGGAGTTTATATTAAAGAAAAACAAACTTCATTTAGTCTAAGATTACTAGGATTGCCATAAATTTATATAGTTATAAAAGAAGGTTTAGCTTCGCGATGAAGGCGGTAGTAATTTTAATCTTCGCTTTGATAGCTGGGATACAAGCAGAGCAGGCAGGTTATAGCATCGAGCCGATACCACAGTCGGGAGTGTTGTTCGAGCGTCTCGGGGTAGTTAATTTCTACACGAAACATTGGACTATTCTGTCTAAGTTCCAAATACCAGATCTCACTGAAGACTTAAAATTCGTCAGCAACTGCAGCGGTTTGATAAGCGGATTATGTGCAGACGTAACCGATACTGGAGGCGTTGCAAGGTGTAAGCCAGCAGTCAAAGAGATAGGAGGCTGGGTGGAAAAAATTAAGCGTCAAGATGAGGAACTCTCGCGTCATACCCAAAATGAGGCGCCCCGAAGAAACCAGCGTTCAATTTTTGATGGAGTGGGATCCCTGGCCAAGACACTGTTCGGAACCATGGACCATGCCGACTCGGAAGAAATACATGCAGCTATAGATAACCTTAATGAGAAGGAGAGCCGAACATTAAATCTACTGAAGGACCAAATTACAGTCGTCAAATCTACGTTCGATTTGTTTAATGCTTCAAGGCTACAGGCAGCAGAAGAGAGAGAAGAACTACAAAATAAACTTTCAACCATCGTTAAAGAGCAGCAGGGTCAATATCGGGAATTATCGTCATTGAAACTAAGAATAGAATTGAGTGAGGTAATTACGCTAATGAGCCTTCACTTAAGAGAAATCAGCGAAATGCAAGAAACAATGATGAGCATATTAATCTCCCTAAGCGTAGGCAAGCTACACCCGCTGATAATTCATGCACGAGAGATGACGGAGATAATGAAGAATGCCACTAGTAAACTGGATTTAGATGAAAAATTCCAGAATTTCCAATTGCTGGTACAAATTGCAAAGGTACAAGCACTCCAGGTAGGCCAAGAAATCCTAGTCAGGGTAGATATCCCACAGCCCCAACGAGTTGCATTTGACTTACATAAGGTATACACGATCCCGATAGCTATAGATGAATTTGGGTATCATGTATATGATCTGAACGCTGAATTTGTGGCAGCCAACAATCATGAACGACAGTATGTCTTGCTGAGTTACCAACAGTACCAGAAGTGCCAGAGGTTGTTAACCGTATCGGACTACCCGCAAATCTTATGTCCACAATTAGCCCCAACTATTACTGCTATTGGAGAAAACTGTGTGCTGAACCTTTTCCGGAGCTTCAACGTAAATGCGAAGGCCTGTAAGGAAAGAGTTACAGCAAAGTGGAGCAGCTTAGTGAGAATGGTAACGAGAAACCACTGGTTATTTGTGATGTCTGAGAAGACCAAGCTGGAAGTAAACTGCCAACATTCACCAACTTCCATCGGTGAGCTGAAGCACACAGGGGTATTATTCATCGAAGAACATTGTCAGCTGCAAATCGGTGACCTACGAATACAAGCTGAAGATGCCGCACAGCGTAATATATCTCTATGGCAGCCCAGACGAATGGAGTTACCAGCCTGGAACAGCATCGCAACACAGACAAACAGGCAGAGAGAGGAGGTAGTAGAAGGCAAAAAGGACGAAATACGATTGCTGGCTAGTGACAAGTTTAATCAAGCATGGAGAGAGCAGGATGCCGCTATAAAGAGGGTTGAAGACAAGATAAGCACGGAGGAGGCAAGTAGACGCGCCATTCCACATCCAGTACATTTAGCAGCGACAACTACTACCGCATGTTTAGCCGTCATCAGCTTAGTAATCTTGATAGGAGTATTATGCCATTTGAAGCGCTGGAAGAGGAACTACACCCAATCCGGCACCAACAGAGTGATTCAACCTATAGTTCATAAGTCAGAGCAGCAACCCAAGGCCCAAAATGCAAACATAACCATTGAGACAATCTTGCCCACGACAGCGAACTTGCCAACCACCAATCTGCCAACTATTGTAGGGAAACAACTTGTGCAGCTAGAGTAGCCGCCATAGGTTTAGTTAGGTATATATATATTTTTTGCACTTGTATAACGAAGGAGTAATTTAAGGGCAACCTATAGTTAGAAATTAACGTATAAATTTATATAGAAATAAAAATATGTATATATGGTTATTAATATTAAATCATGTTCAATGGAAAGGAATGGATTAGTTATTATAAGATTCAAATGTAGGAAATTATTAGTATAATAAGGTATTTAAGAAGTGGAGGAAGTTTCCAAGAAAGGACATGTGAAGTAAAAAAAAAGTAAATAGATATGTTGTAAAATCAGAATAAAAAAGAAATGAGATGAAAGTAAGTAGGAAATTAAATGTGAAAATGAAATGTTGAACTTAAAGAAATTAAATGTAAAATCAAAATAATAAAAAGAAATGATGTAAAAAGATGTAAAAATGAAAGAAAGGAATTAAATGTGAAAATGAAATATTGAATTTAAAGAAGTTAAATGTAAAATAAAATAAAAAGAGAAATGATGTAAAAAATAAAACAATTTAGATAGTATTACCTACTAAATGTAAAGAGTCTGAACCGAACGAGGATAAAGACATTTTCAGTTTTAATTAAGATTGTTGCATTCTCCAGATCTAGTTCCCGACGGAAACTAGTTTTTCCAAGTGGGGAGGGATGTTATGGCCCAATATACGGAAGATTCTTCCAGCAGCCAAGGGCGCATTTTAGTGAAATAATTAGCAATTGCTAAACAGTAACGTCGCATTGTACTGTTCTGCAACTGTCGGTTATTTTGCTGATTAGCTCAACAGCTGGCTGCGATGAGCGCTTAGTGGAGCAATCGACGATTACAATAATAATTAACCTAGCATGGTAATTATTATGTAAAGCGATTGTTTACTACTGAGCGACTCAGGTGCTGCAACCGGTAGAACAAACGGCAAGGTTGTTGTCGTTTGTTTACATCCGCGTTGTTAAGTAAAGTCTACTTCCGAATATTGGTGCATAAAAGACCACTGACTGGACTGGCGAGTGCCTGTAGTATCTTTTAGCCGCTCAGTTATCACTCATCGCGATATCAAGTTACAGTTCGGTTCAGATTGGTTTTGCTTTTAAAAGGTATTAAGATAGGTCAGTTTGGTTTATGGTTTAATAAAGAAACTGTGTTAAAAGAAATTCGAGTATCGCTTTTAATTATTGGATTCGTTAATTTGATTGTTCAAGGGGCACGACAGTGTTAGTTTATCCATCGACAGCAATGATGATAGCTTATTTAAAGATTCTGCCATAAAACGGAAGGAATCCATGAGTCTGAACTTTATATGACTGGCTTCCATCTGCTTGGTGAACGAGATATATCTTTCCTTGTTTATTGGCAAGAGATCAACTTTTCCTGGGAAAGATGTAGCTATATCCTTAATAATGAAGTGAGCATCATATCCGGATAAATTATGAAAAATGACTGGAACTATGGAGCAATCTTGATACATGAGATTGCATGCATTGTGCGCTGGTCCTCGATATTTTCCTGTTAAAAGAAATTATGAAAAAAATGAATGGAATTATGATTCTCAGTATTTACCTGTTAAGTGGCAATGGTCTCGGACTCGTTCCTCATCGGCTGCAAACGTTTTTTCACATATATGGCAGCAAGTATTTTCCATATGTGAACGCCTTTCCTCTTTAGTCAGGGGCTGCATTGGTCTGATATTCAGCTTTTCCTGTACGGCTATGGATGCAATTTTTTGCAATACTAATGCAAACCATTGTTGACAATTCCTGCCTCGATATGCTCTGTAATATGAGAGCTTAGCATCATGTTTGCAGTTGAACTAGAATCCTATGCTGTGAACTTCATGTTCCTGGATTCGCTGTGTATTTTGATCGTTTTCCTGAATCGGCTTCAATATTGACTCAAGATCTGCATACACCCAAAACGGGACGGGATTCTTATGGTTATAATTCTTATATTCCAACCATTTCTTTTCCTCTGAGGGAAACATAATCCTGCAATCATTTTGCTTCTCGCATTCGGGAGTGTGTGATGCTAATTTTTCTTCAGAGTAAAAGTAGAGCAAGCATCTGTCACATATATACTTTCTACACTTATGTTTTGAAGTTTGTTTCGATATGAGGCGCGAAAGATCTTTAATCCAGCAGAAATGATATCTGCTGGCATCATCATCATCATCCTGGCCATAGTCATCTTGCAGCATTAAGAGATTTACATGTCGCTCCATCCTGTGTTTTGTAAGTCTAACTGGAACTGTGGTGAAGGAACGCTCTTTCTTTAGGATGAATACGTTTATTGATAAATCGTTCTGGTCTTCAAATTGTGGTATTTGCTTAAGCGTCATGGGATATGTTATTCCAGTTAAATTTAGCACAGTAGAATAATGTGGATATTATGAGATCCTATTGGTGTTAATATTTACAGGGTATAGCGCTGATGTTATTGCCCACGCGAAGCATGCTTCATCATTATTTTTCACCTAATGCAAGCTTGCTTTAAAGCAATCTCCTTCGGCAGAGGTATATAAAATGATCTCCGAATTGGTTCAAACTTGTTGATATGCACCGCTAAATGTATTACAGATTGCAGTGCCCAACCACTATCTTTCTCTTGAAACTCTTCTAGCTGAGTCAGTATTGGGTCATATATATTTAATTTATACCACTCATTCAAATTATCCTCCACAATGAATGGGGCAGTTCTTGCTTGGAAGTACTTAATGTCTTTAATAACTTCATTATCACCAGTTTCTTTAATAAACTCGCCGCAAAACGTTGTAGCAACTTTAATATGGTATTGTTGTTTTAGTGTATTCTTAATGCGGCGAGCAAGTAATTTGGAAGCATCTTGCATAAATAGCTTAGGATCTAGGTGGCTTATATTCACGATAACACCTGCCCTAATTCTACCTACGAAATCTGTTTTTATTCCTTCCCACTTAACAAAAGCACTTCTTATTAGTCGTTGATTAATTCCTCCACCTCGATGGGGAGCTTTGATTAACACTCTCAACGATTTTATTTGATCAATACAGCTGTCCAAATGCCGTTTTCTAGTATATTTACGAATGTTTCTGTTGCACTCTTTAATAATATTGTTTTTATTCACAAAATTTGCATCACTTAAACACTTCAACACATCTTTTCGCAATTTCTTAATTAATAAAAACTTTCATTTACTACTGTGATAGACATCTTTAATTTTTTTTATTCAACACTAACACTTTGAATCACTTAGATTAACTGGTGCTCCCCAAGAGTTTGCTTGCGCTTTTATAGCAACGGTTTGTAAACATGAATGATCCTGCTGCTACAATAAACATTGTACAGGATGAATTCCAACGAATTTGCTTGCAGGCTGAGATGATATCGAATAACACGATAAGAAAATCATTCAAATTAATTTGATTACTTTATTCTGCTGGTCGAATTTGCAAGAAAAGAATAAATGTGCTGATATTGCTTAAATTTGTTTACAACAGGATGTGAAATTTTGTTTATGAATTCCAATGAAAGGTTTCGATCAGTAAAATTCTTGGAATTGGGCTGTTTGTGGTATCAAATTACATGAATCATTCAGCTTAATGTGCTGATATTGAAAATTTGCTTTAAGCAGGATTAAACTTGTTTTGGAATAATGACTATAAATTGGGGAGCTGAAAATCAAGTGTTGATATTACCTAAATTGGTTTACTTTATTCTCTTAAGATGATGAAATTACATATAGAAAGATTGTTGGAATGTAGAAAGATTTTATTGAAATAATCAAGTGTTGATATTACCTAAATTTGTTTACTTTATTCTACTCGAGCTGATAGCAAAATTACATGAAAAATAGATTAGAGGAATGGTCTGTTGTTCTGAATTTGATTATGATAATATCTAGTGTTTATATAAGAGTTCAAATCATTTGTATTGTAGCTGCAAACTATATGAATTTGTTTATTCTACTCGAGCTGATAGCAAAATTACATGAAAAATAGATTAGAGGAATGGTCTGTTGTTCCGATTTTGATTATGATAATATCTAGTGTTTATATAAGAGTTCGAATCATTTGTAATGCAGCTGCAAACTACACTCGAGCTGATAGCAAAATTGCGTGAAAAAAGATTAGAAGATTGGTCTGTTGTTCTGAATTTGATTATGATAATATCTAGTGCTTATATAATAGTTCGAATCATTTTGTATTGCAGCTGCAAACTATACTCGAGCTGATAGCAAAATTACATGAAAAAAGATTAGAAGATTGGTCTGTTGTTCTGAATTTGATTATGATAATATCTAGTGTTTATATAAGAGTTCGAATCATTTGTATTGCAGCTGCAAACTATATGAATTTGTTTACAAGAAGTGTGATGATATTAAATTACATATTGATGCTTTATCCTGTGCTGATATTGCTTAAATTTGTTTACAACAGGATGTGAAATTTTGTTTACGAATTCCAATGAAACGTTTCGATCAGTAAAATTCTTGGAATTGGGCTGCTTGTGGTATCAAATTACATGAATCATTAAGCTTAATGTGCTGATATTGAAAATTTGCTTTAAGCAGGATTAAACTTGTTTTTCAATCATGACTATAAATTGAGGAGCTGAAAATCAAGTGTTGATATTACCTAAATTGGTTTACTTTATTCTCTTAAGATGATGAAATTACATATAGAAAGATTGTTGGATTGTAGACAGATTTTATTGAAATAATCAAGTGTTGATATTACCTAAATTTGTTTACTTTATTATACTCGAGCTGATAGCAAAATTACGTGAAAAAAAGATTAGAGGATTGGTCTGTTGTTCTGAATTTGATTATGATAATATCTAGTGTTTATATAAGAGTTCGAATCATTTGTATTGCAGCTGCAAACTATATGAATTTGTTTATTCTACTCGAGCTGATAGCAAAATTACGTGAAAAAAAGATTAGAGGATTGGTCTTTTGTTCCGAATTTGATTATGATAATATCTAGTGTTTATATAAGAGTTCGAATCATTTGTATTGCAGCTGCAAACTATATGAATTCGTTTACAAGAAGTGTGATGATATTAAATTACATATTGATGCTTTATAAAAAATGAAATATTTGTAAGATTTTGCAAACGCATATTTTTTTATCAAGATATGCATAGAAGAAGTTCAAATTATATAAAGAGTTTAGCTCATTCTAAATCGATTTCCGAAAAGTCAAGATGTCAGAAGTAAGTTGCTCTGAAATTTATTAAAATATTTTTTTAATAATTAATGTTTTTTCTCCAAATACAGCAACAGCAGCAACAATAACAACAACAACAACAACAGCAGCAGCAGAGCCAGCAGCAGCCGAGCCAGCAGCAGCAGCAGAGGCAGTGTCGCGAAGCTGCGAGTAATTTTTTTATTATAATTATAAATATATAATAATTTTGCTATAACTCCTAGGTGATTCATGGGATGAATATGTTGCGAGGGTCACTATATAGAAGCGAAAGCTTCTATAATGACCTATCGCTAACATTTTGAGGATTAAGAGGACCATGAAGGCCGAAAAGATCAGACTGCGGGCTTCAAAAGCTGAGAAAAAAAAATGAGCTACGCCAAATTGAAGGAAAATTGGCGCACTTGAAAAAAAATATGAGTGTAGTTCGAAAATTTGGAAATTTTATTGAAAACTAAGTGAAAAAAGTGAAAAAAAGTGAAAAAAAATATATATATATATATAATATTATATTAAATTAAGAAGTAATAATAATTATAACTATAATAATAATAATAAATAACAAATAACAGTATTAACAATTGCCTAATAGTATAAGGAGCATCATTGTTGGACCATCCAATTGTGGAAAAACTAATGTTATGATAAGTTTGCTGGAACATCCCAATGGTCTGAGATATGAAAATATTTACATATATTCAAAATCTTTACATCAGCCAAAGTATGAATACCTGAAGCGAGTGATGACTCCCATATCAGGATTGGAGTGTTATATGTACATTCTCAAACAACTGCGACGTTCTACCTACAGAGAAAGCCAAATCACATTCAGTGTTTATTTTCGATGATGTAGCATGTGAAAAGCAAAATAATGTGCGATCCTATTTTTGCATGGGTCGCCACGAAGATATAGACAGCTTCTATCTCTGTCAAACATATACGCATATACCAAAGCAATTAATACGTGACAATGCTAATTTAATCATCTTATTCAAGCAAGATGACTTGAATTTGAAACATATCTATAATGATCATGTGAATACAGACATGAAGTTTGATAAATTTCGAAGAGCCTATGCTGCGTGTTGGAAGGATGAATATGGTTTCTTGATGATTGATAGGGAAAGCTCAATAAACAAGGGGCGCTACCGTAAAGGATTTGATACCTTCATTGTACTATAAAAGGATGAAACATGCGAAATCTTCATAAGTCGAAGTTGTAACTCAGCTGAAAGCACACCGAATCCTGTGGACCTGCTGAGTAAATTAAAGCAGTTCACCTGTTATCAGACCTGTTTGAAAAGCTGTTAAGCTGTTATCAGAGCTGTTTGGAAAGCTGTTAAGCTGTTATCAGAGCTGTTTAAAAGCTGTTAAGCTGTTATCAGAGCTGTTTGAAAAGCCGTTATTCAGTTAATATCCAAGATGAATGAAAAGCTATTAAAAGAAATCATCAAGACAAGGAATGCAGTGCGAAGGAAATTTAAAGGTCTAAGAAGCCAATCACTAAACCCTTAAAAGAGTTTGTCAGAAGAGTCAAATACGGGCCGCCAGATATAGCCAAGTTTGAGACAAAAGATACAAAAGAAGAAGAAGAAGAAGAAGAAGAAGAAGAAGAAGAAGAATATGAAGAAGAAGACGAAGAAGAAGCAAAAGAAGAAGCCAATGACATTGTGGAACCTTTTACCCCTCCAAAACGAAAATATGTGAAAATGGAGCCCAGTAGCACACCTGTAAATTATGGAGATTATTCCTTAACATCTGAAGAAGAATTCGCAATACCTAAACATTCAAGAACATTGACAGGAAGGTCTCCTGTCACCTCCCCCGATACGTTTGGATACATAGTTTCAAACTATTTAAAGCTGTTCACTGATAATAGCCCTAAAATTGATCCAACCTATGGAGTTTACTATGATGACAACGCGTGGAGAATCGGGAATTCAACGTTTGATGTTGATCATGTGCGAAATATTGTTATCAAGGGGAAGAGCTATAAAACAACTTTCTGGTTATGTGAGCTGCTATTTATGAAAGATCCTGTAAAAAGTCTATATACTAAAGAGGATTTAACTAATTATGGATCTATTTTAAGACATACCAATGCATATAAATGTGACTATGCTGAAGATGGACAAATAAAAGGTACTAGAGCGGCTAAGTATAAAGCTATAATCAGTAAACTTATACAACATAAAGGCATGGGACTAATGCGTCTGCCTAAAGAAAACATTGATCACATTTACTGGGATGATCCAAATGAATTAGTGAATAGACTACGCCTTCTAATGGCATCAAAGCAGGCTGGAAACACCAGTCACAACAATGAAATTGTATTCATCCTAGAGGAGTTGCGAGAAGCAGATATTATAGTTGAAATACTACTCCATTACCATACTTCTACACAATCTACAGATGAGCGTTGACAAGTTTGAACGTTTCTCTAAGCGGGTGAACGTGGACCAACAGGAGCTCAGGCCCCAGCCGGTAAACAAGGAACTCAAGGAAAAGATGGTAAACAAGTAGCTCAGGGTCCTGCTGGTGAACAAGGAGAGCGGGGTATTGGATTTAATTTAACGATAAACGGAGACTACGATCTAACCTCAAAGTGTGTAAAACGACTTGGTGAACCCCTTGAAAATGATGATGCTGCTACCAAAGACTATGTCGACAAGAAAATTAAAATAAATGTTGAAGAAATGAGCAAACCTATTAATATAGAGGTGACAAATTTAACGCTATATATCAATGATGAAATCGCGAAGATCGAAAACTATCTGTTTACTTCAGTAATAAATAAGAAAGACTCGACACCAAAAGATGGTGTATATGAGTAAAAACTCTTGAGAAATCTGTTTCATTTATAATTACGATGAGTAAGCGACAAGTGGTAAATGAGCTGCATTAACCAGCGAGAAAAAATTTTAAACGACGTCGTGTGATTATCAAAGGACTAGATGACTTGTGGCAGGCATACTTGGTTGAAATGGATCCCTACAAGTATGTGAACAAGGGTTACCGCTATCTGCTGACAGTAATCCTCAAAGCATCAATAGTAGAACGATTTAACCGAACTCTAAAGGATATGATGTGGAAGGAATTCAGCTTTAATGGAACTTATCAGTTGATTGGTATGGTAAACAAACTGCTCACTGAATACAACTCAAGAATACATCGAACTACGAAATTGGGACCACGTGATATCAACACTTCCAATGAGAAACAACTGCTTTCAACTGTATTCAATCATATAAAAATTGTTGTTCCTGCAAAGTATAAAGTTGGGAACTTTGTACGAATCAGCAAATACAAGCATATATTTGAGAAAGGCTATACACCAAACTGGACAGCTGAGATTTTATTAATTATAAAAGTTTAAAACACAAACGCCATCACATATCAGCTGGAAGATTATCAAGGAAATCCAATCACAAGAGGCTTTTATGAATTGGAACTGCTGAAAGTTAAACACCCAAACCTATATCTCGTAGAGAAAATCATAAAGAAGAGTGGAGATAAAGCTTACGTTAAATGGCTCGGATTTTCATCAAAACACAATTCTTGGATTAATAACAAAGATGTTTTATAATTTCTTGAAAAACACCTATAATACAATTTATAATACTTTATACATGTAGCTATATGCAAATTACTTTAATAAATGAAACTAAAACTATAATACATAATTTATTTCCACTGGATTAAGATTCTTTCTGGGGCTGCCACTTGTTGATCTGATGAAATGGAGTAATGCTCCAAGGTTAAGCATCCATCGTTCCGCTCATAATATGTCCCTTATTGCCGCTAGGGAACCTTACTCAAGAAATGACGTTTGCGCCCGAACAGATGTCGCTAATATCTCGAAAACCGGAGCCCGTAGAGGATTTCTGATGAAAATTTCATTACCCCCCTCCTCCCTATCTTTATTACCCCCCCCCCCCCCCCCCACATACCACCCATCTAGAATCCATTGGCATGAACAAAAATTTCCTTCCGTTATTAGTAATATTAGTTCAAAACCAAAAGCCTACATTTAGGCGCTCAAGAAAAATCATAATTAAAAAGCCTACATTTAGGTGCACCACATATCTATCTAAGAAAACCTTAGTACCGTAACATGCCAAGTGAAGCAAAAAACTTCACACATCCAAGAAAACCGTAGCACGCTTCTACGTGTGGGCACAGAAAACCGTAGCATGCTGCCACGTGTGGGCAAATTTGAATTACATATATATATATATATATATATATATATATACATAGTAGAGTGCAGTATCGATGTAAATTATATTTTAAGCAATTGAACTATACGAATTATGTGATTAATTAAGTACCTATTATATTAGTGAAATCCAAATTAATCTTATTTACTAGCATTGTTTTTATTTAAAAGGGAAGATGTTGTGATAATACATGCTCACGTCTAACACCAATTTCATTTACATTCAATGTATATGAACCGTAGCTGTAAGCTATTTACATGTAAGTAATATACGGCAGTCAGTAGTTAGCCGTCGCTGTGTACTAGTCTAATAATCAGATTTTAATAATAAATAATATAGTTAAGTCAAAGTCAGACTTTTAATCTACCTTGATATAACACTACAGCTATCAGGGTGGGTACTTCTTGTCTGTGGTTGTTCCCTTGACGTTCTTGGTTGACATCCCCGATAGTAACATGAGCATCTCTAATCGCAATTATACATCCGCCACCCGGAGTAATTGGTGAGACAAATATGCAGGAATAAATCAAATACGCTTGAAAAACAACCCAAGCAAAGAGTAAAAATATCATATTTTTTTTACATGAGAGTTTTATATCTAAATTTAAAGCTTTCTATAGGAAATAATAGTCAAGTTAGATAAAAAATACTAGAGCCAAATGGGCAAAATCAATCACTATTACTATTCGCCCATTTTTTTTTATATTGAAATTAAATATCTATCAATTTTCGCATGACCTCACATTTCTTGGGTACGTGCAAAACGAGGCGAGGCTAGGCAGTTGAGCGAGGCGAGGTGAAGATACATCTCTAAGGTGTAGTGTAGTGTCCACAACTTGGTAAATCGCAAAGTGAGAGCATGAATTATGTCATCAGATTCTGAAAAAGAAATTTTATGTTTGTCACGTAATGCAATTATATTGCATTTGACGAATTTTATCATCTATATGAAGATTTACGGACTGATCCTGATAAATTCTTCCAAAATATGAGAATAAGTATAGAAACCTTCGATTATATTAAGGAAAGTAATCAACAGTGTCACTAACCCATCTACCACTTTTTTACCTTATTACTCTACTTTCACTCTTATGCTATTTTTTTGTTACATTATTCAATTTTTATTTTTATTTTGCTTTTGTATTTATATTTTTGTTGTGTGCTCCTATTTTCGTTGCATTTGGTGCGTCGTGGGTGGGTGTGTGTGTGCTACGGTATTTGCTTAATATCTTCACTTTCTATTTATGCTTCTTCTTCTCAGTGCATGTTGTAGTTAGTATATGTGTGTTGATAATATTGTTGATTTAGTCCTTATTTTTAATTCTATCTAGTTCAATTTAATTTTATTCTATTAAAATATTTAGGAAGTATGACGCAAGGTGTGGATACTTCCCCTTTACTTCTTCTTTATCTTACTCTTATGTATATGCTGGTCTTTAGAGAACCCCCCAAGCCCTTTTCTTGGACTTCATATTTCTAGTGTTTCTCTCCTGTTTTCATGTTTGTTCTCTTCAGTTTTTTGTGTTTATTCGTTCCCTCTTTCTGGCTTATTTGTGTGTTAGTTTGCTTCGTCGTATATATCCCCTTATCTTATTCTATAATTTCTACCTTAGGCCTATCACTTACCCCAAATTTCCTACTATTCGTATTTATTATTTTCCGTGCTTTCACACTTCTTTTCTTCTTGTTCTTTTCTTTGCGCGTGTGTTTCCCGTTTATTGTTTTTCCACTTTAATTTTTCACACAGCGCTTTATTTTTTCACACAACACTTCATATTTTTCTTTCTTTTTCCCTTATTCTTTGTATTTCTCACATCACATGTTCACTTTTTCAGTTTTCACTTTACTAATGACTATTTCGTTTGAGGTGCGCGTATGTTTCCCGTTTATTGTATTACCACTATAATTTTTTCATCATCACTTTATATTTTCCTTTATATTTCTCACATCACATGTTACCTGTTTGCCTTTCATTTTACTACTGACTTATTCTTGTGGGGTACGCTTTCATCCACGTGGTGTTTTGAGATTTCGTTTCTCCTCTGGCTCTCATCTGGCTGTGTGTTTTCGGGCTTATGCTTGGTTTCTGTGCATTATGGTGCTTGTTATTTTTGTGTCTACTCTCCGTGCTCTTCTTTTCAGCCCCTCTCCCTTTCCTTCTCTCCTTGGTATATTATGATTCTGGTTTGTATGTGTGTGTGTTTTGTGAATTTTCTTTATTTATTTCCTTTCCCTTTTTTTCCGTTATGTCTTTCTCTTCTTGTTTGTGTCTTGTTTTGCTTGTGTTTAGTCCTCGTGTGTGTCTGGTTTTTGTTCCTCTGCTGTGTTATCTGACTATCCTAGTGTGTGTGTTTTAATTGATGTGTTAAGCTAGTGTGTGTGCCTGAGTGCCGTGTATTAGTGGTGGTTTATGTGTTTTAATTGTCCTATCTTCTGTTATGTTCTCTACTGGTTCTGCTCGTTTTCTCTCTCACCGTCAACGCCTCCTACTGGTCCAGTTCGCGATATTGGTGGGCATCCCCATTTCGCTCGTGTGACGGAGCGAATTGCGTGTGCCCCTTCTGTATTTTTGTTCGTTATATTTGAGTTATTGTTTTAGCTATTAGCTCTTTTAGCTAACGTTTATGGTCACTGGGTACTTGTTTTCGAATACAACGGGTGTTTCACCGGTTCGAATGGCCCAGTACTTTCTACTGCCCTGTATTGTTCGTTTCCTACATTGTTCCTACTTTAGTTGTCTGTTCGTATGGTTTTTGATGTGTTATCCCTTATTACTCACTCTCCTAGGAGCTGCATCTGGCAAGTTTTGTTATGTGTGTTTCTATTTGTATGTTGTTTTCTAGCTATCTATTCCCTACTTGTGTCTGAGTGTTGTGTATTGGTGGTGATCTATGTGTTTGGTTTGTGCTATCTTCTGTTGTGTTTCCTATTAATTCTGTTACTTTTCTCTTACCGTCAACCCCTCCTACTGGTTGAGGATAAATGTGGGCAACACCCATTTCGTCTGTGTACCAGAGCGACCTGTGTGCTACCCTTCTGTATTTTCGTTCGTTATAGCTGTGTTATTGTCCTAGCTATTAGCTCTTTTAGCTAACGTTTATGGTCACTGAGTACTTGTTTTCGAATATAACGGGTGTTTCACCGGTTCGAATGGCCCAGTACTTTCTACTGCCTTGTATTGTTCGTTCCCTACATTGTTCCTATCTGTTTGTCTGTACGTATGCTGTTATGTTGTGTTATCACTTATTACTGTCCCTCCTAGGAGCTGCATTTGGCAAGTTTTGTGATTTGCGTTCTTTTGTTGTGAAATGTTTCTCTTTGTTGTGTAAAGTTTATCAGCTATCCATTTCCTGATTATGTCTAAGTGTTGTGTGTTGTTGCGCTGTGTTGTGATTTATGTGTTTTGTTTGTCTTCTTCTCGTGCATTGTTCGTGATTCCTTTCTTTGTGTGTCATGCTCTTGTCATGCTCTCAGTTCATTTGTTTCTGTGTCTTCACGTTTTATGCTTGTTGTGTGTGTGCTTGTGTGTTAATGTTGTGTGTTTCTGTTCGTCCCACATTTCTGTGTACTCCCCTTCGGTCTTCCCGTTGCTCTATCACTGGTTCCACAGTGCTTGGTGTTGGCTGATATCTTCGTGATTAGCCTCCCGAGCACACTACCGGTGCTCAGCACTGTCTTGAGTGCCCCAAGTTTCCTACTCAGTGTGGCCAATGGACACTGTGCACTTGGGCTAGGGCACCTATATTTGTGCCTGAGCTCCGATACCGCTCTTTTCTAGGAGTAATAAAACTATATTTATTAGCAAAAAAAACTGCCGGTGCTGGTATTGTGTCATCTGTGTCTACGGATACTAATTCCTTAAAGCAGCATGACGAAGCGTTGTACGGCAGGTGGGGCACCAGTTGTCCACCGCCGTAGGTGGTTTAGTTTAGCCACCGTGGTACCTACGTGAGGTACTAGAAGGGTTTCCTCATAGGTGTGTGGATGCTATGTCGTGTGTGTGTTCGTTCTGTGTTTCTTTGTTGGTGTTGTGTTGTATGTCTCAGTGTGTTAGGTGTGGTGTTCCGTGTGTGTTATGTTCCTTGGTACAGATGTATGTGTGTGTTGCTCTGAAAGACCGAAACTTCTGCCAATCTGGTGTAATAATTGGTGTAATATATATGCCTTAATAAAAATGAGTGTTAGGATAATGCATAAAATATAATATATATAGATAGTATGTATTAAAATGCGTTCTTCGCATCACGTCATGGTTGAACAAAATATTCCTAAAAAGTTTTATATCAGGGGTTTTTCTTTGGGGGGTTTTTTGGAAGGGAAATGTCGTTTCCTAGCACTCTTATTGCACTTCCGAAATGCAACTTGAAATTTATGCATGTTTCTATTTCACTTTTGAACAATATAGTCTTTATTCACTGAATTTTTTAAACACTCCATCACATCTTTTCGCAAATCTTCAATTATTGAAAAGCTTTTATTTACTAACACTGAAGACATTTTTAATTTTTTTTGTGTGTTTTTAAAATATCACTGAGACTCACTAAAACTGACTGATGCTCCCCAAGAGTGTACTTGGGCTTTTATAGCAAGAGTTTGTAAACATGAATGATCCTGCTGCTGCAATAATCATTTCACAGGATTTCCAACGAATTTGCTTACAGGCTGAGATGATATCGAATTACACGATAAACAAAAAAAAACATTCAAATTAATTTGATTACTTTATTCTGCTGGTCGAATTTGCAAAAGAGATTGTTTACATGAATGCATACAAGAAAATGCGAAAATCTGTTTACTTCATGCGAATTCCAATGATGAATAATGCAGCTTTTGGTAAGACCATGGAAAATGTTCGCAAATATAGTGATATAAAATTTTGCGTAAAGTGGGAAGGTCGCTATGGCGCAAAAGCTCCAAGACACACTTCCGGATGAAGGTCAAAGACCTGACGCCCTTCCGGTTTCAAATGTGATGTCAGGGGTCAAGGTCGAGCCCACGTGTATATCTTTTTTCTCAAGCCGCCCTAGCATTCTGGGTAAAACGCTCAACCTCCCAATTAGGAGCTCGCTTTAGTGCGCAAATATTATTCGAGAGCACTGATCCTAGTAGGGCAATTAAATAAAAAGAATACCATATATAAAATATCATTATTGATTTATTATAAATTGAAAAATATTAACATTTAAGTCTTAGTGTATCATTCAATGGTTGGGCTTCCTTAAATCGGTTTCCTTATAACTGTAATAATACTTTCTTTATTTTACAATAATGTATATCTTAGACTATAATACAATTAAAACAAACTATTTCATTAAATGATATTTTAGCTATAATACAATTTTTATTTACAATTCATATCTTAGACTAGCCTTAGATTATATGTTTTCTGCGTCTGCTCCTTGCTGTTCTGATTGAATAGAGTAATGTCCCCATGGTAGAGTATCCGTTGTCCCACTCATAATATACCGCTTGTTATCATATGGACTCAATGCAATATTCTTTTGGTTGATCGTGTAGACATTATGGTTATGCGATCGTATGGAGCTCTGATTAGCAGTTAATACTCGCTTTTTATTCAAACATTCGACGTAGTCTTCGAAATTGATATGCCTCTGACTACTGACTGTACATTTTCGAGCGCAAGCCTACAAATTCGCTCATGATTTTCCCATTAAGCGCATCCTTCATTAAACCAGGAATCTTTTTATTCATGAGCGGTAAGTTGAATTGATTATTTTTTGTTTATATTTTCAGCCATAAACTCATATGCATTTTTCTCTTCAAGTTCATATATTAGAGAATCTGTATCTGTATACATGACTTTACATTTATCTCCAAATTCACGCTGCAGAAAACTGTAGTGGAAATCGTAGAGGCATATCCTTGAAATTTCCATAACTGCCATTCCAATATAGAGAGGCTTATTGAATAAGATTTTAAGTCGCCTTAATTCCACAACAACTAAATTCTCATCAAATATCGTTGCACTGTGGAAGTTGGGTGCCGCAATCCGAGCATTTGCGCCATAGCGACCTTCCCACTTTACGCAAAGTTAAAGGTTAAAGGTTTTTCACATCATAATACATCAGGTATTTCTCTTTCTCGTGAGGCTTAAAATCATCCATACACATATTTATTATTTGCTTTACTATATCTGTTGAGCTCAGCTAAAATAAAAAAACATTAAAAAACAAATATGTTAAATATTTCATATTTCCCTTAGAGTCTCCTGATTTCTCCAGTTTCAGCTGCAGATATCCACCAACACAGGGACACATCTGAAATGAAAAAGATAAACAGATATTAGTTTAAAGCAACTAATATAACAAAGTAGCATATAAAAACTATGGAAATAAGCAAATTACATGCAGACTGCCAAGAAACCAATTTCTTGGCAGTACAACAACAAACACATGCAAATATAAACATTGAAATTTCGTCGCAAAATTCATATGCTCTGCATAATAAACATTTGCAAAACATTCAAATATGTTTAAATATGCAAAACATAAAAACTTGCAACACGTACATACATTATAATTAGTGAAATGCAACAATTTGTACTATTGTTGACATTTCAAAAATCACTTTGCCAACATGAACAATTTTGCATAATTTGCATATTTCTTGCAAATTGTTTATGCTGGAACTCACAATAGTTAAAACTAAACACTTAAATAGTGATAAAAGACACTTACCTGGACAATTAATCCACAATTTGCCATGAAACACACGAAAAACAACACGACACTTTCACAACAAAATACCGCGATCGCGACTGTCAAATTGACTCGCGAGAAAGTCAATTAGATGAAGTTGGCTACGCGCTCCCTGTTGGTAATGCTTAAAAACCGCGAAAGTTACCAGGTAAATAAATATTCGCGAAAAAAGGTAAAATTAATTCCCATAATAAGTGGGAAAGAGAAAGATGCGAAAACGAGATGCAAGAAAAAATGAGAAATATTTGCGTTCCACATTGGAAATTGTCAGAATATGGCAGGAAGCCGCCATCTTGATAAATTTCAGAAAAGTTAAAATATTTCATAAAATAAATTACGAAAATTCATGGATAATTTAGAATAAATTAGTTGAAGGAAATTGGCACATTTTGACATAAGTATACAAGTCAAGCAAAGTCGAAAAATATGCTTAATTTGCATTTTTCGTGTGGAACGTATGTCAAAATGGCCGCTCAGAGCCTATAAAAAGGGGGCAATTCCTAAGATCTCTCTCAGTTTTTTGACAGCGATCACAAGTGAAATATCTAACAAGTTTTCTTAGCAAATAATATTTTTTTTAGTTTTCAGCAATAAGCATAAAATATCACGTGCCATTAAAGGTACAAAATTTTTACATGCTAAAAGGTTGTGTGCAGTGGGTGTTGGCAAAGGACAGGAAGTTTTTGAGTTTTGTTCTACAGATAAGTATTGTGTCAATTAATTTAGTAAATAAGTTTCGTGCATAAATATTAAATACATGCCAGCTTTCGGCATTTTAATTATACATGCAAAGGAACAAATTAGTTAAGTATTAAGTTAAATTAAGCGCAAAGTGAATTAAAATAACTGTATAACGCGTAAAATTAGAAAGGGCTACAAATTGCATTTAGTTAAATATATGCCAAAATACGGCATAATAACTATATATGCAATCGAACAATTAATAAACAGAATTAAATTAGTGAAAAAATTAATTTGTAGTGAATTTATAAATTGAAGTGTCACATTGGAATTATTCAATAAATCCAGCATTAAACATAAGCATACAGATCTTTTTTTTATACCGCTACACTGTCCACCTAATTGCCGTAATATAGCTGTACTTATCGATTGCAGCTACATTACAAAACAATATCTGTTCGAGCATTAACTTATACCACCTCGAATGCCTCTCGCTATGAATAGCAGTACATCTACGTCGGTTATCAGCTCTAGTTTCACTTTGGTGTATTTTAGCATAGCATCCCATGTTAGGCCTGGCATGGTGTAATAATGTGCTTGATCTAAATTGTATGTCTTCATGCACACTTCTCAAACACATCGGCCAATAGGAGAACATCAGTCTTAAGGTATAGATCTGAATATTCACCAAGTGTTTGTATTTCAAATTTTTGCCAGACCTCTTCAGCATGATTGTATTCCTCAGGAGATATAGCACTGTCAGTCAGTTTGTTGTAGAACGCTTCCTGTGTTGGCAAGTTCCGGAAATCTAATTTATCCCAGTCATCAATAAAATCATACGGGAAGACACCTTTGCGCGTAAGTAGTTTAAAGTCATCATCATCCAATCCCTGCCATACTGATCTTGTAGTATTTAGTTTATCCATCGGCAGCAATGATGATAGCTTATCTAAAGATTCTGCCATAAAACGGAAGGAATCGATGAACCTGAATTTTATGTGGCTGCCTTCAATGTGCTTGGTGAACGAGATATATCTTTCCTTGTTTATTGGTAATAGATCAACTTTTCCTGGGAAAGATGTAGCTATATCCTTAATAATGAAGTGGGCATCATATCCATGACTGGAACTATGGAGCAATCTTGATACATGAGATTACATGCATTGTGCGCTGGTCCTCGATATTTTCCTGTTAAGTGGCAATGGTCCCGAACCCGTTCCTCATCGGCTGCAAACGTTTTTTCACATATATGGCAGCAAGTATTTTTCATTTGTGAACGCCGTTCCTCTTTGGTCAGGGGCTGCATTGGCCTGATGTTCAGCTTTTCCTGTACAGCTATGGATGCAATTTTTTGCAATTCTAATGCAAACCATTGTTGACAATTCTTGCCTCGATTGCTCTGTAACATGAGAGCCTAGCATCATGTTTGCAGTGGAAATAGAATCCTATGCTGTGAACTTCATGTTCCTGGATTCGTTGTGTATTTTGATCGTTTCCCTCAATCGGCTTCAATATTGACTCAAGATCTGCATACACACAAAACGGGGCTGGATTCTTATGGCTATTATTCTTATATTCCAACCATTTCTTTTCCTCTGAGGGAAACATAATCCTACAGTTGTTTTGTTTCTCGCATTCAGGAGTGTGTGATGCTAATTTTTCTTCAGAGGAAAAGTAGAATAAACATCTGTCGCATATATACACTCTATGAATATGTTTCGAAGTTTGTGTTGATATGAGTCGGGAAAGAGCTTTGATCCAGCAGAAATGATATCTGCTGACATCATCATCATCATCGTCATCCATATGATCTTCATCCTTTGTATTATCATAGCCATCTTGTAGCATTAAGAGATTTACATGTCGCTCCATCCTGTGTTTCGTAAGCCTAACTGGAACTGTGGTGAAGAAACGCTCTTTCTCTAGGATGAATATGTTTATTGATAAATCTTTCTGGTCTTCAAATTGTGTAATTTGCTTAAGCATCATGGGAAATGTTATTCCAGTTAAATTAAGTACAATTGAATAATGTGGATATGATGAGATCCTTTCAGAATGAGCATTTGTAGGAT
Organism: Dioctria linearis; assembly: GCA_963930735.1. Classification (NCBI taxonomy): domain Eukaryota; kingdom Metazoa; phylum Arthropoda; class Insecta; order Diptera; family Asilidae; genus Dioctria; species Dioctria linearis. Next base: position 90,604,795 of record OZ005741.1, read on the forward strand.
ATAGCGCTGATGTTACGGCCCATGCGAAGCATGCTTCATCATTATTTTGTACATTGATGCAAGCTTTCTTTGATGCAATTTCCTTTGGTAAGGGTATATACGAAGATCCTCGGAGTTGTTCAAACTTGTTGGTGTGTACTGCTAGATGTATTATAGAGTGCAGCGCCCAGCCACTGTCTTTCTCCTGGAATTCTTCCAAAATGTTTGATTTAAACCACCCCTCTAACTTATCATCTGCACTAATTGGAGCAGTTCTCGCTTGGAAATATTTAATGTCTTTTATAATTGCATTGTCACCAGTTTCTTTAACAAATTCACCGCAAAGCGTTGTAGAAACTTTAATATTAAAATAACGTTTTAAGGTATTTTTAACACGACGCGTAAATAATTTGGCAGCGTCTTGTATAAATAGCTTCGGATCGATATGTTTTAAATTTGCAATAACACCTTGCCGAATTCTGTTTGCGAACGCTGTCTTTATTTCTTCCCACTTTACAAAATCATTTCTTCTTACGCGAGTAATTCCTCCACCTCGACGGGGAGTTCTCAATATTGCTCTCAATGCTTTAATTTGCTCGAGACAGCTCTCGAAATGTCGTTTCCTAGCACTCTTATTGCACTTCCGAAATGCAACTTGAAATTTATGCATGTTTCTATTTCACTTTTGAACAATATAGTCTTTATTCACTGAATTTTTTAAACACTCCATCATATCTTTTCGCAAATTTTCAATTATTGAAAAGCTTTTATTTACTAACACTGAAGACATTTTTAATTTTTTTTCTATGTTTTTAAAATATCACTGAGACTCACTAAAACTGACTGATGCTCCCCAAGAGTTTACTTGGGCTTTTATAGCAAGAGTTTGTAAACATGAATGATCCTGCTGCTGCAATAATCATTTTACAGGATTTCCAACGAATTTGCTTAAGGGCTGAGATGATATCGAATTACACGATAAACAAAAAAAAACATTCAAATTAATTTGATTACTTTATTCTGCTGGTCGAATTTGCAAAAGAGATTGTTTACATGAATGCATACAAGAAAATGCGAAAATTTGTTTACTTCATGCGAATTCCAATGAAACGTTTCGATCGGTAAAATTCTTGGAACAATAAAATTGTTGACTGCCTACAGGAAGTGTGGTATCAAATTACATGAAAAGAATAAATGTGGTGATATTGCTTAAATTTGTTTACGCAGGTGTGCATGACTCATTCAGCTAAAATGCGAATTTTTAAACATGAAGTTTACACAGGTGTGTATGAGCTATTCAGCTTAAATGCGAATTTGTTTACAGCGGTGATATGAAATTACATCATAAACAGGGGAAGCATGCCTAATGTTTGGTAAACATTTAATATTTGATACCCAGAACCCCACTGCCCCAGAACCCTCATAGAAAGTGAGCCAGAACTTCTAATATCTACAAATTCCTCGCTAAGAAATATTCAAGTAAGAAAACAAAAAATCCAAGATGACGTCATGCTGATATCTACAACTCCCCAGGATAACTTGAATTATTAGTAATATTGATAACACCTGAAAAAGTAAGATCGCTAATATCTCGAAAACCAGAGCCCGTAGAGGATTTCTGATGAAAATTGCACTACCCCCCTCCCTATCTTTATTATCCCCCTCCGAATACCCCCCATCTAGAATCCATTGGCATGAACAAAAAATTCCTACCGTTAACTTTAATTATTAGTAGTATTAGTTCAAAACCAAAAGCCTACATTTAGGCGCTCAAGAAAAATCAATTATTACTAATATTAATTCAAAACCAGGCGCAACACTTGAAAACAACAAAAGCCTACATTTGAGCGCACCACACATAAAGAAAAAAGAAGGAACATGCTGCTACGTGTGGGCACAAAAATCGTAGCATGCTGCCAAGTGAAGCAAAAACTTCCCAAAACCGTAGCGTGCTGCCACGTGTGGGCAAAAGTGAAGCAAAAAACTTCACATATCCAAGAGAACCGTACCACACATCCAAGAAAGCCGTAGTACCGGAGCATGCTGGTAGTAGCAGCTAATGCCGCTACGGCGCAGTCAAGACCAAATGTCACAAGACTAAGCAAGTCAATGGTGCATCCAAGACATCTACCAGTAAGCCAAGACCCAATGGTGCAGCCAAGACATAAATCAGTGCAGTCAAGATACAAGCCCACATTTAGTATGTACTCAAACCACCTAGCGATGGCGCGGAGAGTTCTAGATAAAAAACTCTGCTCCAGAACTCTACGCATATATAGCAACTTTAAAGAATATTCACACAACACCTCCATGGTCTCATGGTAGAGCACCTCGAATTTTACAAAACCAAGCGCTCTCGGTTCGATTCCAGCAAAAAAAAAACCAACATTATTTTATTAAAAAAATCAGCTAAGACAAGATCTTGAACAGCTGATGGGGATCAGCCAACCTGATGACGTCATCCCTGGTCAGCCAGACGGTAGGAAAGGAATTCCCCCAGGCAGGCCCTGTTACGTAGACCACTAGACGGAATCCCCCAGTGGCCCAGAGCCCGGTCCAGAGCCACCAAAATAGTTGGATTCCACCTTGGCCTTTTTGTATGGAAAAAATGGGCCAGAACCGGCATAGCGTAACTACTTTACTGATACCGATATTCACTCCATTCGGAGTAAATATTAATACATAAATATTTTTTTCTTTCACGCAGTGAACCTTCGAAAAATTTTATTAGTTTTCGATAGTCAATGTAACATCTCGAGTGCAAGGGTGGGTGCCAGTTGAAAATAGATAGCTCAGCTTTAATTTTAAATTCAAATATACATTTTTATTAAAGTATCCTATCACAATTCAATTTCAGTTCAACTTAAAATCTATTACAACTATTACTAATGTAAAAATTCAATAAAATTTAAAAAAAAAAAACAAGTTAAAAGTTCAAAGAAAATTCAATTCAGGTAAATTCAAAACAAAAAAATCCGTGCTGCTATATGCACTTTCGTTTCCTTACATTTGTTCCTGAAAAGAAGAAGAAGAACGTTTTTTACTTCTTTAAAATTAGACTTCTAAAAGTTAACTACAGAATAGTATTTTCTGCAACGTGATGAAGCGTGTAAGCAGAATTATACTTCTGTTACAGCGAATGTTAAAGCGTGCGCGCAGAACTACACTTCTGTCGCAACGTGCTGGAGCGTGTAAGCAGAATTATACTTCTGTCACAGGAGTGGGGAGCAAATATTAGATTTGGGAGGTTGGCTTTGAATAGAATTAAAGTTCTATAAGAAGGAAAGAACAATATTATACTTTTGCTCAAGGATGGGAGTTCAGATTAGACTCTGACGGAGCATTTTTTCAGATTAAATTCTGAAATTATAATAGGCGGCAAAATTGGATCATTTGGAAATAAGTAGAATTATACTTCTACAACAATAGAATGAAATTTCTGTTATAATAATTTTCGCTCTTACCTTGTGCGATCTGGTGGCTTTCTAATCCAAAATACCCGCGTCGGTTAATCCTCTCTGGTTTATTTTATTTTTAATACACTTTCAACTTAATAATAATATATAATAATTCCCTACCACAATTTTGTATCTTTTTCACATTTCCTGGTTTATTAGTTTAATTTCACCTTTTAAAGTATCTCTTTTTGTTTTGTAAACTAAGTTAATTTGTAAACTAAATTACTTTCCCGACTCGTATCTATCTGCCTTTTCCAAAATTATATGATCTACTTTCCTCTGGCCAAACACGACCGAAGATTTGTTTTTTCGACAACCGCACCGTTGAGATTTTAAGAACGAACTCCGCTTGATCACTGTTATCGTGATCACGTCCCGTCTTTCAGGGTGTAAAATGCATAGTTTGCATTTCCACCCTGAGATCAAACTTTTTCAAAAATATACTGACGGACGGTGGCTTAACAAAAATGTAATTCTAGCCTTTAGTAAACACCAGCCACCATCCCGTCGTTTGAAAATCGGGGCGGTCATATACATGTAAGGTATTTGTGCTGCGCGATTTTCTTATCGTGAAATTCTTTGGCGTAGTATGTGTGGGAAAAATAGGTGGAGGAACTGCTGACGCTGTTTTCTTCGCGTATTTTTCTGATAAGCCAGCCATGTTTTTAAGCATGGTTAGCTTATGAAAATTTACTAAGTAGATTTACCGGGCTAGATTGTGCTGCCTTTGCATGTATGTGTGTATACACAACACTTCTATATGACGGAATAAACAATTTTATACTCTTGTTTAAAGGATAGGAAACAGATTAGATGGTGGAGGATGACATTACAAAAAATATGCTGGAGGTGTATGATTAGGTGAGTTTGTTGTTAATTATATATATTTCATTTACAATCTTAATACTTTTTGTACATTTATAGATAGAATGAACTCCGGGATATCTTGTAGGAGTGATTCGAGGTAGTAGAAGTCCTTGTTTAGATAAGCATATTGAGTTCATTTAACTATAAAGTATGATTCTTCATGGGGTTTGCTTTGTATTTTAAGGACAAATTTTGCATCTCAGTATGTAGGAATTCTACGAGGGATCTATCGTGCGGAGTTGAAATTGATTAAGATGTACAAATATGTATGTGGACTGAACAATCAATATCCTCTTGACACAATTTTACGTGAAGAAATTTCGGTTCAAAGTTATTTTTTATTAAATTTCGTTCGATTCGAGTTAGTATTAATTTCGATAACTGCCGAATTAACGACAAGCCATTGATATATATATATACGTATATCCACATTCTTACATATGAGTTGTGGCGTACCCCAAGGCTCGATTCGCGGACCTTTTCTGTTCTGTCTGTATATTAATGATCTCCCCAATCAATGAAGATCTTCAGAGTGGTCCTCGGAGAATAACCTCATGCTAAGTCCTATGAAGTCAGTCTGTATACCAGTATTGAATAATCGCCTGCTATCTGAATATTAACAACGCTATTTTATCTTATCTCAGCTCTGTGACAAAACTTGGGGTTGTAATGCACTCTGTTATGTACGTAAATTATACCCTAGAAAAGTATAAAAAGGGAATAATTTTACATATATACATACATGTTGGAATATGATTAGCTTACCTTCAAAAACATTTGAAGGAAGGAATCAGTTCCTAAAAACCCTAAAATTTAAAAAATAGTAAAAATTCCAAATCACTAAAATTCACATAAACTAACCATGCCTAAAACATGGTTAGTTTATCTATTCATTCCATTCCATGAATTAAAACAAGATTATTCCCATTTCCCAAATTTGCCAGTAGAAATATTTAATTTAAAAAATAAAAGAAAACACAAATCGTACCTTCAGTACGATTTGTCGTAAAAATTACCATATGTTTATACGAACGTACATACATATCAAATAACAAGTGAAACAGCTAGAATTGGTCTAAGACAAATTCTTATGATACCCTAGATGAATGCACGTATGAAATTTCGTATGGTCACCCAATTGAGCAATTTTGATTTTTTGCATTGGTTTCTCGCATATATTTCTAGAACGGCTCGTAGGACAGAAAAAATGATTATAACCAATTTTATAGGATTTCTTATTCTGAAGAAGTTTTTAGTACAATAAAAATGTCTAGGACTGATCGTTTTCAAAGTAAATGTAAAAAATCAAAATTATTATATGGCAACACCAAGAAGGGTTTCCCTGATTTAGCCCATTTTTGAAATTTTCTTTGCTATTAGTATGAAAACACAGTGTACCAAATTTCAGCTTTCTATGTAGACGTGTTCTCAGGTAGTGTCCAAATATATCGTGAAAAACGAAATTCTTGTATGGCAACCCCACGAAGGAGTTGCCCGATTTGTCTCATTTTCGAACTTAATTTTACTTTTTTTTTAATGTCCGTGTACAAAATTTCAGCTTTCTAGGTGAACGCGTTCTCTAGTTATCGTGCGCACATACAGACAGACGGACGGACAGACATGCAAAAACCAAAATAACTTTTAATATTATGCGTGGGTGTCCAACTCATTTTGCTCTACCATCATTATTTCGAGGTGTTACAAACGGAATGACAAACTTAGTATACCCCTATAGATTTCATCTAGGGTATAAAAAGCTTTCACGATCAGAAATGCGCGCCGCGAAAATACATTATATGTATACGCGCGCCGCAATTTCAGTCGACGGGACGGTGGCTGATGTTTACAAAAGCATCAAATTTCAAGCCTCTGTCCAACGAAAAATATTCTGGACTTGTTTTTCAGGGTAGAAATGCACCTATGCATTTTCTACCCTGACCGACGGCTCTTGATTGCGATAAAAATGATCAAGAGCGCAGTCGCATTATATCACGAAAGTTGAGTTATTTTTAAAAACTTGTTACGGGCGGTAATTTACAGATCGGTAATAAAAAAACAAAAAATTAGAGTTGAGTTTTAACTTGGTTATGGGTCGGACTCGGTTGTGGCAGAAAAAATACAAAAAAAAAGGTCAATAGTAGAAAGAAATGTGTATAAAAGAAGTAAGGTTTCCAGAGAAAGAAAATTTAATGTAGACGAATCTGGAAAACTAGTTGCTACAAATATAACGGCTATCAAATTATAATTAAATTGTGAGAAATAAAAGACAGTGATCGGTTACGGCGGATTACAGTTAGTTTTATGTAATAATGTAATAATGTTTAAATCCGCTACCCCGAAATGGAATAGGAAATAAAGGCCATGCTAAAACGAAGAGGAGTGAAAGTTGTGAGTACAACCCCAAAATAAATATAACAATTGGCGCGGCCGGTAGGATAGAGGAAGCCTACTTTAGACAAACGAGGTATAAGCGCTCGAAAGCCCTCTATCCTACGAATCAAAAAGGAGTTTAGGACGATATCGAATACCGGTCAAGACACCCTACCCTCCGCCTGAAGTTGAGTCTGGCTTCAGGAGTATTTCGATCTTGTCGGCTCCCAACGCTCGGAGTCGGACAGCTTTAACTGCCTCTGTTTGTAAAACACGCAGCCACCCCCTCATCAAAGCATTTCAGTGACTACGTGTGACAATAGCGGGCTTCATCCCAGCCCAGGATAAAAGAAGTCCACAACCACATGTGCTAAAGCTACACTTGAAGGAAGGAAGGATCCTCAACCGACAATCTGCGATCCGGAGCTGAAAGGTACTTCGAAGTAGGCAACGCGCCCCCCTTTCAGCTTTTATCCAGGGGATATTAAGTAGGCCACGGGCCCCCCCGGCAGCAAAAGACCCTCAACCGAAAAAAACCAGCGATCCTGAATTGAGAGGGACCTCGAAGAAGGCAATAAGCTCCCCTCTCAATTTCAACCAAGGGAAATAAGACGGCAGAGGCCCCCTAGCTGCAAATTTTACACATGGTGGTCCATGAGCGAGGAAAGCCCCCCGGGAGCAACATCCGCAACAGAGGCTGCTAAGCAAACACCCCCAACAGTCTCAACAGTAAAAGGGATAACACTCAGGAGTGGGTCAATCCTTACAGGTCCCCAACAAGTAAGATCTTCTAATTTAAATTTAGAAAAAATTTTAAAGTATCTAGAGGGAAAAGTGCGAGACTCCTCCGAACTTTCTGTTATACAGTGCGATTCTATTGATAAAGAGCTCATAAAGTTCCGTGAATGGCGGCTTGAGCAAATCGTGCAATTCAAAGAAAGTACGGAAAAATTTAAAGAAAGCTTAAAGCAGTTAGGGAACTCTCGCACTCTCTCGAAACAGAAATTAAAAATAATAGTGTCGAATTAAGAGAAGGTGCCATTGAAGACAGTGTCAGTGATTCCACCGCGAGTGAAATCCTTTTAAATTGGCTGGGCGACTCCCTTCTGGAAACCAGCATAGAAGAAAATAGTTCCCCAATAGTACCAAGATCAAAGTCAAAAATCCCCAATTTAAACATGGCAGATTACGCTAAAATCGCAAAGCTAACTGCCCCTATTTACGGGAGAACAGCACCCAAAATTGAGCCTTGAGCTCCAAACTTTCCTAGGATGCTGCAGGCAAGTTATACAGTGCATTTCGGTGGATGAACTGTCAGCATTTTTACAAATCTTTCCCACCAGACTTCGAGGCGAAGCTTACCAGCTTTTTGCCTCAAATATGCCCACTACTTTCAAAGATGTAGAAGAACGGCTAAATCGAACATACCTGCCAGAGAAACTTACCAGGAACTGGTAAATAAATTAATCACCATTAGGCAGATCCTTTGGAAAACCTCACAGCCTTCACAGCACGAGTAAAACAAATGCTGGCAATCTGCAATGCAGCAGCAGAATCCAAATACGGAGCCACAGTAGCACCAGCTGTTAAAACGCAGCTGGAAGATTTCGCAAATAACGCCGTAAAGACTGGAGTCAATGACCCTTATATGTGTCAGTACCTGGTGACAATGACCGACGGCACTGTAGATGAATTAATACAAAGAGCACTTGACATGGAACGTCTCCAGCAAAGTGCTCTCTTCCTGCAACCTTCAGGGCAATTTCAACAAAATGTGATACAAAATACACTACCCCATTCAATAAGTGCAATAACACCCAATAACGCACAATTTAGTAGAACTAACTCACCAGCAAACCACAGCGTATTTAATCCAGGTATAAAGCCATTCGCTCAAGTTCCCCACAGCAACCCTACAAATACAAACAGTCACATACCACCGGCACAGTTCACACAAGCACACACACCATCGCCGAATATAAAACAGGAACCAAGATCTCCAAATAGAAATTTTAATGTACGAAATCAAAATAATTATTAAAAAAAATAAATTGTAGTTTTTGTAATTTAAGAGGCCATACATACGTCGATTGTCTGAAACGTAAAAATACGCCGTACTGTGGGAACTGCAAAATGTATAACCATGACATACGTGACTGCAGGAGAAACAACAATAGTTTCCAGAGACCACATAACAATAATGTATCACCAAATCAACGACCAAGAGACCCACAAGGTCCCAACAACTCAAGAGTCTATAATGTGCGAAAAAAGTGTGAGTTTTGTGGCCGTTCTGGACATATATTAAGCGCATGTCAACAAAAACGTAAATGAGAGGGCCGGAGCCAGGGAAACGACGTACAGTCGACCCAAAACTCCCCGGCTCGACTATAAAACTGCCATCTAACAAAATAGGGTCTCCTCAGCAGCTCGCTTCCAGTGTAGCTACAGTAAAACTTCCTAGACACAGGCGCTGAGGTAAGTATAATAAAGAAAAGGTCATTAGAAGATCTCAAAGAAATCAACCACAATGAGGCATGCACACTTCAGACACCACTTGGTACCTGAAAGACGCTAGGAAATTGCCAGGGAAACTTCGATTTCAAAAACAAAATTCCCTGCAAGTTTCAAGTCGTAAAGAACTTGCCTGGGCTTTCCGATGATGGACTTCTAGGAAATGATTTCCTAGCAAAAAAGGTTTCCTCGCACGGAGACTAATCCCGATGAATTTGCCTTGCCATTGATGTTTGAAACGGACAAGCTACATTCTGAAAAAGCAGTCGAAGAAAGAACACTTCCAGATGGGGTAGAGACTAACAGGCTGAACTATCCACCTGCAGTGTCTTCAAGGCTTCTCAAACGAGAAAAGCTGGCTGCCAAGCTCCAAAAGAGCTCAAGCAATGTGAAAAGGCTGTCTGGGCAAACAAGAGACCGAGGAAATCAGACAGCAATTGGTTACATTTAAGGAACCAATCTGCATACCTGCGCGCTCTCAATTTGTTGCCCCAGTCCCGTTACAAACTCAAGAAGAAATGCTCTGTTTATCCCAAGAGATAAGCGATGGAGTCTTCTTAGCAAACAGTTTACTGTCATCTGGAGAAGAATTAGTGCTGGTTAGTATTCTCAACGCTAACAGTCATCAAGTAGTCATACATAGCTTAAAGTTACAGCTATTTCCAATAAACGACTACACAATAGTCGCACTAACGCGCACAAAAGACCACAAAAGAACAAACATTCCCATACCAAATACAGAGGCAATATCAAACACCACAAGAGACGGAACTGAGTGTCTAAAGCCTGCCAAAAAGGTGCATATAGCTCTTCCGTCCAAAATCCCGAGGCATAAATCATTATTAAGCAAACAACGGCCATATAAGAACAGTAGCGAGTCGCTAAAGCCTATATTAAAGGTGCATATTACTCCACCGTCACACAACACAAAAAATTCAACATGGTCAAAAAGCAATAGCATTGACGCGCATGAGAATATCACACAACCTGAGGCAAAGACCACACAGGTGTACCAAACTCAACCGTCAACAAAGCAGGAAGCAAATACCCTGCAACATGCTAAAAATAACGAAATAAAGCCTCAAAAGGAATCAAATAAGCCTCATCTACCTACAGGTAACAAGTTAAACGGGAAGAAAAAGTCAACCCAAGGTTCAGCTGAAAAATCGGCAATTTTACAACATGTACGATATCTATACCCGGATTATGAGATTCCTGATGACATAAAGCAATTCCCGCGTATATCCAGGCTAGAGCAGGAACTCAGCCTAGACCCTAATTTGACCGCGGAAAAAAAATTTCGATATCAGAACTCTGCGAAGAGTATAACGATATCTTCTTCCTCAAAGGTGACAAACTCACCTATACAAATGCGATAACGCATAATATTCCATTGGTGCAAGATCAAGCACCAATCAATAAAAAAATGTACCGCTTACCTGAATCACAGCGGAAAGTAATTAATGAACATCTAAAAGAAATGGTGGACATCGGGATATTCCAGTCTAGTAAAAGCCCTTGGAATTCACCTCTACTAGTTGTCCCAAAGAAAGCGGGACCTGACGGTGAAAAAAGGTGGCGCGTCGTTGTCGACTTTCGTAAATTAAACGAAAAGACAATTGGAGACGCATTCCCACTACCCCGAATCGAGGATATTCTCGACCAACTAGGTCACGCAAGGTATTTCACCACGCTCGATTTGGCCAACGGTTATCACTAAGTACTTGTCGACAAAAAAGATCGACTGCTTTCAGCACAAGTTATGGGCACTATGAGTTGTAGCGTATGCCATTCGGGCTCAAAGGAGCCCCCGACACATTTCAACGCCTAATGAATTTCGTACTAACAGGCTTACAAGGCGTCGAATGTTTCGTCTACCTAGATGACATTGTCATCTATGGAAAAAATTTAAATGACCACAACGAAAAGTTGAGGAAAGTCTTCAATAAGTTGAGAGAGAACAACTTAAAACTGCAGCCAGAGAAGTGCCAGTTTCTACGAAGAGAAGTTGTTTACCTAGGACATAAATGTTCTAGTGAAAGAGCCCTACCAGACCCAAGTAAGACGGCCTGCGTCCAAACATTCCCTGTTCCAAGAACAGTAAGGCAAGTTCAGTTATTCTTAGGACTTGCCAATTACTACAGGAAATTCATTCCAGACTTCTCCAAAATTGTACGTCCAATCACGAATTTACTCCGAAAGGATGTAAAATTCACTTGGACAGAGAAATGCCAAGAAGCATTTCAGAGCATAAAAAATGCTTTAATTTCCCCACTACTTTTGATTTATCCCGATTTCAAAAAATCTTTTAATCTTACTACGGACGCAAGTAACGAGGCTCTAGGAGCTGTTCTCTCTCAAGGAGAAGTCGGAAAGGACCAGCCCATTACCTATGCAAGCCGCAGATTAAACAAAGCCGAAAGAAATTACTCTACTATAGAGAAAGAGTTATTGCCTATTGTCTGGGCTACCAAGAATTTCAGGTGCTATCTTCAAGGCCGGAAATTCACGGTCTATACTGACCATAAACCTCTCAAAGGTGTCTTCAATGTGAAAGACCCTACTTCCCGTTTGGTGAGATTTCACCACAAATTATCTGAATTCGATTTCAGCATCGAATATAAACCAGGGAAGTACAACACAGCCGATGCACTAAGTCGCATCCCTCAAGCATTAAAGGAAGACAGTTTAGGCCATACCTTAACGGTAAAAGCCCTAGTCCACCACATGATGGACTTAGATGTGGAGGAAGACAAATCCACAAATAATAAGAAAAAGAAGAAATCCGCTCATTGCTTCGTCGTGACTCGAGCTCAGAAGCAAAAGGCTCAAGAGACAATAAATAGCTCCAGTGTGGAGACAGAAGAGCACACGAAAGCGGACCAAAACGAAGTTCAACTCACTGAGGCGGAAACACTAAACCCCGCATCGCTTGATCAAAAAGTAAGTACTGGCAAGACACCCGAAGTTATTACGAGCCCCACGGAGATCCAAATAGTCTTAAAAGATTACCACGATTCTCCATTCGCTGGCCATCAAGGTGTCATAAAAACTTACAAACCTATAAGCCTATTGGTGGAGACACATGCTTAGCGACATCAAGAAATACATTAAAAAATGCCCAAAGTGCCAGACGATGAAAGCATGTCCACAATATCAAATGCCAATGGTTATCACGGACATCGCAGAACAACCGTTCGACAAAGTTTACCTAGATATCGTAGGTCCATTACAAGAGACCACACCAGGTAACAAATATATCCTGACCTTCCAAGATAATTTAAGAAAATTTGTCGACTGGTATGCAATACCTAATGCAGAAGCAGTCACAGTAGCGCAGGTTTTCTTTGATGAAATCGTTACGCGCTATCGCATACCCAAAAGAATTCTCACCGATCAGGGAACAAATTTTCTGCGTGAACTATTCAAAAGAGTATGTAAGCTTCTAAAGGTAAAGAAGTTACAGACTTCAGCATACCACCCACAGTCTAATGGAGCACTAGAGCGTGAACATAGACCCCTGGTAGAATACCTGCGAACAATTGTAGATGAAAATCCCAAAACATGTGACCAATACCTACGAACCACTGCATTTGTGTACAACAATAGTGTACACGAGGGTACTAAACTTACCCCAATGGACTGCGTATACGGCTTCACAGCGGATGCCCCATCAAATTTGAAACGGGATCCAGAACCCGTTTACAATCATGAAAGCTACTATCACATATTGAAGTATAACCTCCAAAAATCATATGCCACGGTACGAAGAAACTTATTGGCAAGTAAACAGCGCTCAAAGGGGTACTACGATAAGACAGTACGGCTCCTAACTTTCCATTTAGGAGACAAGGTCCTCATAAAGAATGAAAGTCGAAAAGATAAGCTGTCTCAAATCTGGGTAGGACCTTATCTGGTAATCGCAATACCAAGTGATTTGAATACCACCATCAAAATTGGTAAACGAATAGTAACGGTACATATTAACCGTTTGAAACCATATTTCGAATAAAAATATATCGTACACAAATTAACCAGGTTGACTTGAAATTCCTACTACAGTGCCATTAAACCTCAATTCAATACCTCCACATGAACATTTGCGATGGAGCCACTCCAGTGCCCAGTTTAAAACGGCACAATAAAAGTACCACCATACTTAAAGGACTATTTTCTTCATACGTTTTGCCCGCAGAAATGGCGCTACAATTAATTATAATAACCATCCTCATCCAGTACACAACAGGAGAAATCGCTGAAAAAACCTATGTTATAACCCAGCTAAATGGCTCGGGTATATTTTTCGAGGACCAAGGAAATCTCATGGTATATCATGACACCTGGAATGTCCTCACCGAGATAAATTTGGATAAATTAGATGCCCAGATAAAGCTAGCAGAATATGCAGAGCACTTGGTGCATAAACTCTGCATAAATATAACAAACCCAGAAGACCTGTGTAACATGCAGCAACTACACATACACGCTATAATAGGCAGCGTACGAAAGCGCACGGAAACTATAAAGGAACTAGTACCAGGAAAACGCAAGGCCAGATCGCTATTTGACGGAATAGGCAGTGCCATGCACTATTTATTTGGGACCATGGACAATAACAACGAAAAAGAAATTTACGGTTAGAAGAACTTGAATCAAATACACAAGCCCTAGCCGAGCTAGAGAAACAACAAATCAGTGTTGTAAAAACTACCTTGGAAAAGATTCAAAAACCGCTGGCTATATTAATAGACAGACAACAAAAAATAGCCCACCAGATAAACGATCTCCACCATGTGGCCGATGATTTAACTAGGAGGCAACTAAGACAAGAGATTATATAAAGCTTATTGCTCCAAATCTTCGAAGTCGAATATCGACAACAAGCCCTCCTGGATATAATAATGGCTAGTAGAACCAATCATATTCATCCACTCCTAATGTCTCCCAAAAATCGACTGGGATATATCTTAAAACCACTTCGTATTGTTCTAACGATCAGAATTGTTTAGCCGTCCTCTACCAAACAGCAGGAGCTCATTTACTCCTTATGCAGAATAAATTGGTGGTGAGAATTACTCTCCCAATTTTTAATCTGCCAAAAATGAGGCTACAACAGATTCAATGCTATCCTGTACCCAAGTCGGCAAATTATTCATTAATTCCAGACCCTGGTTATTCATACATAGCCAATAGCGAATTTCTCTTATTAAAAGGCGAGGACATGAAAATTTTCAAGAAATAGAATAGAATAAGTTTATTCGTGGTAAAGTACTATAAGAATACAAATTTCTTTTTTTTTAGTACAAAAACAAAGCGGCAAAAAGAATAAATAAAAACAAGTAAATATTAATATTGAAAATAAAATATAAAAAACAAAGTTAAAAAAAAAAAAAATTAGAAATTCAAAAAACTTAAAATTAAATATAAATTCGAAAAAATATATGCTACTATCAACGTAAAATAAAATACTAAAATATTACTCTAAAACATCAGATTAAAATAACAAGTATATCAGTAAAAATAAATCAAACATAAAACAGTGTAACTACTTGAACAGTAGAGTAAACAAATAACTAAGGATAAAGTACCCAAAAATGCATGGATAACAATAAAATTAAATGTATTAGATTCATAAATAGATAAATAGAAAAACGAAGAAGTTTTACTAAGGTACTAATAGTAACAGAAATAACAAATAAATAATAATAATAACTAGTATTAGAGTAACAATACTAACTTAAAAAAAACGCATTAGATTTAATTATAAATACAAGTTGATAAATAATAGCATTAAAGGCAAACAACAAACAGACAAGCAACACCAGGCCACTAAGAAACAATTTAAAAAAATTTTTATAAGATTAATATTAAACTAATAAAATAATAAATAAAATAGTAAATAATAGTACGTATAAGGTAAACAAACAAAAACAAAATAGTTGTTAACTGGGGAAGAACTAAACAAAATAATTTTTTTTTTTTTTTTCAAAAAAAAAACCCCAAAGAAAATATTTTGTAAAGCTGAAAATGTTGTAAGACCCAACCGAACCAATGTAATCAGACTAATAGACCTAAAAGCAAAACAAATTCGAGAAAGAATAAAATAATACAAATTAGTACAACGACAACTTCCCCTGAGAATTATTCCTCTTCAAAGAATAATTCTCTTTTTCTAAGGGGGAAGGATTGTTATGTACGTAAATTATACCCTAGAAAAGTATAAAAAGGGAATAATTTTACATTATTACATACATGTTGGAACATGATTAGTTTACTTTCAAAAACATTTGAAGAAAGCGAATCAGTTCTTAAAATTCCTAAAAACCTTAAACTTTAAAAAATAGTAAAAATTCCAAATCACTAAAATTCACATAAACTAACCATGCCTAAAACATGGTTAGCTTATCTATTCAATCAGTGAAGAAAATTGCGTCAGCAATTTTCGTCACATTCCATGAATTAAAACAAAATTATTCCCATGGCATATTTTGCCTTCAGCAAAATTTGCCAGTAGAAATATTTAATTTAAAAAATAAAAGAAAAGACAAATCGTACCTTCAGTACGATTTGTCGTAAAAATTACCATATGTATATTCGAACATAGATACATATAAAAAAAAAAAACTTTCACGCTCAGAAATGCCCGCCGCGAAAATACATTATATGTATACGCGCCCCGCAATTTCAATCGACGGGACGGTGGCTGATGTTTATAAAGGCATCAAATTTCAAGCCTCCGTCCAACGAAAAATATTCTGGACTTGTTTAAACAAGTCCAGAATAAATGAAAATTTTTTTAGGGTAGATATGCAACTATACATTTTCTACCCTGACCGACGGCTCTTGATCGCGATAAAAATGATCAAGAGCGCAGTCGAATTATATCACGAAAGTTGAGTTGGTTTTAAAAACTTGTTATGGGCGGTTCGGCGGTAATTTGCAGATCAGTAATAAAAAAAAAATATTAGAGATCAGTTTTGACTTGGTTACGGGTCGGACTCGGTTGTGGCAGAAAAAAACGAAAAAAAAAGGAAATTGTCAATAATGGAAAGAATTGTGTATAATAGAAGTAAGGTTTCCAGAGAAAGAAAATTTAATGTACACGAATCTGGAAGACTAGTTGCTACAAATATAACGGCTATCAAATTATAATTAAATTGTGAAAAATAAAAGAAATTTGAAACGGTGATCGGTTACGGCGGATTACAGTTAGTTTTGTGTAATAAGAAAAAAAAACAGAAAAGAGAAAGAAGGTGAAAAATAAATGTCCAGAATTGTGTTTAAATCCGCTACCCCGAAATGGAATAGGGAATAAAGGCCATGCCAAAACAAAGAGGAGTGAAAGTTGTGAGTACAACCCCAAAATAAATATAACAACTCCATGTTTACCTGCTGTAGCCATATAACTACCATCAGAGGCAAAGTATACAGCTGCCTTCGATAGTTTCGAAACAGTGCATATTTATTATCGGTCGAGATGCACATCAAATGGGTACGAACACTTATCATACCGCTCTTCACCTTTGGAATCATATTATTCCCGAAAATGGATTCAAGCTGCTGTCGAAAATTAGTTAGTTTAAACTTTCACTTTGCTTTGGTTTTTTATTAATAGGCATTATTTTCTACTTTATCTGTTTTTCTACGCTTATAGTTAGTAGTACCTACTTACATATTTGCACTATTCATTTGATTATTCTTACTGGATTACCTATGTATATTTTCTGTACACCATCATCATATTGTATTCTTTGTACAGTTTTACCATTTAATAAATAATTTATGAGTTATGAATGTAAGAATTCCAAATTGTCGGAATCCTACCAACTGCACCAATTATACTTCCAAGTAGATTTTACTCGAAAAATAAAGGTGAACTTGAAGATGGCAACAATTTATTATAAATCCCGTCAACCAAATTATATAAATCGCGGTACAAAACAGGATTTTAGCTTTTTAGATAAAAGTTACATAGGGCTTCAGCGGAATCCGTCTAGACGTACAAAATAGAAAATTTGTGAAAAATGAAAGTATACATATAACATATAAATTTTATGGAAAAACAAAAATGGTTGGTTACATTTAGAACTTTTGTTATGGCAAAAAGCTTTCAAGTAAATGAAAATGAGATAAATAAAATTAATGAAATTCAATTTACACTTTAAAGAACAAAATTATTTCTTTATGAAATTTTTCACAGAAAGTATTACAATAAAATTTAATATTAGTTTTTCTATCTCCCATATATATATTAGAAAAGTGGTGGCCTACATTTTATGAAGACATTTTTGTTTGGCAGGGTACAAAAGTTCACTGGCGGTTGTATTATTATAAAAAATTATATAAATAACAACTTACGACTTCCATATAACTAACGACTGAAAAATCTCCTTCCTTATACAGAATTTTCTTTAATTTTGCTTCTGCCTTAGTTAGTAATACTATTTGAAGTATTTTTGTTAAAATTATTACCATTAGAATTTCGCTTTTACTGAATTTGTTATTTAGCGAATTTTCGTGTTTGTTAGTTTTGTTGATGTTTGACTTATATTTCTTACTAGTAACTATAATTTATAGAATTTATTATAAACTACAATAATTGTAGATTTTTCTGGAATATAGCCTCTCAAAAAATCATGAATTTTACAACTAATTATATCTACTAAGTACTTGTCATTATTACTACGATGATATGTAACATGTCTCGTTTCATCAAATTCACATAACTCATTTAATTTGTAATTTATTTGTTTAACATTTTCAAAAGGTTCTCTCATGGTACTCACTCGTAATGATCTATATTGGTTTAACAATTCTGTATAGTTTTCTCTGGGTCGGATGTCCAGCTTTAGCTCCTGTTTCACCTCTTGCCATCTATGTTGTACGTTGGAAACGTTGTAAACATCGTTTAGCCTCGCTTTGAGTTTTGTCAACTTAGATAATGCCCATTGCGTAGTCCCGCAATCATGTTATGTTTTGATAGAATTGAAATGTCCGCTCCCCTAAACTAATAAGCTCCTGTATGGTATATTCGTCCTTCCCATTGAATTTCCTTAATTTTGTGACATAATTAAGAATTGGTGGTATTATGAAATTTTCTTGAGGAACTGGGACAACTGGTTGTTGGATTGCTGCCAGCTTTTCGATTCTGTTTTCAAGCACCACGACCTGAGCTTCTTGCTGTTCGACTACGTTTCTAAGGCTTTCGTTATCCCGTTCTCCTTACATTCTTCGATTTATGTCGAAATTAATATGTCGACTATTTCGCATAAAATAAACTGTCAAGGTGTATAGATACTGCACTTTCTATATCATTTGTTTATTACTTCTCCTGAGATTTGCATTCAAGACTTCTATATCAACATTTTCAGAATTAATTCAGAATTTAATTTGTATCAGTTGATTGTTATTGAAACTGAATTTTGTTTTATAGCTTTCTTTAATTTTTCGAAAAGAATACTTTATTTCTTTCTATAAGAATTTTTTTTTTTTAAACAATACAGTTTACTTTTGATTGGTTTTCAGATGAATACAATTTTCCTTTGTATCCACAAATTGAGAGCAGGTAAGAGAATCAAACAAAAAAATTTAATTTTAATTTTTGATTGCAATCCTATCGACTGCGACAGTTAAATCGTAACTATCTTCGGATAGGAAAAAAATACTAATAAAGAAAATACATAATTTAAATTATGATAATTAACTTTGTTACAAAAATCCGAGGTTGAACTTTTGTTCAACCTTACCGTCCAGACGTTTACACACAACTCTCCGTTATCTTTTTTTTACCTAAGGCTAAATCTTTTACCAAATTTCTCTACAGGATATCATTTGCACAAAAATGCTGACGGTGCGCTGTGAGAATTCTGAAATAAATTTTTGCGTTCAGTGGGAACGCGAAAATTTATTGCAACATGATGCTTTTTATGTTGCGATAATGTTAAATATTTCACTCTGACTGATTGGTTTAATTAAATTTTCTTATGAGAAAATTCATGTTAGTGATCATGAGAGTATTTCTCAATGATTTCTTTAATTGTATTTATTTTTATTGTGTTAGGGTAAGATTCGAATCTAACTCGCGCACACGAACTGAACGCGCACATGAGTCGTAACCCTGCAAGCATTTTAGCGAAGAGCTCACTTTGTCGAAGTAATCTCGAATTTGCGCAAGATATGAGAATTTCGATCTTCTCCCGAGATTCCTTCGCTTCTCTGATTTTGTTACGAATTTGAGGAAAATAGAGACCTCAGTACAAAAATTCCACTTTTTTCTCCATTTCTCTGATTTCTGAATTACAATGAAATGAGACTACGTGCGTCTATGCTTCGAATATACTGCGAGATTCGGTCTTTTCTTTGAGTAATTTTGTTGATAATGATCAAAACAAAAATATATTATCTGTTTAGTGGCATGTGCTAAAATGTCTAGTGTTTATCTGATAAGTGATATAATTAAAGATGTGCTGAAGTGACCAAGACAATAATGTTCACGGTCCTTATTTTTTACTTAAAATCAATAAATGTTCATTTCCACTGCTCTAATTAAATATCCACAAAAACTCGCTCTGCGCGAATCGCTTACGACACGAGAATAGCCCGCTTCTCTTAATATATAAGAAATATATAACACCACTAACACAAACACATTGTGCGCATAGTTTCGTTTTAACTTCAATTTCGGTTCGTCTTAGAATCTCAAGCAATTCGCAATAACGGCCATTTTTACTCTGGCCGCTTTAACCCGACTATTTCACCTCGTAGCATAGATATGCGGGTACTCAAACCTCATTAAAAAAAATGTACATTCGAAAATGACCTAGATTACCCATATTGTACTAGAACAAAATTTAATCCCGCCTCCCTCCTCACAGTGTAAACATATGGAATATTTTTCAGGCTGCCTCACGCTCCTGTATTGATCGCCATACTTACGTTTTTAGTACTAAACTTTTCGATTATTTTAGTATTGTAGTACTAGACTTTTTTCTATTATCGGTCATAAGTCGAGTAAATTAATTCCGATTGACAAACGGGTTTCACTCTTCGCTCGCCTACTCAGCACTGCAGCCACAATCCGTAGTACAACTTTTTTTCATCGACATTCTTTTCTGTAAAAATGGGGGGCAACGGAAAATGTCCAGGGGGCAGCATGTCGCATATCAAATTAAAGCTCTCGCCGAGTATTATCGGATGGTATAGCTTTTTTCCAATTCACTTAATTTTAACGAATTTACCGAGACATTTTACCTTTCTGCTGCAGAAGCTGATAAGGGCTATGCGCATTTGATACGCTCTGCTCATGCCAATAGGACAACGGTGCTGGATTGTCCCCCCTCTTTAAAGGGATATGAAAAATGGAAAATTTGGACAATAAAACTCAGACATGACTCCACTCTTTTCTTCATAGCTTTACTCCCTCTGCTCCGTTTGTCTTCATTCTCTTTTCATATAGTAGCTAACACATCCCCCATCCCAGCCAGTCATCTGCCCCTACCCCACCCAGAACACTGCGTAGCACGCGGGCAATTGACAGCATAAAATATCATAATTTTCAAGATATTTAAGATATTTTAATAATTTTTTACTATTAAACTCACTAAGGAGCAGCTGTATAACTATCAAAAAGTTCAAATAAACGCGTTGAGTCACATGTGATCTTTGAAAAAACAAACAAATTAGAAGTACAAAAAGACACATAGGAATACTTCATTGACTTAATCGTTAAAATGCTAAATAAACTAGTATTTTTTAAGAGTATGATATTTATAAAAACAATTACCTACGGGAAGGGGTGTATTACATAAACTGCACCAATAACAAGTCAAACTTTTCTTTTTATTTACCGCGTAAAGATGACACTGCAGTTGAGCGTGCACTGTTTTCCCCTTGCTTTCGATTTTTTCTGGTTTTTGTTTTTCATATCCAATGATAAACGCCCTAGCGGATCGATTTTAGATGTGCGAGCCTTTGCGTCGAAGTTGATCTTTCCGGCTGTGCAGTATCCATGAGTTCCGCAGGCAGCTGGTCTGTTATAAAACTGCGAAATACGTCTAATAAAAAATGTTTATATGTCATGGTTGTGTTGCTATATGCTACGGCACGCTTATTCCACTTTTCTGTTTTTCGCAAAAAGGAATAATAATAATTTTCATAAATTTATTGTATTCTATCACACAGGTCGGTTTCATTATCTTACTTCTCGTGTGCCAGTCTATATTGTGACTTTCATTCTTATGTCTCTCTTAGATTGCCAAATTTGTAACAATAGTTTCACCATGCTTCAAATTTTTCTCTTTTTAAAAAATCAGGCAACCCTCTGTTTGCACGAATTGTCCCGCAATTTCTCGTTTTGAGTGTGTGGTTGATTTCCACACTATTATAATAACTATACATGAATACATGATAGATTTTCCCCATATAAGGGCTAAAGACATCTTGAATTGTTTTTAATTGCAAATATAACCAGTCTTTGACTCACACACCATTCTCACTAATATCCCGTACTTAGTGATTTTCGAAGCGTTGTATACTTTGAAGGCTATCTTTCACGCCACGGTATAATACTTTCATCAAGTGAAATTTCCCTTTGAGGTGTGTACACAGTATTGAATTTTCCAAGAAGTAATCTAATACTGGTTTAATCTTTAACCAACGTTCACTAGACTCTGTAATATCGTTATTTGAAAAATGCCATGATTGCCATATTTGCCTAAATCTGTCGCGGCTCATTGTTCGCGGAAAGATCGGAACTTGCAATAATTCGTCGGCTGTCCAGTAATCGTCCAATGAACTTTTAGGAGAAACCCATTAGGATCAACAGGCCGCAAAATTTATGGAATTTGTTTTGGAAGTATATTGAGAGTGACGTACTTGGACGTGAAGTCCCAACTGCCAGCATGAGCTGACAGATCACTCGATAGACAGCGTTGACTGCAGGGCGGCACGCTAGCTCGCCTCGCCTATTGGCGGAGAGTGTGGGAGGGTTCCACGAAGACCTGCCGCTGCCACCTGCCATAATCAAAAAAAATTTCGTGCCTACTACCAACAAGCCGTAGCACACACTCCAGCCCTGAAGGGGCCTTGACACCACTTACCCTTACCTGTGTGAAGACACAGATGGACTGCCTTCTACTGCTTGCCCCATCCACCCAACGACACTGAGGGCAGATTGTTTGCAGTGTCCCTTATTCTGACCTGAAAAGAGAAGAGTAACGGACCTTTTCGACCTGCGAATTAAGAGGGCTCCTGGAGAGTGAGAGGAATTACAAAGACATTAAAGCGTCATCACGTTATAAATTCTGTTTATTCAAAAAATCGAAATGTACTTCACTATTCACAAATTCGGATTGCATTTAAACTGACGGATAACAAAAAAATTGAATTGGTGAGTGTAGTGTCATAAGAATCATCGAGGACTGGAAGTACGAGACCGCTACGACACTCGATATCTCAATGCTCTATCAGGAATAGAAGATTCCGAATCAAATATTACAGTGCAACGTTAAATCCTTGTCTCTTTCTACCACTTTACATAACGTCAGAGCCAACGAGACTTAAGCGGCCCACACGATACAACGGTTGGACCGATTTTTTCAGCTGTCAGTCTTGTGTAACTTTTCATACTGAGTATTACGAAATAATGTCATCGGTTTGTCAAAAAAAAAAAGAAAATGTGCATTAGTTTTTCAGCTGTGATTATGTCTTTGAAAATTAATAATATATCAATAAACTCTTCCAGAAGTCCTTATACTTAATAGACACCATTTTGGTTTGTTTTTTACAATGCAATTACAATAAAAAAATTCACAGATAATGTAATCGGATCAACGGTTGAACAGCAAGCGCACACACTATACAACGGTCGCATATACAACAGCGGTTTACCTGCATGCACATCCAACCATCCAACCGAGCTTGCGATCGTTGGATGCTTCGTATGATTGGCCTACACACCATACAATGGTTGGATGTAAACACAGATTGGTATAACAGTTGGAACAACAGTTGTATCGTCTGTGGGCCGCTTTATCAGCAGAAACTGCTCTCAAATGAATGATTACGTTAAATTTATCGAGAAAAGATATGTTAGATCTAAACTTACAAAAAAAATTATAACCTAGCATTTCTTATTATCAGTTGAAATCCCAAAATCATCTAGACTAATATCGTTATATTAACTTAGCAAAAGGAAATATTTCAAATCGAAATGAACTGCAAAAACAATGAAAAATTGAGCTCCTAATTATTAATCTACGTTCAGCGCCATTGAGGCTTATCATTATCGTACTAATTTAGAAAAACAAAAAAAGAAACTTCTCTTTTTAAATCACTTTACCACACAGAAGATCCCAGATGAAATGGGTACAAATTACCTTGTTTATGAACTTGTTCCTCCATAAAGGCCTACTGGAGAGTTCTACCGTTTCTGTAGCCCTGTAAATAAGACACAAAAAAAATCGTGCCTGGGATTTCCTTCGAAATAAATATTTACTCTAGGTTTATAAAGCCGTCAGGGCCAACCTGCTTACTTATCTCTATATATCATGCACTAGTCTAGCTATAAGACTCCGTTTTCATTCCGCAAGGTTATAGATTATCCGCCGCTGGTATTCAAAATTCATAGCACAATATTATTTTTCGCTAGTGCACAGGCCGTATGCCGCTTGTTATAGATCTTCTATGGCACCAATGCAAATACGTCATAGCATCTTCTGACGTTCAGGTTTTTCGCTGCTGTAATACGTCGAATTTCTTCACACAGGGTAATTTAGCACCTCTCAACTGAATATTTCAGGTAATTAGGATTCCAGACGTCATGTAGAATTCCTTATGGCATCAATATATAAACAATCGATAAATGAATGAATAAATCAAGTGGCAAACTGTGTATATAATGTAGGCATATCTATTCAAGTTCGCTCCGCATACTTTGGTCTCGTATGTATCGCGACGTACAGCCAGGTAAAACAGAAAAATAAACTTTTGAGGACTTGATACAAAAAAATAAACTTCACTTTTTAATTTGCTTTTCGATTATTTTTATCATGCCAGTAGTACTCATCACACCAATCCTTTTCTTCTTCTTCTCCATTTCTTCGCCCCTTTCGACTCTCGATTTGGGTGCGTTCGGCGCATTTCGATCTCCATACATACAGGACAGTTCGCGCCCACCTCTTACTGCTACGGGTCACTTAGACATGTATCTAGCTCAGTGTAGCATATTGCTACATACACTACGCTCCGACCATAACAGGGCAGATTGGTCTAGACCACCCGTGGTTCAGACAACGCTGAAAAATGGTCGACTGAGCTAGCCGGTCGTAAACATAGGCCTCATCGCTGCGGGCGCCCAATGTGCGGCTCGACCCAAGACCCATGAAAACATTTCTCGTTACCCCGTTTAGGTGAATGCTACATGCTCGACAGCTGAAGCATCGAGGTTACATCCTTGAAGTCCCGCCAGTCTTTGATCAAACGTCGACATCCTTCTCCGTGTTGGAAACCAAGGCTGCATTGACAAGCTGGTAACCCAAAAAATCCAGCCGGTCGATGCCTCTCTGCCCTCCTTCACCACGGTCAGTAACCTAACCAACTGGTCACAGAGTTTCCCCAGCACTGACATCTCACTCTGATCTCCGACCGACACTTGTTCAAGGGTGTGCCCCCAAGGCGTCGTTGAAGTAGGGACGTTGCTGCTTTCCTTCACTAAATTGATAAAGACCGTAGACAGGGTTGAATTCCAACAGGTATATCACCCACCATTGACGGGGCAATAGGAGGGCTTCGCGATATCCTATAGTTTACCAGTTAAGCTGTCTGGATGCCTTCTTAGGGCTACCAGGATCTATATTTGGTGCTACCATGGCCGACGGTTGCCAATTAACGAAATTGTGCAGACGGACAGACAAAGAAAAATCCTCCTAATGGGGCCGATCCAGAAGGGATTATAAAAAGTTTATCTACTCATAAGGGGTAGAGGTATTTGGACGAGGTTGAATTCCAACAGGTATATCACCCACCATTGGCGCGGCAATAGGAGGGCTTGTTAATATCCTATAGTTTACCAATTAACCTGGCTGGCTGCCTTCTTAGGGCTACCAGGATTGAAAGTGACCATAGCCGGACGACGTGTTCGAGAATATGAATGATGTCTTTGACGTGATAGACTCCTATCGTTTTTTCTTGCAGATCTTCAAGCTCGTAGAAGGAGTTTCTTTTCTTTGACTTGGCCCGACACTTTACAAATTGTCGTCCTAGTTTAGGACTAGTCTGATTTTGTTTTGGGCAAAATTTCGTCTGAACACTTCTTGACCCACTTTGAAATTAACAGGCTTCGCTCTGAGATTATACGCTTTTGCAACCTGTTCGAACGCTTGGTGTAAGTTCTCCTGCACTCTCGCTCGGATCAATCTGAATTTATCTTCAGCATCCCCTCTCAGAGGCTCATTAAGAGTTCCAAGGCTCCTTAAGATGGAATAGGAGCTCGCATGCCCAATCATTTGCTGACCGAAGAGTGTTCGGTAGGGAGAGAAACCAGTTGCTTGGTGGAAAGAGCTCCCGAGGGAACTAGCTATCTGGCTCAGCTTCTCATCCTACTTTGTGTGTTCCTTCCGGATGTATGCCCTAATCCAAGACAACAGAGACCTGTTCACTCGCTCTGGGGCGCTTGCTTGCGGCGAGTGAACTGCCGTCCGCAAGTGCTTCACCATACTTATCCAGTAATCTGGCGAACTGATCCGAACAAAACTGGACTCCATTGTCAGAGATTTTCGTTTCCAGGACTGCGAACACATGGAATATTTTGTTTTCTATGAACTGGCACACATTGAGAGTAGATTCCTTTCTCATAGGTTTGAGAATCGGGAACTTTGAAAAGTGGTCAAGAACTATCAGTATGCAGACACATCCTTTCACCGACCGAGGTTATGGACCTAGGAAATCAATGACTGGACTCCCACAGGTGGTCTGAGAATAGTATTGGGGGCTTTGGTCTCTTTACATACGTCACAGGCGCCTACATAGTTTCTGACATCAACTTTCATTCGTGACCAGTACAGGTGTCTTCTTAGATGTTCCAGTGTTTTCCCTATACCCCCGTGAGAAGCTATTGGTGGATCATGCGCTCTTGAAACAACCTCGGAGACAAGCCCTTGTGGAATCCAAAGCTTCCAAGCTTCTTCCTCTTGAATCGGATCGCCTGTTCTCCGAACAGTCCGGATATAGACGAAGCCATCCGTGACGCAAAGATCTGGTAGTTTGCCAGAAGCTGTTTTAACCTTATGCCTCAGCTCCTGATATTCAACGAGTTGAAATATGGCGAACGAAGGTCAACTTCCGGGCCACGATCTTCAGGTGTTGACAAGCTATCACAATGAATTTGTGACAACGCATCAGGAACGACATTCAGGCTTCTTTTTCGGTGCTCGATGGTGAAGTCGAAACCTTGAAGCTTCAAACTCCACCGAACAGGTCTACCGCTGAGGTCCTTTTGGAACATCAGCCATTTAAAGCTCGCATGATCAGTCACTAACTTAAGCGACATAAGTTCTATGAAGGGTCGGAATTTTTGTACACTTAAAATTCCAGCTAGACATTCCTGCTCTGTGACTGTATAATTTCGTTGTGCTGAGTTCGACTCAGAAATGCGTCTATCTGCGCTAGCGGATAGGCATCCTTCTTCGTAACAGAGTTGACCTTTCTGGCGTCAAAACAAAGCCGAACCTTTCCAGACTTCCTCACTAGAACAACTGGAGAGCTCCAAGGACACTATCACACCTAGCGATAGCATTCGCTCTAATTCGGCATCCATCAAACTTTGTGCTGCCAGAGAAATCGGATAAAAGCGTTGTTTTATCGGAGCGCGTCATTCGTTTCAATCCTGTGACCGACAAGAGATGATTTTCCAAAGCCCAATGCGGCGAAAGAAGGAAAGAGCTGTTTGGTTGCTTCTAGACATTGGTGTTCTAGAACAGAAAGAAAATGGCAGTCGGTGTCAGGGGTAGCTATTAGACTTGGTGTCACTTCTGCAACTATACATAGGACATCTGGAGCCAACCCAAATAGACGCCAGAGGTCTATTCCTAGATGTAGTGCCTGTGTGAGCCCAGGAACCACGTAAAAACGCACATTTTGGGTCTTATCACGGAAAGTGATGTCCAAGTTCACATGACCATGCACAGTCATCATGGCACCATTAGCTTCTTGTACTCGTGTCCCATACCGCTTCCATTCGACTTCTGCTTCTGCAAGCTTCTCTAGAATACTGACAGTGGCACCACTATCAATTAATCCAGTCTCAGTTCGCCCGAGCAGTCTCACTTCGGCATATGGTCGAATGTCGTCTGGCATCGACACGGAAATGTGTGCCAGTTTCTTTCTTTCCTGTCTCATTCGTCGACAGTATTCCCGCCAACGAACGGTCGATCGTTTCATTCTTGGTCCACGGTCCAGGTCAGGATATATAATTTCAGCTAGCTCAGCTACTGAGGAGAAGATACGGTCTCGTACTGCATTGTAGTTTTTCAGACGCGTATGATAAGGCGTCAGCGGGTTTAAAACAGGCTCACGCCCACTCGTTATAACAGAGCGTGGTGGCCGTTTTAATACAGAAACGACAGTAGGCCGAATCTCCTGCTCAGTAACATTGCCAGCAAAAAGTGCTGTCGGTTTTATAAGAACGTCGAAAATTAAGGACTCTTCCAAAGATGTGTCTAGTAGTGTCGTGGGCTCCCTACAGGTGAAAACGGGAGCTTGAAGATCTGCAGAGAAGTCAATCAGGTTCCCTGCTTTTACTAGAGGATTGTTAAAAGCCGTGTGACTGTCAGATGGATGGTCGATAGCACCACAGTCACTGAGTATTATAACCGGACAGTCTAGTGATTGGTTGTTTATGTCCGCTGATTGAGCGGACCGTCCTCCCTGTTCAATGATTGAACTGGATTCGTTGGAGCTGTTGTCGTTCGAGACGTCGAAACTGGTCGAGAAAAAGTGCTGGGATTCCCGACCAGTCTCTCGTTTTTCGCCAAGCAGTGCCTACAATTTGGCTTAAAGACATTTTTGCGTCCGCATCCATAGGGGAACACTTGCTGTCTCTCCTATAAACAGTCTTGATAATAATGGCCTTGCTGATCACAATTCCAGCAAATCTCCGCGGGTCTGTTTGTGATAGCTGATAAGTCTTGCAAGCTATTGTCACATCTAGGTAACATGGGCACGTCGAGGCAGAAATCTGCCGCTTCCTCAATTTCACTCACTCGCTAATGTCGATGCGGTTTAAAGCCACTAGCAGTCGCAATGCGCAATCGCGTAGCTTGAATTTAAGTGACGAGTGATCTTAACTGACTGATGTTATGGGTAGGGTGCAGACAGATCTTCTCCTGAAGCTCAGGCAGTAGATTCGACTTGACGATTTCCAAGAATACTTGGTTTGGCATGGAGTTCTACAATTGGTCTCGCAATACTAGGTGATGGTGGTACAGAGAGAATGATTCTCCGCACTTTTGCTTTCTTGACATCAGCTGCACTCGGATTTTCAAGTCATCCTTGGGCACTCCCAATTCAACACCCAATCCAGTCTTGACAAATTCCCAAGTTGTAAAAGGGTTGTGCCTTATTAAATACCAGTACCACTCCTTCGCTGGTCCTGTCAATAATGTGAGCATGTTTCTTACAAGGAGGTCAAAATCTCCCTCTAGAGCCGAGTGCGTGAGTGCTTCGACTCGAAAAATAAACTCATCTACTGATAGCTCGGAAATATTGCCATTATACGACAGTTTCCATCTCCTGACAGGAATGCCTGATCGTCTGTGCCAAGGAGTGTTTTAGACTCGATTGGTAGAATGTGGATATGTTGGAGGGACGAATGGTCCTGCAGGTAGAAATGAAGGTCTGTGTTGCCCAGCTGAGAACGAATGTCGATTGCGCGGGTCTCTCTGATTTTCCCAAAACAATCTGGGCGTTTGGAAACGTTCTCCTGCAGGTGGTGGACGGGAAAAGTCCGCCTGTTGCATCACAGCAGAGACTCACTGTCTGACGTCGGTGATTTCATTACGCAGAGCATTCATGCTTTGGGAAATCTCTGCATGTACCAAAGTCTGGAGCTGAGTTCGAAGACTAGATATAATTGGGTCGGTGTCTACGAGGCCCTGCCCCGAAGGTACAGGTGACAGACTATTTCTTCTCGAGCTGTTATGCGATTGACGGTGGAATTGTCGGTTGAATTACTTCAAGATGTAAGGACTTTTACGGAAAAACTTCCTTCGCCAGACGAGTGCGGTACCTCTTCGGGATCGCCCCGGTATACGCAATGAAGTCTTGTTGTGTGAAGGCGCATCGCCAATTGGTGCAATTGGCTTGCTCTCCTATCCATGCTCGCAAACTTGCTTACAAATTCAAAAAATTTATGAGCTAAACTCAAACTTTTCGGAAAAAGGAAATCAGAAAAAAATTATCATAAAAATCTCCTCCCTCTCTCCAAGAGCTAATCCCAACACAAAAGTCCTCCAGGCCCACCCCCTCCCCAATCAGATCAGAAATATGCGGCAAGGATAAGTAGTGTGAGTGTGTGCATGAAAAATCTTGAGTCGTCCCAGAAATCTGGGAAGGGTCGGGTTGCAGAAACTAGAGACTGAAAATGAAATAGAGATTCTTCAGTCAGGCAGTTAGCAGTATGTCAACTCCTGATTACTGAAGGTCTCCAGCATCACTTCCATCCTCCAAGAACTTTTTTCTTCCTCTTCACCTAATTATAATACTTAGCTAACCTTCCAGCTGCGAAGAATCGTGCATCTGGTCAACTAGTTAGCTAAAAGCCAAAAGCCAAAAGTCATCTCACAGACTCACGACTCTGTCCAGCCAGTCGGCCAACATAGACAAAATTCAAAGAAACTCGACAATTGTTCCAACTTGAGGCTTGACCAAAGTCAAACGTAAAGTTGAACTGCAGAAAAAACAATACCAACAACTCTACGTTACTAAAATCACAATCCAAAAAACTCTAACTCACAATCGAAAAACTTTACTTTAATCATAATTCAAAAACCGGCGAAAACTTTACCAAAATCTCGAAACTTTACTTTACTCAACTCAATTCAGATAACCAAAACCAGTCAGACTCAGGTCCGCAAGTAACCTCTACTGGATATGAGGCTTGAGGTCAGTCAATTAGCAAACTGCCAAATGACCATCTCGCAACAAGTCCCCAGCAAAAGTCACAATTATATCACCGAAGTCTAACTGAGGTGGCCCCACGTTGTCCGCCATTTTTGTTATGGAAGTATAACACTCTGCAAGCGCACAACGTGTCAAAACCACTAGCTTTACTCTACAAAAAAATTTATTTATATAACAACACCAGTCAGACTCAGGTCCGCCTGTAACTTCTACTATATATGAGACTACCGAGTCAGACAATTAGCTAACAGCCAAATGTCCATATCTCCAAGTAATCCCAGTCTCCAGCATCCGTCACATTCAGACACCGAAGTCTAACTTTTCGATCAAAGTTTTAACAGCGTTCCAATGTAAATCAAATGTTAAAAAGTATCTAAAATTAAACATTGAAATGTTATTTACTCGATTTTGCATACAAATTGCAAGCGTAATAATAAAATAATACAATTGTCAATAAATGATATTATCATGGACACACTTGCTGTTTTGTGTGGTATTATCACAGACACACTTGTTTTTTTGTATGCAAAAGTTTTGCTAGGTGGCGCGTGGCGCAGAAAGCCTACACAGTACATGAGTACTGACTGATACATTGGAAGAAAATTATGGCGGGCGGACGTGTGCCTTCAAAACCCTCGCGAATACTTCCCAAGCCATGAAACAGAGATCTATATGTGTGCGTTCGGAGTCTGCTCTCTAAAATGTTCTATATTGATACTTATGGAAAAGTGCCAAACATTGACTTTATATATGCTATAGAGCCTAAACTGTTATCCATACAGGAAAATAGTCTTCTAGTAATTTAAAGCTTGGCTCCATACCTTCCCAAATGCTACACTTCCTATATACCTTACTTAACAAAATAATAAAATAGTTTTGATTACAAAGTAACCTTACCATTTTACGCTCAATACTTCTCTGCTGAGTGATAATTGCATGCGTGTATGTGCAGCCGAAGTCCGAATCTGTAGGCAGCTGCATTCGTTATCATCAGCCCACGGCATGCCATGACGGCACAGCGACATTACAATGATTATTCAGCTGAGAATTTTTGTTTGAGGAATCGTAGTCATTTGGTTAAGATAAATTTGTTTAAATCATTTTGTTAGCAAAAGTATGAAAATTTTATTACGGTTCGGAAGATAAGAAAGCAAGCTTAAGATTATTGGAACACCATTTTTCTGTATGAAGAGTAGTTTAGGGCGGACGAGCTATTCAAATCAAACTTTTGTCACTTTTACATAAGAACACTCCAAGTATTTTAGAATGTAAGGACTACGTTGGGCCTCGCATGTGGTAGGGAGGGAGTCTGTTTCATGGCTTGTGAAGTATTCTCGGGGGTTTTGGTGCCTTGCGAGCAATACCCAAAGTACAAACATCAGCATAAGAAATTTACTGATGTTAGTGCGATTGCAGATTATCTTATGAAATTGTAAATAACCAGTATAACTAACTATAGGATAATTTTCAAGTACATAGTGTGAACAGGAAAATGTGATGTTGATGACGAACGGTATCCCTAAATATATATAAATAGACACATGTTAAAATTGCAGATGTTATCACAACTTCAGTATAATTGAATATTTATTGAAATATTGAAAATATATGAAGTTTTGAAATTGATTGGTCTTTTCAGATTTTTTTTCTTTTTATACCCTACTTGTACAGATTGGTTACCATACGAGATTACATACGGGCATTCATGTAAGGTACATCATAACAATTGGTCTTAGACCAAATCTAATTTTTTTACTTGTTTCAATTTAATTTTACAGATAAAAGGAAGAAAATGGAGGCATTCATCCAGGGTACCACAAGAATTGGTCTTAGAATTTTTTTTACTTGCTTAAAATTAAATATATAGTGGAAAACAAAATTTTTGTATGTCTACAATGCAAACGGAATGACAAATCTAGTATACCCTATTATATTTCATCTAGGCAATAAAAAAAATTCAAAATTACAACTTAAACTGAGATGTGCAAAAAGCAAACAAACAACAAGGCAGAAATGAATGTATATGAATCAGATTGGATGCATTCTTATGTATACAGAGCACATCGCGTAAACGCACACTTATTTTTATTTATTTCTTTTTCCGATAAATTCCTAATGTAGCAACATCACGCTACTTGATGACTGACTATAACTGGCTCTTCTGCTCTTACGATGTACCCATGAGCTCGTCCTGCTTCATGACTCAATGCGTGGGACATTGCCGCAGGCTGGTTGTGTGAGTGGTGAGCAGAAAGGAAATTTTTCCAATTCTCCATCTGCATATAGTCTGCGCTAGTAGGATCTGTGTTACAGCAAAGGATATAGAGCTTAAAAGCATAAAGCACAAATAATTTGTTTTCTCATGCTCAAACCATTAAAGTCGTGGATAGGATAAAAATTTGATTTTTCTGTTCACTGGTATTCCCCCTTAATTATCCTGCAAGACGTGCTTTTAATTCCATTCATTTTTTTTATTTGATACCTTCTATTATCCACTAAAACATATTAAAATGTCAACTTGGGATATCAAGGAGTAAAAAGTCAAGAAAATTTAACAAATACATTTATAACTACCTAAAAATAAAAAAATATTGTTTCTATACAGGGTGTATATGATCTTGCATCTGAAGGCTATAGATAGGCCATGCTTAGGCAAGCAAAAATTTGTGTGGGAGGTGGGGCAAATCCTTACGGTTTTCGAGATAACCGGGTTTAAAAAATGTGGGTAAGTTTTTATACATCATCCTGTAACTTCTTAAGGTTGCAGCCTATGATGGTGATTTAAAATTTCGTAGATTGATAATCGTTGGACCTCGCCAATGGTGTACAAATTTTTAACCTGTTGAAAGATTTATTCCTTCTTTCTATGTTGTGTCTAATTCCCCCAGTCTTATCGTTGTGAACGTTGCGTTGAGTGGAGTAGCTTGTAGAAGCTCAACTCCTAGTAAAGATGTGGAGTAGCTTGTAGAAGCTGAACTCCTAGTAAAGGTGTGGAGTAGCTTGTAGAAGCTCAACTCCTGGTAAAGATGTGGAGTAGCTAGTTGAAGCTCAACTCCTGAATGAAAATAACTTACGACTGATCTCAACTGATTAGAATCGTTTACTACTCATGTCTTTTACATTTTCTTACTTTGTATATATAGAAATTGTTCTTATTCTATCTATTGTATATACATGGAAAATGTCATACTTACTTCCAAGAACGGAAGATGTGCAATTTACTTCCCACTGTATTTTACTTCCGACTTAACACTTTGTGTATATAATGTTCACCTTGTACAAAGTGTTAAGTCACGCATATTACATTCTTCAATTTATTAAATCGCGGCACTCGTCGCGTTTGTACACATACAAATATTTTGCAAGAACCAGAATCACTTGCTGTTTGTTATTTATTTATGATGTAATTCTCAGTTTACAGTAGGCATTTGTGACTTACTGTATTAACCGTGAATAGTTGCTAGTTGCTATCTAAATACATATGTTCTACCTCTGGCGCAAGGTCGTCGTATTGCAACTTGAGACTTCTTGCGCGCAGGGGTATTTCGATATCTTCGCTGTTTTACATGAAGAATATTTGACGTAGGTCAGTGATTGAAATTCTTCATGCAGCGAAAATGATGGTAGATAGGTATGTAGGCACAATGTTTTTAGTTATGCATTGCAATAAATATATTTTCTTCCTGCATGATGTAGATATGTATACGCATGTGCATTAAGTATACTTTCTTCCTACATGATGTAGGTATGTATATGCATGCGTATTACATCAAATATACTTTCTTCCTACATGGTGTAGGTATGTAAATGCATGCGTATTACATTAAATATTCTTTCTTCCTACATGATGTAAGAATGTAGATGTGTATATGTAACAACCCCTTCTTCTCTCAATTTTTAAGATATGGCTCAAAAAAATTAAAATTTCGGATTTTTAACTACTATATTTATCAAAAAAACACGTCATCAACATCGATTTTTCATATGGGATTTAAGAAGCCAAAAAGCTACACTTTAAAATAATTTATCACACTCTGTAGCTAAAACGTAGCCCTTTCTGCGTTTTTTGCACTTTTTCTTAAGCATACCCAGCGAAAAATTTGAATAAATGCCAGAAAGTAGGAAGGTATAAATGTATTTTTATGAAACTTTCTTGAGATCCCAAGTTAAAAAAAAATTTTTCCGTAATCTTAGATATAATGTAGCAAGTGTTACACCATTTTATGTAGAATCCTTATTAAATGCGTCAACTTTAAAAGTTACTTGCCAAACTGACGTAGTTCATTTTTTTCATTACAGTCAGTTAAAGTTGGGTGAAATATTAATTTTCTATTCCTGGTTCGGCAAAAT
Source organism: Dioctria linearis (assembly GCA_963930735.1). Classification (NCBI taxonomy): domain Eukaryota; kingdom Metazoa; phylum Arthropoda; class Insecta; order Diptera; family Asilidae; genus Dioctria; species Dioctria linearis. The sequence goes on from OZ005741.1 coordinate 90,639,507, forward strand.
AGGATATTTTCTTCCAAGCTGGAGCACTTGGGTTAGAATTTAAATCAGCAGGTTACATAAGCACTATTCGGCATTACACATGAAAAATAAAATTGAAAAAAAGTAAAAATTTGTAGCAACAGAAGCTAAAAAACCATCACATGGTGTCTCGAAAACAAAAGAAATGTTTGTAATTTAAAAAATACATTTCTTAGATTTTTTTTATATTTTTCTGGTAACTGTTATGATTTGGTCTATCACCCGATTCCGGTTTGATGTCGACTTACGAGACACTGTGTATGTGTATTTTTAAAGAAGACCAGGACAGCATTTTTGCGAAATTTTGAAAATGTCACAACTCGCGAAATACGCATTGTATTGTTTTCACAAACCCTCCAAGTATGTGAAATTTCAAAAAATGGGTGATTTCCATGAAACACTTGTCGTAATTTTTGGTCGATGTGCTATGGAATGACCGCTATCCCCCACATAACGATCAGTCGCCGTAAAAGGTATTAATACCCTTCCCGGGTGTAATGTGTTAAATGTTAGTCTAGCCACTTTTGTGAATATAACTTAGTTCATACCAAAAGTGGCTTGTATTACTCCATTACTATATGGTAATAACTTTCGTGGTTATAAACGTGCTCAGGATCCCGTTTTAAATTTTATGGGACATCTGCTGAAAGGCCGTAAAGGCAATCTACTGGAGTTAATTTAGTATCCTCGTGTACATCATTAGTGCATACGAATGCAGCGGCTTGTTATGGTTCTATGTAGAGTGATTTGATTTGGACGGTAGGTCCCAATTGCCAGCATGAGCTGACAGAGCACTCGGTAGGCAGCGTTGAAGTGGAGGGCGGCACGCTAGTTCGTCTCAGCTATTGGCGGAGAGTTTGGGGGGTTCCAAGAATACCTGCCGCTGTCACCGGCCATTTACAAAAAAATAGTTCGTGCCTTCATACAAAAAGGAAGCCCACACCCAGTCCTTAAGGGACCATTACACCACATTAATATCAGAAGCTGGGGTAGTTCATAGCGAGCACCAATATCGAACTTCAACTTACTTAGCATTAACAAATGGAATTGTCTTTGAATGATAAAGTTACTGGACGCAAACCTGTCATTTTCAATTATAATTCAAAGCTCATATATTATTGGGGGTACGTTTCACTTAGCATCCTTCTTACTTAAACTCTCATGTATGGGGTAAGTATACTTTTCATGAACCAAAAAATTTTAAAATATAATTCAAATGTCATTCGATTGGGTCACTTATTTAAGCTCTAAGGTATGAAGTAAGTACATATGTATACTTCTCATAAATCAAAAATTTTAAAATACATGTAAGTAATTAAAATGTTTAACCATAATGAACACTGTTTCAAACTCATGTAGATTTATAACTAGCCGTTACGTAGGTAAGTACAGGGTGGGCCAAAAGTCACCATGGGGTTTAAAAATTTAATAACTTTTTCGTTTATATATTTTTTTATTTTCTTTTTTAGATTATAAAACATACAAAATGGAAATTTTTTTACGCTAAGTATGAAAAATAATGTCAATTAATGACCGCCGTTATTAGCTTCGCAATGATGGGCTCTTTTTAGAGCATTTTCCATAACATCTTTCAACATTTGTGGCTGTAGCGCTCGAATTTCTGCAAAAATGTTGGCCTTGAGTTCAAGGATTGTCTCGGGCTTGTTCACATATACTCTCTCCTTCAAATAACCCCAAAGAAAATAGTTGGGTGCTGACAAATCTGGCGAACGCGCTGGCCAATTAATTTCCGAATTTCTTGAAATTATTCGCTGTCCAAAAATTTGCCTTAAAAGTGCCATTGTGTCTCGGGCAGTGTGGGCAGTGGATCCATCCTGCTGAAACCACATCTCAGGTCTGTTTTCAAGAGCAGGACGTAAAAAATTTTCTATCATAAACCGATACCGCTCTCCATTTACGGTTACAGCACTTCCATCTTCATTTTCGAAGAAGTAAGGCCCAATGATATTTTCAGATGTAATGCCACACCATACTGTACACCTAATGGGGTGCAATTGGCGTTGATGAATGGCTCTTGGATTTTCAGAACCCCAGAACCTACAGTTCTGCTTATTAACAAAGCCATTCAGATGAAAATGAGCTTCATCACTCATAATCAGATTTTCAATAAAGTTGATTTTATTTCTGGCCAACTGTTGAAATTTAACTGCAAAATTTAGACGTTGCCGATGATCTGCGGGTTTCAATTCTTGCACCAATTGCACCCTATATGGGAATAACAGTAAATCTTTTTTTAAAATGCGCCGTAGTGACGTACGAGACATCCCTAGCTGAGCAGAACGCCTTCTGGTAGATGTTTCTGGTGTTTCGTTAACACTTTGCTCTTCACGTTCAATATTTTCCGCAGTGTGAATTATACGTGGTCTACCGGTTCGAGGCAAATCACTTACGGTGCCATGTTGGTGGTGACGATCAACTAAGCAACGAATCATGGCTTCAGAGCGCGAAATTCTGACGTTAAAATGGCGACGATATGCTCTTTGCGTTAAAATAATTGATCGTTGATTTAAGTAATAAAATTCTATTATTCTGGTTCTTTGTTCAGTTGTGAATCTCTCCATTATTTATTCTCCTGATGTTATTTATATAATCTAAAAAAAAAAAAAATAAAAAAAAATATATAAACGAAAAACTTATTCAATTTTTAAACCCCATGGTGACTTTTGGCCCACCCTGTATATTTAAAAAAAAATTCCAGTGCAAATTGGCTATTGTTAAACTACCGTACACTCTATCGTGAGTAAACATGACTCTCATTAACAAGTACTATGGACTTCACAACTATCCTAAATAAGCTTAGTTCAAATGTCGTGATCTTAATGAGTATATTTGTTTGGTAAAATACTCTAAAGTGGGAAAAAAAGTGAAAATGAGACATTTCCTAACATAAATATTGTATGGATGTAGGAGCATGTGTACAAACAGGTACTCACTAATTTTACTTGATTGTTGATCCCGAGGAGGCCTCCTAGAGTCTTGTCCGCAACTTTTTCATAGAAATTTTTTATAATTAGACACAAATTCCTAGACATCGATTGGCTGGCCTAAATATAATTCCTAGTGCTACTCTTTGCTTAAATATTCCTTATCCTATTAAATGTACAACTGTACTGGAAACCCGGAGTCTCGATTGTATCGTATCAGAACCTGGTCTTTATGCCGTGTTTTAGACTGATTCGGTGTGTATCTTGCCTTTCATCTGAAAGCGCGGACAGAGGGCCATACGGTGGCACTGATCTGATAAAAATTTAAAGCTATTATTGAGAATTTCCACTTGAGCTAAGCATAAAACCTCACCCCCCTGTCACCTGTTCTTCCCTGTACTCCTTTTATTTAGTTGAGATTACATCCTCAGTATTAATTTAAAGATAATTTTCTACGGAACGAGGTTTTCTAATCAAACTTCCTCTATACTAGGACGAGGGCTCAATATGCCACGTGATGTTTCCTCAAGCAACGTTTTTCATATGGGTTTCCCCCTTGTTCTTTAAAAATGTGTTTCGTCTCTCGTTTTCTTTAAAAGGAGCTCTGGTCACAACCTTTTCTTGGGGTTTCGACCTCGCGCTAGCTAAATTGTATGTACGCACAAGAGCGCAATGCTACCAGCAAACCGGATCATAAATTCCTCGTTCGCTATCAACGCTGGTATCTATGTAGTGGCATTTCTCTTTCAAAAAATTCAACGAGATATGCAAATTGTGTTAATGCCGAAGAATAGATTTGCAAGCAATCAAATTACTTATATGTATAGAATCATAAAATTAAATTAAAATCAAAAGAAAATCAATTATCATCAAAATTATCACAGGTAAAGTGTAAAGAACTCAAGTTCATGACCGCAATTCTTGAGAATCATATTACATGCACTGCTCGAGAAAGCGACGCTTGAAAAGAGTTCAGCGCACTTTATGCTGAATTGCATTTTGCCTTAATATTAATGTAACAAGTGAGCAAGAATTAATTTGCACAGATATTGATTTGCATGTTAATCATATTTTTATTAAAAATTTGAGATTCTACTTAGAATAAATGCAGTTGTGATTTTCGAATGAAAAAGGTCGTTTTGCTTTCTTTTATCGTCTACGTTCAGGGCATAGTTTGCCCTTAATCACTTCACATTTAACATTGTGTACTTGTTTTGTACTTGGACACACATCTCCAACCGTGCACTTGTTTTGTACTTGGGCACACACTACTTATAATTGCATTGGTTCTGTACCAAAGTAAGAAAAGCGGCCAATAAAGGAATTTGTCGCTCTATAAACATTTTGGTGACCCCGACGTGATCTCTCACGCAGAAGAGTATCATACCAAAATTCAATCAATCATTTTTTCAAGCATGGAGGCACTTCTAAGCAAGCAGGTAGAGATAGGAGAAGCCATTCAAAACGGCTATAGAAATCTTAAGAAAGATTCGGAGGTTCGGAAAACCGAACCGGCGTACTGCAACAAACGCTTAAACAAACTGCAAGTTCAGCGGGAGGAATTTCAACTAAATCATGAGAAATTATCTTCGTCTGAGATCAACAAAGATAATGAATACTTCACAAAAAAGTATTACCAGAATCTAACACCGGTATATGAGGCCTTTAAACAGATGCTAAAGGAAGGATTAGCGACTGTTTCAGAAGACATCAGAAAGGATCCAGGCTCATCAGCAGCAATTAGTGAAGAAACTCCCGTAACCACCCAGCAATCAAACAAACCCGAATTTAAGGTGTACGATGACTTACCAGATAATAATCCTGATGAAGCAATCAAACTAGTTAGAAAACAACAGCGAATGATGAGCAGTTTAACAAGGCATCTTCAAGAAATTGCCAACAAAGAAGGCGAAATGTCGAAAATCTATTGCAACCTTAAATTACAATTAATTCAGAGGTCATGGATCGATATAACTACAAATGGCGAGATTATTTGGGAGACTACAAGCAATCCGCCACTAAACTACACACAGGAACTGTACAATGAACTTTCTGACTGGGTCCAAGAGATCTTAATAAACGTACACGAAAGGTTAGAAGTGTCAAGCACAGTCAACAATCCTGAGAAGAGCATTCATCCAAACTTAAAACTTCCCCAAATAACGCTACCTACATTTGTTGGAACTTACGTCAGATGGTCACATTTTCATGATCTATTCGTACAGCTGATCCATACACAAGAAATCAGCGACGCACAGAAAATGTTCTATCTGACAGTCAATCTAAGCGGTGAGGCAAAATCATTAATCCAACATCTTCCGGCGACCGACGCTAACTATTCCGCAGCTTGGGAAATCCTGACTACACGCTACAACAACAAAACATCATTGTCCACAGCCTTCTTCAACAAACTATTGGATCAGGCAATAACACAGCATCATTCCGCATCATCAATTAAGACTCTGCATGACACCACCAAGGAATGTCTTTATGGGCTTAAAAATATTGGCATATCTATTGATACCTGGGACCCACTTCTGGTACATTTATTGATAAAGAAACTCGAACTCATCGCTGAGTTCTTCACGAGAACTACCGACCATTCAAGGACTCACGGCATTCTTAGAGAGGCGATTTCAGGCATAGAAGCATTGGGGAGAGAAAAACGCTCAGCGTTCCTCGAATACTCAGGCAATAAATCAAGTTATAAATATTCAAGGGCAACGCTTACATCAACAATAAGAGCACAAGGCTGCATCATTTGCAAGAAGAATCATCCTCTGTACTTTTGCAAGGAATTTTTAGAACTATCACCTATCAATAGGTTGAACTCAGTCAAGAGAAACAAACTGTGTATAAACTGCCTGAAGGATGATCATTCAGCTGACAAATGTACAGCCAGAAATTGCTGTAAATGTGCCAAGAAACATAACACATTGGTACATGTCGACAGCCCAGAATCTAGTACCAAGAATCAGGTCAACTCGTCAAGGGTTAAATCACGAGCTATCAACCTTAACAGTGGATTGCAGCAAACCGAACACAAAGGCGCGTCGCCATCTCAAGCAGATTTCAATACTGGTACCCACCGAGATCCAACTACTTTGACAGCAGCGCAATCATCACATTTCAATAAAACCAGTGTAATACTAGGTACAGTCATAGTTGAGCTAAGCAGCAACGGCGGTAATGTTAGTCAATGTCGGGCCATTCTCGACTCTGGCTCTCAGTGAAGTTTCATAACTGAGAATCTCACAAGAAAACTAAAATTAAATCGAAGCTCTGAAACAATGTGCATTCAGGGCATAGGAGAAAGTAAGCTAAAGGCTCAGCATAGAGTAAACTTGCAACTGAAGTCAAAGATGAACAATTACTCGACACGAATAGAAGCGTTCATACTATCCAGGATAACGTCTCATCAACCAGACCAATTGATAAACACTAAGCCATGGCGGATTCCAGAGAATATACATCTAGCTGATCCAGAATTCAACCGCCCTGGTCCTATAGATCTACTCCTCGGTGCAGACATCTATTATGACATACTATCAGTCGATCAAATAAAATTAGGCAAAAATATGCCAACACTTCAAAACACACTTTTCGGATGGGTAGTAGCTGGACGTTTTATTGGAGAAAGATCTCCATATGCTTCTTGTGGAATCTGCACCGAATCCATAGAAAACCAGTTAGAGCGATTTTGGAAATTGGAAGAGATTGAATCATCTGAAGAAAGCGAAAATTTCACTACAGCAGAACAAAAATGTGTTAACCATTTCTATCAACACATTAAAAGAAACAATGAAGGAAGACTCATAGTCAAGCTACCGTTTTTAAACGATCCGAAGGCATTGGGGAACTCAGAGAACATCGCTCGCAACAGGCTCCTTTCTCTAGAAAGAAAATTCAGCAGGCACCCAGAAATAAAAGAACAATATGTGCAGTTCATGCGTGAATATGAAGCTTTAGGGCATATGAAGGAAGTAAACCCAACTGAGATCGGTAGTCCACATTACTTCCTCCCACATCACTGTGTTACTAAATTGGATAGTAGCACTACAAAACTTCGTGTAGTATTTGATGGCTCAGCTCAAACATCATCCAACGTGTCCCTAAACCAAGTGCTCTGCAAGGGACGAACAATTCAAGATGAGCTATTTTCCATCCTGATTCGATTCAGATTTCCGAAGTTTGTATTCACAGCAGACATCGAGAAGATGTATAGACAAGTCCTGCTAACTGAAGAGGATCAAAAATATCAACTAATCTTGTGGAGGGAAAACCAAGTTCAGCCAATCAAACACTACAAGCTCAGTACGGTCACGTATGGACTAACAACAGCACCATTTCTGGCAACGAAATGCTTAGAACATCTAGCTAACGAAATGGCCCTAACTCATCCTCTAGGATCTCAAGTGTTAAAAAGAGATTTCTATGTCGATGATGCCATGACTGGATCCAACCAGCTAATTGAAGCTATCGAGATTCAACAACAATTAAAGCATATCCTTCAATCAGCTGGGTTCAATCTACGCAAATGGCGTTCCAATCACCCCAAGTTGCTTGAAAATGTGCCTCAAGAAGACATCGAGCTAGAACTAGATCTCAACGACACCCTGGAAGGATTCATAAAAACATTCGGACTGACTTGGCTACCCAAATCCGACATGTTTTCTATCAAAACATCATGGAAAGAAACGAAGAGAGTCACGAAAAGAACTATACTATCCGATATCGCACACATCTTTGATCCTCTTGGATTCATGAGTCCTGTCATTATAACTGCAAAACTGTTTATCAAGAAAATCTGGACCTTGAAACTTGACTGGGAGGCAGCATTACCCATGGAAATGCATACTAGCTGGCTTAAATTTCGGGAAGGATTGAAAGCACTCAATGATATAAAAATTCCACGACACATTGCATCAGGCAAAACTATCAAGATATTTCAAATTCATGCATTCTCAGATGCCTCGGAAGCAGCTTACGGAGCAGCAGTATATATCAGAGCAATACATCAAGATGATACCATAACTGTGAGACTGCTGTGCGCAAAGTCAAAGGTTGCCCCAAATAAGACAACAATCTTCCTCGCTTAGAGCTCTGCGCCACAAGGCTATCAGCTCAGTTAGTGCAACGTGTATCTTCACATTTAGGGCAACCCAACATAAGATGTTATTTTTGGACAGATTCTGTAATCGTGCTGGCCTGGATCAATTCAGAATCATCCTCATATCACACTTTCATTGCCGACCGTGTTGCGACCATTCAACGGTTATCGAATGCAGATCAGTGGCGCCATGTCCCTTCTAAGGCAAATCCAGCAGACATAGTTTCGAGAGGAATTCCTGCAGACAGATTAGCTCAGTGTAACCTCTGGTTTTACGGTCCTATGTTTCTACATGGCACGGAAACTATCTGGCCTAAAAGCTGGTGCAAACAGCCTACAGATTTAGAGAAAAGGAAACCTAAAGTAGCTCTAACTACGTCTGCACTACAACTGTTATGAATTATGGACATAAAGCACAACAACTCATTTAAACGGTTGCAGAGAATAGTCGCATACGTTGTGAAATTTACACGATTAATGAAACGGCGTGAAGGGACTAAGGCTAGTATCTTGACTACTGAAGAATTAAATGAAGCCTTATTGTTAATTTTATCCCAAATCCAGCAAGATGGCTTCAAAAGAGACTTACATCAGTTGCAGACAACTAAGCGTGTTGATGTAGCTCTTTAAGTAGTCTTGCACCCTTTCTTGATGAAAGAGATATCATAAGAGTTGCCGGTAGATTAGAAAACGCAGATATATCGTATGAAGCAAAACATCCTGCATTTCTACCATATGAGCATCAATTAACGAAGCTCCTGATGACAGACATTCATCTCAGCAATCTCCACATTGGACCTCAGGCGTTGTTCGCAACAACAAGGCAAAGGTTTTGGCCCATAAAGGGAAAGACAATAGCCAGATGATCAATAGTGCAACAGTGTACTCGCTGCATCAAGGCCAAGCCAAAGCTGATGACCCAGTTCATGGGAAATCTGCCACCAACAAGAGTACAACCTGCAAGACCCTTCATAAACTCAGGGGTTGACTTTTGCGGACCAATGTATACGCATTATAAAATAAGAGGAAAACATCCTGTTTTGCGACCAAGGCACTACATCTCGAAATAGTCAGCGACCTCTCTACTGAAAGTTTCCTTGGTTCCCTCAAACGATTTATTGCTAGACGCGGACACTGTCAAGATTTGAGCTGTGATAACGCAACAAATTTTGTTGGTGCAAACAACCAATTGAAGGAACTGCAGGATGCGATATACAACGAAAGAGGCCAAAGGAAGATCATCGAATTATGCCAATCAAAGGGAATTAACTTCAAGTTCATACATCCACGTGCCCCTCATTTTGGTGGATTGTGGGAGGCAGCAGTGAAGTCAGCCAAATCCTTGCTAAAAAGATCCGTAGCGTCTGCCTCCTTGACATATGAAGAACTATCAACAGTCACAGCCGAAATCGAAGCAATCTTAAACTCAAGGCCAATTACGCCATTATCATCAGATCCAAATGATCTTGCGGCTCTAACTCCAGGCTATTTCCTAATTGGTGAGCCTCTTACAGCAATTGTCGACCCTCAGTCAAGTCCTCAACCCATCAGCCTTATAAAGCGGTGGAAACTGGTAGCTCGCATTAGACAAGAGTTTTGGCGTCGCTGGTCAAACGAATATTTAAGCGAGCTGCAACATAGGCACAAGTGGAAACAACAGGGAAGGAATGCTCACCCAGGGATGATGGTTTTAATCAAGGAAGACAATTTACCTCCTTTAAAATGGCAACTTGGAAGATTAACAAATGCAATAAAGGGCGACGATGGTTTAGTACGTGTTGCTGACGTTAAAACGGTCTCAGGCATTTTCAGAAGACCGGTGCATAAATTAGCTCCGCTACCCATGAACATCGACGAGGAGAGCTCGATTACGCACAGCAACAACATAACTGAGGACCAGGAGACTACTGAATGCGAGCCAAAACCTACACGGACAAGGATCTCCTCACATCCAGGCTTAAGCCTGATGCTTCTTACATGCTTAATCATGCCAGTGATCGGAACGCCTTTGATCGATCTCACTCCCTTTGATTCACAACCTGGCATACACTTTGAGAGCCTAGGGTCTGTTCATCTTACCTCCAACGAAGGAACCTAGTTGTTTATTACGACTTAGAAAATTATCGGAAGGAATTTACAGCTATTAATAGGAGCATTTGCCAACTAGAGAAGATATGCAATTTACTGACTGACAAGTCTCGGTGTAATTGTTTACTGAAACAATTGATGCGACTCAAGGTACATCTCTCTAATGGCAACGAGCTTTTACTCCCTACAAACCAATTGAAGCGAGGGAAACGAGCTCCACTAAATATCGTGGGAAATGTTGTTAGTGCATTATTCGGTGTTGTCGATTCCGACTATGCAGAGAAACTATCATCAACAATTGACATCATAAAGGGAAATGAAGCTCATCTGCTTGAGTTGATCAAAGATCAAACCACCATAGTAGACTCCACTATAAATGTATTAAAACATGACGAGGAGGCATTTTACAATCAACTTAGAGAAGCTAACAAGCAACTCAACGAAATAGTGGATGAAATCAACAACTTCACTGCCGTCTTGCAACAACAGAATTTGGCACAACTATTTTCAACATTAGCAATTGAAGCAACATTAATGTCACTAAACTATCAACGCACACAAGAGTCAATCTTAGAGGTTCTGATAGACACCCATCATGGAAAATTCAACCCACAACTACTAACTCCAAGTCAATTAAATAAAGAGTTGATGACAATCAAGGATCACTTGCTATCCAACCTCCGCATACCCTCCAAACAAAATAACATCTTGCACCTCTATAATCTGTCGCGCAACAACCAAATATGTAATTTTTCGAATAAGATTACCGCTATTTGCCTTCTAGGCGTTCGAATTATTCCACATCATTCCGGTCCCAGTACTGGTCAACCATACATTTATGGCCATTAGACCATCAGCTGAGTTCTTAGTTATAAATCTTCACAGAGACCAATATTATCCACTCAACGAGCAAGTATTAAGAACCTGTATGACCATAGAAGAAACTGACCACATCTGTAAGCAAAGACATCTACTTTATCGAAGGGGAGCAAACATCAGCACGTGTGAGTTCAATCTTATAACTCGCTCGCCTCTTGCAGAAAGTTGCGAGATCACAAATGCAGAGAAATTACCCTAGTGGATTCAGCTATATAATCCCAATCAGTGGATATACTCCGTAAGAAAACCCACCATTATAAATGTCGTTTGTGGAACTACCATGGTTCAGAAATCAGTAGAAGGAGTCGGGATTTTGAAAATGCAAAGAGATTGCGAAATAAAACAAGAATTCCTAACAGTACGAGCTCATAATGTTTATCCACAATCCACGAGATTATCATTCACACCAACAGATAACCTGACGGACTTTGTGAAGCCGGAACACTTTCCACTGATACATCACCTCAAATCGCAAGCTATCGACCATGCGAAGAAATTCCAAGAGTTACAGAGAAGTCTCCAAGAAATCATGAATAAAGTGATATTACCAAACCAGATACATTCAAATGACATCCACCAATTCACGGTAGGCTACTCTTCTCTTGCAGTAGGATTATTCGTAACAGGCCTTCTAATCTACACCAAATGGAAAAGGGGTGCAAAACCTAACTCAAGCATACCAGTCCCGATGCCACGGACATTGCAGACCTCACAATTTGTGATCAATGTTGAGGTTGAAGCCAGTTGAATACCGTTCAACGCGAGGGAGGATATTAATGCCGAAAAATAGATTTGCAAGCAATCAAATTACTTATATGTATAGAATCATAAAATTAAATTAAAATCAAAAGAAAATCAATTATCATCAAAATTGTCACAGGTAAGTGTAAAGAACTCAAGTTCATGACCGCAATTATTGAGAATCATATTACATGCATTGCTCGAGAAAGCGACGCTTGAAAAGAGTTCAGCGCACTTTATGCTGAATTGCATTTTGCTTTAATATTAATGTAACAAGTGAGCAAGAATTAATTTGCACAGATATTGATTTGCATGTTAATCATATTTTTATTATAAATTTGAGATTCTACTTAGAATAAATGCAGTTGTAATTTTCGAATGAAAAAGGTCGTTTTGGTTTCTTTTATCGTCTACGTTCAGAGCATCGTTTGACCTTAATCACTTCACATTTAACATTGTGTACTTGTTTTGTACTTGGACACACATCTCCAACCGTGCACTTGTTTTGTACTTGGGCACACACTACTTATAATTGCATTGGTTCTGTACCAAAGTAAGAAAAGCGGCCAATAAAGGAATTTGTCGCGCTATATACAAATTGAAAATTTTACCTCTTGAAGTTTTCCGAATTTATTTCAGCAATCCGTGACTTTGCGGATTTTTTCCCTGAGTCACTTGGATTATCCGTTCAGAATATACTGGTGGTTTCTTTTTCTTTTCGTTTTTATTTTATAAACAACACCACATTTCCTAGCCGCCTTCTTCACACAAAAGTCACTCTTAAAAGTCCGCCAACACGAACTCTTCTTCTTCTTTTTCTTTTGAAAACTTTTCGGTACGCTGTCCAGCCAGGGTGCACTCGCACCGTCTGGCCAGAGTAGCAGCACAATCGTTGTGTAGCACACAGTGCATACTGCTGCTAGCTTCAGTGTGGCATACTGCTGCATGCAGCATGCTACGCCCATAACAGCGCAGGGTAGTCTAGACCACCTGTGGTCCAGACGACATTGAAAAATGGTCGACTGAGCTAGACGGTCCTAAAACATAAGCCCAATCTCTGCGGGCGCCCAATGTGTGACCCGACCCACAACCCATGAAAGTATTTGCCCAACAGTTAGTCCATGCTGTTGAGGAGGATCGGCCAAGGCTTGGTCACGCTGCTCTAGGTAAGATAGATTGGAGGCATATCCCTGAAGTCAAATCAATTTTTAGCCATAGTTCGACATCAGTCTCCGCCTCGAAAGCGAGAGGTGTGCCAAAAGGCTAGAAACCCAAAAATCCAGTCGGTCAGCCCCCCCCGAGTTCCTTCACCGAGGTCAACCGAGGGAGGCAACCCTCGGCCAGTAACCTAACCAACTGAACGCAAAGCCTTCTCTCCGCTCCTACATCTTCCTTTGATCGCAGACTAACACTCGTTCAAGGGTGTGTGACAAAGATTAAAATTTTGCAAAGATATTGTGTAAGTGGGATTCCTACGGTGACACGGCTTCCGTAGGGTACGACGTAAGAGGGTTTCTGACGCATTGTCAGCCGAGGGATTGGGGCAAAACGTGTTTACTATCAAGAGGTATGCCGGCCGCTAGGTTGGGAGGTCATAAGCAGCACATTGGCATCCTGTGGTTTACCAGTTAAGCTGACTGGATGCCTTCTTAGGACTACCAGGATTGGCATTTTCAATGGATCTACAGATCCTCAGTGAAGAGCTATAGCTATCAGGGCTTGATGTCCTTAGCGTGATAGCCTCCTATTTGCTTCCCCTGCAGATCCTCAAGCTTGTAAATGGAGTTTCCTTTTTTCGACTAAACACGACATATCAAAAATTTGCGACATAACTTGGCACTGGTCTGTTGTTGGAAACTGCTCTGTGTGAAATTTCGCCTGTACACTTCTTGACCAACGTTGAAACTACCAGGTACAGCTCTAAGATTATAAGCCTTTGCACCCTGCTCGAAGGCATGATTTAGGTTCTCCTGCGCTCTCGCATGCATCAATTTAAATTTGCCAGTAGCATCTATTGTCAGAGGTTCGGTCAGAGTTTCGAGGCTCTTTAAAATGTAGTACAAGCTAGCATGTTCGATCATCTGCTGACAAAATAATACTTTGTAGGGCGAGAGGCCAGGTGCCAGGTGGACGGAGCTCCTGAGGGAGCTGGCTATCTGACTTAGCTTCTCATCCCACCGAGCATGCTCGTTCTTGATGTAAGCTCTAATCCCTGCTAATAGAGACCGGTTCACTCGCTCTGGTGCATTAGGCTGCGGCGAATTAACTGCTTTTCGCATCTGTTTCACACCATATTTATCCAGTAGTCTGGCAAATTGAGCGGAGCAAAACTGAACTCCGTTGTCAGAGACTATCGTCTCTGGAACTCCGAATGCATGAAACACTTTTGTTTCGACAACCTTGTTATATTTGGAATGGCTAATCGAGGTTAGAGAGAGAATTTTTCTTTAACTTCTCCGGAATGAGTTTAAATAATAAACGCTTACTTTTAGTAAAAGTATAAAATATATTCTATTATTGTAAAAAAGAAAATATATATAAAAAAGAATGCAAGAGTTTATAGGATCTATATTTTTCGATTGGTTTAACGCACGGCGATCTGAGATAAACTGAACTGTACTTCTTAAAATTATCTTAAACCAACTGTACATAAACATGAAAGTAGCTGAGTGGCACAATTCGCTTCTCGAGAAAATGTTTATGTTTACAAAGATTTAATAAAGTATCGTATTACAGTTTTCTTAGCAAACTACGAAGAAACAAACTATGTAGAGTAAAATGTTGCTGACAATAAAGAAAATTGTTTCTTATCTAATATAAATAATCAAGTCATGCACAACAAACTGACAGATGTTGACGGCATATGCCTTCCTCATACGCTTCAGAATCGGAAATTTTGAGAAGTGGTCAAGAATGATGAGAATACAGACGTTTCCATTTGTTTATCTGGGATATGAACCTAGAAAATCGATATACAGCATTTGCCAAGGTCTTTTTTCCACAGACTGCGTTCCCATTGGTGGTCTTAGAATAGTATTGGGGGTCTTGGTTTGCTTACACACGTCACAGGTGCCTACGTATTTTCTGACATCGACTGTCATTCGCGGCCAGTACCAGTGTCTTCTTAATCGTTCCAGTGTTTTGCTTATACCTCCGTTAGAAGCTAGTGGCCGATCATGCGCTCTTGAAACAGCGTCGGAGACAAGCCATCGCGGAATCCGAAGCTTTCAAGCTTCTTCCTCCTGAATCGGATCGCCTGTTTCCCGAACAGTCCGAATATAGACGAAGCCAACCCTGACACAAAGATCTGCTAATTCATAAGAGGCTGATTTAATCTTCTGCCTCAGCTCCTGAAATATGGAGAACTAAGTTCAACCCGGACCAGGATCTTCAGGTGGTGAGAAGCTGTCACAGTGAATTCGTTACAGAGCGTCGGGGACGACGTTCAGGCTTGCTCTTCTGTGTTCGATGGTGAAGTCGAAACCTTGAAGCTTCAAACTCCACCGAGCAAGTCTACCGCAGAGGTTCTTTTGGGACATCAGCTATTTCAAGCTCGCATGATCAGTCACTATCTTTAACGGCATAAGTTCTATGAAGGGCCGGAACTTCTGTACACTTAAGATCGCTGCTAAGCATTCCAGCTCTGTGACTGTGAATTTCGCTGTGCTGAATTCAACTTTTTCGAAACGTAGGCTATCGGCATTTCGTGGCCATCGTCATCTGGTGGTAACAGCACTCCAGCAATACCTTGTTGGCTCGCATTGCACTGGATAACGAAGGGTTTGGTGAAGTTCGGGCTCACTAACATCGGAGCAGAGGTGAGTATTTGCTTCAATAATACCAGAGACGTCTGGGATTCGGGGGTCCATTGGAACTGACTGGGATTTTTGCGGTGTCTGTAATGGAGGCAGTTAGATCAGTATAGTTCGGAATAAATCTTCGATACCATCCCGCCATACCTAGTAGGCGTCGGGCTTGCCGAACAGTTTTAGGTGACGGATAGTCAACTATGGCTGAAATCTTGTCGGGGTCAGTTCATATTCCTCCTTTTCGGACAATAAAATCCAAGTACTTAACCTCTTTTATACAGAACTTACTCTTCTCAACGTTGGCCTCACTAGCTTCCTCAAACTATCCGCTACCCGGGATAGCAGAGTGGGATGGGAGTCAAAGTCTGCTGATAGTATTAGAGTATTAGACGAGAACATTTTCACGAAGATCTAATGGAATGACTTTGTCCATAAAGCGGCACATAGTTTGTGGAGCGTTGCATAAGCCGCATGGCATCAGTGTTAGCTGATAGAGAGGGTGACTAGGTACAGTAAAAGTGGTCTTCTCTCTGGAATCAGTGTCGAGTGTCATTGTCTGCCAGAAAGCGTCTTTTAGGTCCAGGCTCGAAATGTAGTTTGCCGGAGGAAGTCTGCTCAGAAGTGCGTCTATATGAGGCAGTTGACTTTCCTGGCGTCAAAACAAAGCCGAACCTTTCCAGGTTTCTTCACCAGAACAACTGAAGAGCTCCAAAGACTCTGGCTCTCCTCTATCACATGCAGCGACAGCATGCGTCTCACATTAGCATCCATCAAACTCTGCACTGCCGGTGAAATTGGATAAAACCTCTGTTTTATCGGAGTAGCATCGTTCGTACCGATCTTGTGAGTGACAAGAGGTGTTTTTCCTAAGCCCAAAGAGGCGAAGGAAGGAAAAAGCTGTTTCGTGGCATTAAGACGTTGACTTTCTTGAATCGAAAGAACATGGCAGTCAGTGTCTTAGGTAGCTAATAGGCTTGGCACTACTTCAGCAGCTATATCCAGAACATCTGGATCCAACCGAAATAGACGCCAGAAGTCTATTCCAAGGTATAGTGCTTGTGTGAGCCCAGGCACCACGTAAAAACGCACGTTGTGGGTCTTATCACGGAAAGTGATGTCCAAGTCCACACTACCATGAACATTCGTCATGGCACCGTTAGCTACCTACACTTTAGTGTGATGCCTCTTCCATTTGATGTCCGGCAGAGCTCCCTGGCCAAGGATGCTGACAGTAGCACAACTATCAAGCAACCCAGTCACAGTTTACCTAGCAACTTAACTTTGGCATGCGGTCGAATGTCATCTGGCATCGGCACTGAAATGTGGCCCAGTTTCTTTCGTTCCGACCTAATACGTCGACAATACTTACGCCAACGAACAGTGAATCGTTTCTTTCTTTTACATAGGTCTAGATCAGGGTACATAATTCCTACAAGTTCAGCTACTGAGGAGAAGATGCGGTCTCGTATTACGTCGTAGTCTTGCAGACGCGTATGGTAAGGTGTCAAAGGGTATAAAACGGGCTCACGCCCCTTCGTCATAACAGAGCTTGGTGGCCGTTTTAGTATCGAAATCGCAGGAGACTGAACCTCCCGTTCAGCAATGTCACCAGGAGAATGTGCTGTTGGCTTCAAAGGAACGTCAACAATTGAAGACTCTTCCAAGGAAGTGTCTATCCGTGTCGTCGACTCCCTCCAGGTGGAAACGGGAGCTTGAAATTATGCGGAGAGGTCTATTATGTTCTCCGATTCCATCAACGGATTATTTTCCGCTTTGGGACTATCATTTAGATTGTTGATGTCTCCAGAGTCACTGAATGATATCAACGGACTATCCAATGATTCATGGTTAAGGTCTGCTGATGGAGCGGACCTTCCTCCTTGTTCAAGGCTTGAACTTGAGTAGTCGCAGCTGTTGCTGTTCGAGATGTTGAAACTGGCCGAGAATAGATGTTGGGATTCCCGACCCGTCCCTCATTTTTCACCAAGCAGTGTCTGCAGTTTTACTTGAGGACATTTGTGCGTCCGCATTCATAGCGGAACACTTGTTGCCTTACTTGCCAGCAGTCTTGATAGTAGTGGTCTTGCTGGTCACAATTCCAACAGATTGCTGCTAGTCCATTCGAGATAGCTGACAGGTCTATCATATTATTGTCATTGCTAGGTAACATGGACACATGAGGATAAAAATGTGGTGTGTCTCCAACTTCACTCACTCGATGATGTCGATAAGGGTTCAGACCACTAGCTATCGCAATCCTCAATTGAGTAGCTTGGACGAGGTACCCCAGCTGCCCAATGCTATTTGTCGGGTGCAGACAGATCTTGTTCTGGATCTCCGGCAACAGGTTAGCCTTAACTATTTCCAGGACCTCACTATCTGGCATTAAAGTCTGCAATTGATCGCGCAACTGCACCAGATTCTGATGGTACGTCGGAAAGGATTCGCCAGGTTCTGTCTACGGGACATTTACTGCACTTGCACCTTCAAATCATCTTTGGGAACTCCCCATTCAGATAGAAGAGCGGTCTTTATATACTCCCAAGTTGGTGTGGAGTTTTATCCGAGCATTGACGCGAGCAACGTGCTTATATTTCTTAAAATGAGATCAAAGTCCCCTTCGAGCGCTGAGTAGGTGAGTGCTTCAACTCGGAAGAAAAACTCATCTACTGAATGTTTGGAACTGTCTCCACAATACGAGATGTTTCATCTGCGTGTAGGGCTTCCTGATCGCCGTGACCACGAATTTCGTAGGGGTACAGCGTTTTGATATGCCTGCGCCTGAGCAATGTTATTATTAGGCATCGATCCATGTGAACTACCTGGTCTTCGTAGGTTGCCTGCCGCGGGACCCTCGGCGTTTGCTGGTATGGGTAATTCTAATATGGATCTTTGCTGTACTCGAGGCTCAACAATAGGTGGTGATGGTCGAGTAGTGTCGACGGGAGGAATTAGTACAGCGGAAATTTGCTAAGTGAATTGACTCAAAAGGTCATCTCGCACAGTACTCATACTCTCTGTGATACCTTCTCGTATCAGATCTTGCATCTGTAGTCTGAGGCCGGCCATCAACGCTTCGGAAGCTACTAGGCCTTGATCATGGTTAGTAGGTATTGAACGGTTCATTCGAGTGCTTGGGTGCGAAAAGGTCTTTGAATGTGCATTGTATATATTCGGAGACAATGATCTACGATTTGGGGGTGGCATCATCAGTGGTGGTAAATTCAGTACAGGTACTGGCTGTCAAGGCTCTTGACTTCCGAGCACTGGGAGAGTTCTTTTAGAAACTGCACCTGTGAAGACAGTGAAAACGTATTGAGTGAGACGACACCTGCAATTCGAGCAGATAGAGTGTTCCCCTATCCACCTACGGAGACACCGCAGCATCACTCCTTCCTTCTTCCTCGGTCGACTAACTAACCTTCCAGCTGGGCAAAGCCCTGAATCTGGTCAACTAGTTAGCAAAATGCCAAACAGTCATCTCACAGACCCATGGCTCTGTCCAGCCAGTTGGACAACAAAGACATGCCTCCGTGAGAACACAAACAAAAATTATCGTGAGGCCACCTACTAATATTTTCGTAGCAGAAGGCCAGCGGGAAAGATCAACAATTAAAAAAGATTCAACAAATGCAAAAATTTAAAAACTTCCAAGACTTGAGGCTTGACCAACGTCAAACTTTAAGTCGAACTTTCGGTAATACAGCAATATCAAAACTTTAAACTTTCAAGAATACAAAACTTTACTTTCATGACGAAAATTTCAAAAACTCTAAACTTTCTCAAAACTTTAAAAACTTTAACTTTACTCTACAAAAAAAAATTAATTTAGATATCAACAACAGTTAGACTCAGGTCTGCATGTGACTTCTACTGGATATGAGACTTGAGGTCAATCAATTAGCGAATACCAGATGATCGTCTCGCAACAAGTCCCAGTCCCCCTTAAACTTTACACTTAGACCACCGAAGTCTAACTGAGGTGGCCCCACGTTCGGCGCCATTTTGTTATGGTACTATGTTGAGTGACTTGATTTTGACGTTACGTCCCAACTGCCAGCATGAGCTGACAGATCACTCGGTGAGCAGCGTTGAAGTGCAGGGCGGCACGATAGTTCGTCTCAGCTATTGGCGGAGAGTGTGCGGGTTTCCACGACTACCTGCCGCTGTCACCGGCCATATACAAAAAAATAATTTGTGCCTTCATACAAAAAGGAAGCACACACCCGGTCCAGAAGGTACCATTACACCACGTACCGTTATCTTCATAAAGGCGCAGATGATAGGCCTTCAGCTGCATTGCCCCATATCCACCCAATGCCACTGAGGGCAGCAGTCATTTTGTTCAGTGTCACTTTGCTGACCTGAAACGAGAGCAGCGGAGCAGACCTTTCCAACCCCTACATCCAGAGGGCTCAGGGAGAGTGACGGAGAAGAAAAGAAAACTCTTAGGGCAGCATTACGTTACAAAAAGTTAGCTTTATAATCAGGTGCTGGGGTAATTCATATCGAGTACCAATATCGAACTTCAACTTACTTAGCATTAACAAATGGAATTGTCTTTTAATGATAAAGGTACTGGACGCAAACCTGGCATTATCAATTAAAATTCAAAGCTCATATATTATTGGGGGTACGTTTCACTTAGCATCCTTCTTACTTAAACTCTCATGTATGGGGTAAGTATATACTTTTCATGAACCAAAAAATTTTAAAATATAATTCAAATGTCATTCGACTGGGTCACTTATTTAAGCTCTAAGGTATGAAGTAAGTACATATGTATACTTCTCATAAATCAAAATTCTTAAAATATATGTAAGTAATTAAAATGTCTAACCATAATGAACACTGTTTCTAACTCACGTAGATTTATAACTAGCCGTTACGTAGGTAAGTATGTTTAAAAAAAAAATTCCAGTGCAAATTGGCTATTGTTAAACTACGATACACTCTATCGTGAGTAAACATGACTCTCATTAACAAGTACTATGGACTTCACAACTATCCTAAATAAGCTTAGTTCAAATTCCGTGATCTTAATGAGTATATTTGTTTGGTAAAATATTCTAAAGTGGAAAAAAGTGAAAATGAGACATTTCCTAACACAAATATTGTATGGATGTAGGAGCATGTGCACAAACAGGTACTCACCAATTTTACTTGATTGTTGATCCCGAGGAGGCCTCCTAGAGTCTTGTCTGCAACTGTTTCATAGAAAATTTTTATAATTGGACACAAATTCCTAGACATCGATTGGCTGACCTAAATATAATTCCTAGTGCTACTCTTGGATTAAATATTCTTTATCCTCTTAAATGTACAATTGTACTGGAAGCCCGGGGCCTCGATTTTATCGTATCAGAACCTGGTCTTTATGCCTGTTTTTGACTAATTCGGTGTGTATCTGAGGTTTCAACTGAAATCGCGGACAGAGGGCCATACGGTGGCACTGACCTGATAAAAGTTTAAAGCTATTATTGAGAATTTCCACTTGAGATAATCATAATACCTTATCCCCTGACACCTGTTCTTCCCTGTACTCCTTTCATTTAGTTGAGATTACATCCTCAGTATTAATTTAAAGGCAATTGTCTATGGCACGAGGTTTTCTAATCAAACTTCCTCTCTACTAGGGACGAGGGCCCAATATGCCACGTGATGTTTCCTCGACCAACGTTGCTCATGTGGGTTTCCCCCTGGCTCTTCAAAAATGTGTTTCGTTTCTCGTTTTCTTTAAACGGATCTCTGGTCACAATCTTTCTTGGGGTTTCGACCTCGCGCTAGCTAAATTGTATGTACGCACAAGAGCGCAATGCTACCAGCAAACGGGAGCATGAATTCCTCGCTCACTATCAACACTGGTATCTATGTAGTGGCAAATACATGGCTTCTGCGATGCATCAACAATAGCATTCGCTGCAGCAGTCTATCTACGTGTAGGAGATAAGAATGGCAGGTCTACGACTACTTTGCTTACTGCCAAAACCAGGGTAGCTCCCATAAAGCCAACGACTATACCACGTTTGGAGCTAAATGGAGCTCTATTATTAGCAAGACTTCTTCAAGCTACAATGAAGGACATGCGCTTACATCAGGTTCCAGTTTTTGCTTGGACAGATTCTTCGATTGTCCTGCAATGGATAAAGGAACATCCCTCACGATGGAAAACGTACGTTGCAAATCATGTAGTAGAGATTCAGGACATTGTACGCTTTGAGCAATGGCGTCATGTGTCAACGAATCATAATCCTGCGACTGTGGCCTCAAGAGGAGTGCCTGCTGCAGATTTAATAAATAATCAGCTATGGTGGCACGGCCCATCATGGCTATCGGCGGAACAAGATGCATGGCCAAAATTTAAGGATATTTCAGAACAAACCAATCTAGAAGCTAAAGAACCTATTGCGATAAATCTTTTAGCAAAAGTAGATAACCAGTTCCTTCTACGATATTCATCATATACTCGCCTTGTTCGCATAGTAGCTATGATGCAGCGATTCATACACAATTGTCGGAATCCTCAGATCAAACGCTCACAGCACATCGATTCGCTCGAATGGAGCCAGGCAGAACTAACAATATTTAAACTGGTACAACAAACTGCGTTCGCAGATGAGTACAAAAGTATATTGAACAAGCATCCGTTGTCGCAAAATAGCAAGTTGATTAAATTTAATCCTTTTATGGACGACAATGGCTTGTTACGAGTGGGTGGTAGACTCGACGATGCTTCCCTTCCCTACAATAGGAAATACCCAGTCATATTACCACGTGATCATCATGTCACATTAATTTTAATCGATAAACTACATGTAGAAACTCTACATGGCGGTCCCTCATTGGTTCTTAGCACTAGTCGAAATCAATTCTGGATATTAGATGCTAGACGTTGCATTACCAGTCGATTACATAAGTGCATTACATGTTTCAAATATCGCACGACGACTAGAAGCTAGTTGATGGGAAATTTACGGACCCCGCGAGTAAATGAAACGAAACCATTTACTAAAATGGGAATTGATTATGCCGGACCTGTAACGATAAGACGCTCGAAGTTACGCAACGCCAAGTTATAAAAGGCATATTTCTGTATTTTCGTTTGTATGGCTACAAATGCTGTACATTTAGAATTGGTGTCTGATCTCACATCTGAAGCATTCCTCGCCGCATTAAAGAGGATTGTGTACTGACATATATTCAGACTGTGGCACCAACTTCATTGGTGGTAAATCTCTTCTAGAAAAGGATTTACGACAAGCCATTCATGCCTCAACACAAGAAGCAGCAAAATATTTGTCCTCAAAGCAAATCAACTGGCACTTTAACCCTCCAGCCTCTCCGCATTTCGGAGGAATCTGGGAAGCGGGAGTAAAGTCAGTAAAGTATCATCTTCGAAGAACACTACAATACTCCAAATGTACGTTTGAAGAGTATGCAACCCTATTAGCTCAGGTCGAAGCATGTTTAAACTCTAGGCCACTATGCTATGTTAGAAATGATCCAGCGTATTTATTTATCCTTACACCTGGACATTTCTTGATTGGCCAAGCACTAAATGCGATTCCAGAACCTGATTATACAAATGAACCTGTAGTATTGTCCAAAAGATGGCAGTACATTCAACAATTGAATAAACAATTTTGGGATAAGTGGTCAAAGGTCTACCTTAACCAATTGCAGAACAGACCCAAATGGTACACAAGGCAACCGAACATGCATGTTGGAGATGTTGTCCTTTTTAAAAGCGAAAACATGCCACCCACTAGCTGGGCAATGGGTATAATAGAGCAAATACATCCAGGTGCCGATGAGCTAGTGCGGGTAGTACGAGTCAAAACGCGAAATGGTAGTTTCTTACGACCAATCGCTAAAATTAGTCCTCTACCACTAGCATAAGACTAACTGCCTGTTATTAGTGTCGTCATGTGTCTGTCCAAAAGTGTCACATTGTTGGCTGAGGGTCATCATCATTTTGATACACCATACTAACAAGCTACTATTTCAGATGTCATCCACATATGAGCAGGAGGATATGCTATACATTTTAGAGGATATCCAGTTTAGCCCACCAGGAAGTCCAGAACGCAGGATGCTTCGTGACCCAGGGTGCGATGTCTTCGGCATGCCTCGACCAGAATTGTCTAACGAATTGATACCACGGGACAGAAGAGAACCATCACCGAGCCGAGCATCAACAAGCCGAGCATCAACGAGCAGAGCATCAACAAGCCAAGCAACGACGAGTCAAGCGACCAGGGTGACAACTCGACCGTTTGAGGGTCCCACTCCCTACACGGATCCACATCCACAACAAACAGCAGTAGTCAATGGCAGCCGCATTACTGCTTTGACAAAGCTTCTGCTGACTACAACCATCAAGGAATTCGAAATGAGAGCAAATAACAGCTTTCAAAGATTCCTAACTCGAGAACGCGAATATATATATTTGCCTCGATACATTTTGCAGCGCATTGACGTCAGGGCAATACAACAGCGAAGAAATCGGGAAAAGGTTATTAACCTACCCGACAAATACCAGGTTCGACTACGAGTGTTAAAGAATGGGACAATGATCTTTCATCATTATCACAAAAGGGGTATACGTCAACTAAAGCAATCGTTGGTTGCACAAACTGTTCAACGGGGGGGGGGGGGGGGGGGGAGTATGTTGAACACTTCTAAAAAATAAAAAGAAAACAATTAAAATACAATATATAAAGTATTTAATACTTCCCTAGAATTCCAAGATCCTGTGCCCAGTCATCACTTGCCTCCTGTATCTTCAAGAAGTATCTGAAATGAAAAAAATATATATATATTAGTTTAATAGAACCAATTGGAGTAACTATTATGCAGTACAATAAAAAATTTAAGTACATACATGCAAAACTGCCAAGAAACCAATTGCTTGGCAGTACAACAACAATTGCATGCAAATGTAAATATTGCCAATACTTGCAAAATTCATATTCTCTGCATAATAAACATTTGCAAATTATGCAAATATGTTTACATATGCAAATTACATGAATTTGCATTAGGCACAAAGCGTATAATTAACAAAAATCAACAATTTACCTCATTGTTGACATGTCACAAATCAGTTTCCAGCATAAATAATTTATAAGAATTTACATATTTCCTACAAATTATTTGTGCCGGAACTGACACATAATTAAAACTAAACACTTAAATAGTGATAAAAGACACTTACCTGGACAATTAATCCACAATTTGCCGTGAAAAACACGAAAAACAACACGACACTTTCGAATTAAAACACCGCGATCGCGACTGTCAACTTGACACGGTGAAAAGCTGATTATACGAAGTTGGCTACGCGCTACCTGTTGGTAATGCTTAAAAACCGCGAAAGTTACCAGGTAAATAAATATTCGCGAAAAAAGGTAAAATTAATTCCCATAATAAGTAGGAAAGAGAAAGATGCGAAAACGAGATGCAAGAAAAATGAGAAATATTTGCGTTCCACAGTGGAAATTGTCATAATATGGCAGGGAGCCGCCATTTTGATAAATTTCAGAAAAATAAAAATATTTAATAAAATAAATTACGAAAATTCATGAATAATTTTAAATAAATTAGTTGAAGGAAATTGGCACATTTTGACATAAGTATACAAGTCAAGCAAAGTCGAAAAATATGCTTAATTTGTATTTTTCGTGTGAAACGTATGTCAAAATGGCCGCTCAGAGCCTATAAAAAGGGGGCAATTCCTAAGATCGTTCTCAGTTTTTTGACAGCGATCACAAGTGTAGTATCAAGCAAGTTTTTCTCAGCAGATAATATTTTTTTAGTTTTCAGCAATAAGCATAAAATACAACGTGCCATTAAAGGTACAATATTTTTACATGCTTAAAGGTTGTGTGCAGTGGGTGTTGGCAGAGGATAGGAAGTTTTGAGTTTTGTTCTACAGATAGGTATTGTGTCAATTCATTTAGTAAATAAGTTTCTTGCATAAAAATTAAATACATGCCAGCTTTCGGCATTTTAATGATACATGCAACGAAACAAATTAGTTAAGCAATTAAGTTAAAATAAGCGCAAAGTGAATTAAAATAAGTGTATAACGCGTAAAACTAGAAAAGGCTACAAATTGCATTTAGTTAAATATATGCCAAAATACGGCATAATAACTACATATGCAATCGAACAATTAATAAACAGAATTAAATTAGTGAAAGAATTAAATTGTAGTGAATTTATAAATTGAAGTGTTTCACATTAGAATTATTCAATAAATACAGCATTAAACATATGCACACATATCTTTTTTTCATACCGCTACACTGTCCACCTAAATGCCGTAATATAGCTGTAGTTATCGATTGCAGCTACATTACAAAACAATCATTTTGTAATCCTCACTGTTTAAACAAACCCCAATATACATATACAAATATTACATATTACAACCTATCTAGCAAAAACTGAATCAGCTCTTCCCGGAAGCGACCTCTGCGGCAAGACTTCGTCAGCTTGTTGGCCAGAGGACTTCGAAAAAATCAATAATCACTCCCCTGCGATAGAGCTTCATAGGCCTATTGACCAAAGGAGAGATTTTGGTTGGAATTAGCGATTTTTGCTACAATTCTTTTCCTTTTGTTAATCAAATATTATATAAAAAAATTTTTTTCCTTTTTGGAAATCCCTAAATAGCTCCGATCCTATTTATGTGTTTTTTTTTTTATATACTTAATTCAATTTACCACACCTTAAATATTCTCAAAAGTTTACACAATTTTAATCCCCTCGAAACAAAACGTAACAACTGGTGACAGGCAGAACTAAAAACCATAAGACATTTTCAACAAAACAAAACTCAATTTTTTTTCCATGTTGACAAATTCCAGAATTCTTCTCATTCCTATCGCTGTGTTTTTCTCGCCTTTTACAAAATTTACTTAAACATAATTATTTACACATAACCAACTTAACAACTGCTGATTGCTGTAGAGAAATTTAATTATTTGTGTTCTACTTATCTGCCTTTTCTTTGGTCCATACAAATTTGCCACGTCTCCTATAGTTCCCCAAATTTAAACAAATCTAAACACAAAATTATTCCATAATAATAACAGACACACCTCTATCTTATAATTTCACTTTATATTTCCACCTAGTTCTCCGACTTTTACTTCACGAACCTATCATGACTGAAGAAAACAAATCATTCGACGAGCTTTGCTTGTCACAAGTCCCAAAAATGACAGAAATTAGACACATTCTGGCCGACTATCATAGAGCGAATAAACCTAAAAGGACTTTAGATTTTACTTCTGGAAAATTCCAACAGTTGGAAGAACTATGGGCTTCATTTGAAAAAATTTAAACCCTGATTCAAGATCATGAAAATTTTACTGAAACTCGATGACTATTTTAAGCAGTCATGCTATGACAAAACGGAGGACTGGTACAATCTTACAAAGGCAACTCTGTCTGATAGGTTGAAATCCATATCAGTCCACACAGAGCGCAAAAATAACCCGTTTTACGTCCCACTTCCAAAAACTTCTCAAAAAATAACTGCAGCTGAGAACCAGGATAGCTCAGACAAAGATCAATCGAATACAGTACGATTTCGATTGCAAGAAGATAGACAAAAAACATTATCCCATATTATCCAGTCTATAGATAATAATTCACTTGCAACTGCAACCCAGGCATATCTAAACCAAAAATTAAACTTGTTGCACAAATATTGGGATGATTTTGAAGAAACACACAATGAAATAATCTTGAATGTTAGCCCAAACGACAAAGACAGCGAATACTTCGCAAATGATGTTTACATAAACATGGAAACATCATTCTCAGACACTGTAATTGCGCTGCAAGATCAATTGGTCTCTCGATTCGAAAACATAACAAATACTACAAATAATTCCACAGAGCATCACCACAATGTCTCTTTCAGAGACCAGTCAAATTTTTTCCTATCTGACGCGAGGTCATTAATTCCCAACTTTAATGGAAATCCCAAAGATCTTCACAAATACCTTACAAGCTGTGATGATATATATGCGACGGCAACGACGGCGAACGAAAAACACTCCCTCCTTAGCTTAATAAGGAGTAAATTATCTGCAGAGGCATATGACGTATATAGATACAATCAAATATCAGATTGGTCTGAATTAAAATCTCTGTTAACTCAAACCTTCGAAATCAAAATCTCTAGATCCACCCTACAGTCTCAATTAAATAATTCAAGACAAGGTAGAGAGGAAAGTGTAAAAACTTTCTTCAAAGACTAAATGCAACACTATCCAAATTAAATGAGGCAACGCACACTTACACAACGGATAAGGTACTTTTAAAATCCCTTTTAAAAGACAATGAGTGTCAAACAGTGAGAGCTATAGAGGACGGATTATCCAATCCACAGCTACAGACTTTAGCAAAATTCCAGTCTGATAAATCTTTCGGTTCACTAAAATCACACATCTTGGAGCATGCATCACGCTTAGAGCAGAAACAACACGTTTCCCAAGAACAAAACAAGATAAATCAAACTCCATTTGCGCAAACAATAAATTCAAATCTTCGTTGCTTCAAATTTAATAAACTGGGGCATGCTGCATCAAGTTCCCAGTCATACAACGCACCACGCAAAATTTCAATGCAGTTCCAAAGCTAAACCCCCAATTACAACGCTCTCCAGATTTTAATAAAATTAAATATCCATCACAATCTCATTCATGTCGATATTGTCATCGGATGGGACATACAATCGAGGAATGCAGGACAAGAACTGCAAATAATTCCCGATTTAACGACAATTAAGGAAATGGGAATAATTTTCAAAAAGTAAACACAGCCCCGCAAACAAGCACGGCTGATAGACAGCCACAAAACTGGAACTGGCAGCAGCCAGTATTCCAAGAGAATCGAACTCCACCGAGATATAAAGATGCAAATATCTCAGCTAGATCACCGTCTCCAAATAGGAAGGACAGCAAAATTCCATCGGCATTCAGGCAGGGAAACTGGATGCAGCGGGGGGTCTCATTCGGCAACCCCTCGCACATACAAACTATAGCACAAGACCACAGGATTCGCGAGGTAATATCGACGAAAAACTAAACAGCAAAAAATTAATTCATATCCCAGTCCAAATTAATAAAAATTCATTAACAATTTCCTTGCCTGTCGACATCTGCTCTGCTCCAAAACTTACATTTTTAATTGATACTGGAGCAGAGATCAGCTTAATTAAACTCCATCCACTGAAACCAGACAGTATCTGCTACAGAGATGCTATCTGCAATATAAATACTTTGTTTACAGGGTCCACTTCTACAGAAGGACTCATTTATGCTAAGTTAAACTTAAATTCTGAACATAATAACTCCATCCTAGAGCACCCATTTCAAATTGTGGGAAATAACTCCATCCTCTCATACGATGGCCTGCTTGGTCATGACTTTTTATTTCGATACAATGCTAGTATCAATTACAAAAATAAATATATTTCTTTGGAAATAAACGATTCAAATGAATCTTATCCTTATGAAGAATATTACACTAATTATCCATACGTTTATTTGAAAATAGAAGACTCAGAAAGGAGGTCTCTATATAAAAGACTTTTTGTTTGAGATAACATTCTCCGATATAAATACTAATTCAAATCTATCTCCATCAATTGCTTCGAAAAGCAATACAAATCGATCGCCTGCACATGTTTCACAAGAAATGAAGCATAAAGGTAAAAGTCTATCTCCATCTATAGCCGCACAAGAGGCTGAATTAAATAAAATTCTATCTCCATCCAAAGCTTCACAAGATATGAAGCAAGAACGTAAAAGTATATCTCCATCTACAGCCGCACAAAAGGCTGCATCTAGTAAAATTCTATCTCCTTCATCAATAGATTCACAAAAAGTGAATTCCAAGATAAAATCAAAGAAGTCAAAGAATTTCAATAAAGTTTTATCTCCTTCAAATTCTATCGAGTCGGAATCATCGAAAAACTCCTTCCAAATTCCACAAAAGTTGGAATCATATCTCCTTCCTTTTAAAAATCCGAAAGAATCGGATAAATTAAAAAAAATTAAAATTCCGGCTCGATCAGAATTCATCATTGAAATTCCAACTCCTTCTATTCAAAATCAATCGGTCTGTTTCAAGAAGGAAATAAGGCCAGGTTTGTTTCTTGGAAATTCGATAGTCGAGCAAGTCAATGGTATGGTAAAAGTCCTAATCCTCAACACAAATGAGGAGGACGCCGATCTGACACCTTACGAGGTGAACCCAGTTTACCAAGACTGGGACAACTTTGTGGTCATCTCCACAGACTCTGACAAAGATCCAATTAAGGGCAGAATAATTAAACTGCCAAACCTTATATAATTGGATCACTGTAATTCAGAAGAATGTGAGAGTATCCGAAACATCTGCAGGGAATTCAACGATCTCTTCTTCATAGAAGGGGATTTCCTTTCATATACAGATGCGATTACCCACAAAATTCAGACACTCCAAGACAAACCGCCCATCTATACCAAGCCTTATAGACTTTCTGAAGCAAGCCGAATTGAAATAAACCGGCAAATACAAGAAATGCTTGAGTCAGACAACAATAGACCTTCACATAGTCCCTGGAATTCTCCACTTCTCCTGCTTCCTAAAAAAACAGATGAAAATGGAAACAAGAGTGGCGAGTAGTGGTAGACTTTCGTCGTATTAACGACATTACTATTGGCGATGCGTACCCACTGCCTAATATCACTGATATATTAGACCAGTTGGGGAAGTCGAAATATTTTACCACACTCGACTTAGCCAGTGGATTCCACAAGATAAAAATGGACTCGAAGGACAGGGAGAAAACTGCCTTTAGCACACCCTATGGACACTACGAATACAATCGTATGCCATTTGGTTTAAAAGGAGCCCCTGCTACTTTTCAACGAGCCATGAATAATGTCTTATCTAGCCTTCAAGGCATCTATTGCTTCGTATACATGGACGATATTGTAGTCCATGGATACAATCTCAAAGATCACAATTCCAGCCTCACAGCAGTATTTAGCCGTCTCCGCAACTTCAGTTTGAAACTCCAACCCGACAAGTGCCATTTCCTAAGGAAAGAAATTATGTATTTAGGGCACATAATTACAGAAAATGGAGTCAAACCAGACCCAGCAAAAATCAAGTCAGTTCAGTCCTATCCCAGACCCAAGAAGGAGAAAGATATTAAAGCCTCCCTTGGTTTTGTCGGCTACTATCGCCGCTTTATACCAAACTTTTCAGAAATTGCAAAACCACTTACAAATCTTTTGAAAAAAGATATCCATACGCAATAAACTTATTACAGTACCAATTCTATTATATCCCGATTTTGACAAAGAATTTTTTGTCACCTCCGATGCCAGTGGCTACGCTATCTGAGCTGTTCTTTCTCAAGTTGAGTTCTCAATGGTGCAGAGACTCGTTACTCAACAATAGAGAAAGAGCTCTTAGCTATCGTTTTCGCAGTTGAGCAATTCAGACCATACGTTTATGGTAGAGAGTTCACAATTGTAACTGACCATAAACCATTAGTATGGCTCATGAATCTGAAAGGTCACTCCCCAAGACTGATGAGATGGAGAATACGTCTTGAGGAATGTGACTACAAGATAGTCCATAAATCAGGTAAGCTCAACACAAATGTAGACGCTCTCAGAAGAGCTATTCCAGATGGTAGCGAATATTTCACAAAACCCACCACCTGCGTAAATGTGGTAACAAGGAATCAAGCTAGAGTTCAGGCAAATCTGAACATTCCCGACACGAGTATTATTACTCCAAACCCAGCTCCATCGTCATCAAACAATTCCTCAGTCATAATAACTGAGACTAATTTTCCTCTTTACTGACTAAAAATGCGAATCCTAAATTCTTCATTTTGCCAATGCAAGATACAGAACTTGAAAGAGTGTGGGCTTCGAAACTAAAACTTTCAGTAAATCTCCACTTTTAAAAACTGAGCTGAACTTCTTCACAAAAAAGGACTCCAAAATAATCATATCAAAAATTAATTTACCTTGTCGATCGCAAAGAGATGATCAGACCTCGAAAAGATTTTAACTGAAATCTGCTCATACACAGCAAATCAGTTAAAGCAAATAAACATCTCCATCCCTATATTAGATGCACAAAATCTTCTAATAACTAAAAACGCTTTTACCCGGATCTTCGCTAATACATAATTAAACATTCAACTTCATCAGGATTCAATAAAATATTTATACGACATTAATGACATCGAACAAGTTTAAAAGATTTTTTAAGGAAATGTAAACTTTGTCACGTGAACAAAGTATCCAGGAACCCAAAAATTCCTATGGAAATCTCGAGCATTAGCTCCAAACCTTTCGAAAGAGTGTACCTAGATGTTGTAGGACCTCTCCCAATTTCTCATTCTGGAAACAAATATCTCCTTACATTCCAAGACGACCTCTCAAAATTTTCTGAGGCTATTCCCATAGTCGACACCGAGTCTAAGACATTAGCGGAAGCCTTCACGACAACAATAGTTTGTCGACATGGTATTCCAGAAAGTATCCTCACAGATCAAGGTTCTAACCTCATAAGTGGCATCTTCGCCGAGGTATCTAAATTACTAAGAATAAAACGCCTTAAAACTACTCGATATCACCCTCAAACGAATGGTGCATTGGACAGAAGCCACAGAACCTTAGCGGAATATCTCCGATCTTATATAACAAAAGATCCACAAGACTGGGATACATGGATTCCTTATGCCTTGTTTGTATACAATACAACCCCTCATTCGAGTACTAATTATATTCCTCGCGAACTCCTATACGGATTCCCAGCCGAAATCCCGAACAAATTGAAATCTTCTCCAACCGTTTGCTATAATTACGACAATTATGCAAACGAGTTAAAAGCGCGTCTACAGCATAGCTTCAAAAAATAGCTAAAGACATAGCTATGGCAAACAAAGAAAGATCAAAATTGCAATACGATAAGAACTCCGTCCAAAAATCTTTTATGGTAGGCGATAAAGTCCTACTTAAGAGCAAAGTCAGAGATAATAAGTTCTCACCGTTATGGTCAGGTCCGTATGAGATAATGGAGATTAATTCCCCCGAAAATTCCACTATTAAAATCAATAATAAAAACAAAAGAGTCCATAACAATGACCTAAAACTTTTCTCAGAATAAAAACTTCATCATCTTCAAATATCATTCAGAGATTTAACACAGTGTCATCTTCCAGGTTTCCAAAATGATGCATATAGCATTCATTCTAATTTTCATCCCCTTAACCTACGTCTCAGGAATAGAGGTAAAGCAGCTAAATGCTACTGCAGGCATTTAATTCGAAGAGATTGGCAGAGCCAACCTCTACATTAACGAATGGAAAAGCGTTACCTATTACGACCTAGCGAATTTTAAATCAGAATTCAACAACATCCAGTTCATCGCCCAACAAATTACAGCGACGTGCCGCAAACTGGACGAACACTCAGCCATGAGCCACACTTGAAACGGTACGTTGTTACAAATAAATTTTATTATAGCAAACATAGAGTATAGGAATATGTTACTTGTGACCCAAAATAGAAAACAAAGAGCACTTTTCAATGCTATAGGCTCAATCTCTAAAGCTCTTTTCGGCACATTAGACGAAGATGGTGCCAAGATTTATGACGAGCAAATCCGTAACCTCACCCTTAACCAAAACTCCCTCCTATCACTTATGAAAAGCCAAACTGCGATAGTCGAAGCAACCGCAAATATTTTCAACAAAACTAAAGTCGCAATTGAGAAGGAATTCCTGTATATGCACAAAAAACTAATAGCAGTACAAATGGAAAACAGAACATTGGACAATAAAATATCCATTGAGCTGGAATCACTTATTTCCCTGGTTTCGTTAATGGCATTCAGATACCAAAATACCCAGTCGGAATTAATAGATCTTTTAACAGATTCCAAGCATGGAAAATTCCATCCTATATTAATATCACCGAAAAATATTGAAGATCTTTTATCAAAAATTATGCAAGAATTACCAAACTCACTGATGCTCCCTATAAATTCCAGAGACAATATATTTTCACAAATCTACAAATTAAGAACGATATCCGCAAATATTTTCAATAATAAAATAATTATTGAACTCCGAATTCCACTTCTGTTCAAGGAACCATACCAAATGTTCAAAGCAATTCCGTTACCGACACTCCTTAACGAATCGTTCGTATATATCGAACCATCGAAGGAATACATATTAATAGACTACAATCGCGAACATTTTGTTGCATTAACGCTTCAGGATATTCAAAATTGCGCAACGTTGGATCATATGCATTTCTACTGCAAAATTTCATCCCCCATCCTAAACACAAATACAAGAACAAACCAATGTGAAGTGAATCTAGTAAAAAAGGAACTTATTGCACAAAAATGTAAAATTCTGATCTTGCGACAGGATTACTATTGGACGCAATTATCACAGCAGAACGCCTGGCTTTTCTCCCTGAAAGGATCCCTCCACATAGATATTATTTGTGAAGATTCCATTAGTTCACAAACCCTGCATGGAATAGGAACAATGCACATTAATCCCGGTTGTTATGTTCGCTGCAAGGAACTCATCCTGCACGGACATAACGTAAAAATGTCCAAATTCAATTCCCATTTTATCCCAACGATAAGCATTTCCCATATAATATGGAATATGACGACTTCTCCCATGGAAACGTTTATAGAAACAAATCCCTTAAATATTACAACAAACTCGGATCTAGAGAAACTTCCCGAATCCATTCGTTTCCAAAAATATCAAGAAGAAATTCCTCTTAATCCCATAAATAACCACCATATCCACCATTACGCACTGTCATATTTAACAGTAGCTTCTATCGTCTTTATTGTCTGTGCTTATCTGTATATTAAATACAAACCAAAAGTACGCGAATCGAAAGAAATACTTCCTGAACATAAACAGGAGAATGTGCCTACTCCGGCACCGAGAGAATCAAAATTCAAATTAACTCCTGCACCACAAAGAAAAACCATAGAAAACGTTTAACTTACAGACAATGACAAAAGGAAATGATAACCTATCGCTTCCCAATTCTTATCCTCATATACCCATCTCCATCTAAACAAAACACTACTAAACAATTAAAAAGGAAAATAATATCTCACGTTTTTTTTTTTTTGATAAATATATATGTAGTTTTTTTTTTAAGAAAAATTACTAACTACTAATGGAAAAAAACAAAGAGATCTATAAGCGTAAATAAAAGAAATAAATAAATGGGATGAATATGAGTAGCTGTAAGACTACCAAACATTTAGATCTAAATATTATTCGCTTTCTTTTATATCATCTTAGAAGCTTTAAATTAACAAATAAAACGGTATTATAAAGAGGCAAGGAAAAACTATAACAATTAAAGTAAAACAAATAATGCCAGAGAATAAATTACTTTCTAAAATGAGCATATAAAAAAAAAATTAGTATATAAAAAAAAAGAAAAAGGAATAAAGTAATCCAAAAATATACTTAAATTAATAGTAATACTTAATGATATAATTTTTTTTTCTCCTCCTAATTTTATCCTAACTATCTAATATAAATGTATTATAAAAATATCATTGTCCATTACATTATTGCTAGCGAAACGATTGTAATAAATAATTCAAAGGAAAATTATTCAATAAATAGAATTTACCAAAATTCCTATAATGTAATAATTACGCATATTTATACCCTAGATGAAATGTATAGGGGTATACTAAATGAATTGGACACCCACGCATAATATTAAAAGTTATTTTGATTTTTGCATGTCCGTCCGTCCGTCCGGCTGTCTGCCTGTCTGTCTGTCTGTGCGCACGATAACTCGAGAACGCGTTCACCTAGAAAGCTCACACGGACATTAAAAAAAAAAGTAAAATTAAGTTCGAAAATGAGACAAATCGGGCAACTCCTTCGTGGGGTTGCCACACAAAAATTTCGTTTTCCACGATATATTTGGATACTACCTGAGAACACGTCGACATAGAAAGCTGAAATTTAGTACACTGTGTTTTCATACTAATAGCAAATCAAATTTCAAAAATGGGCTAAATCGGGCAGCCCCTTCTTGGTGTTGCGATATAATAATTTTGGTTTTTTACATATACTTTTAAAACGATCACTCCTAGACATTTTTATTGTACTAAAAACTTCTTCAGAATAAGAAATCCTATAAAATTGGTTATAATCATTTTTTCTGTCCGACGAGCCGTTCTAGAAATATATGCGAGAAACCAATGCAAAAAATCAAAATTGCTCAAATGGGTGACCATACGAAATTTCATACGTGGATTCATCTAGGGTATATCATAAGAATTGGTCTTAGACCAATTCTAGCTTTTTCACTTGTTAATAATAACAATAAATAAACCTTGTCTATTAGAAATTATACTACCTATATATACTTGTCTTAGCATTTATGCCAAATAAAAAAAAAAATTATTTACAGTTAACTAGTTATATACCATTTCCTTTATATATACATGTATGTATGTATGTATGTATGTATTGGAGATATGGCCCAGCGTTACACCGATCCTGGTTTAGCGGCCAGGCCCAGCCATACCCCCCAACTAATCTAAACACATAAGGAAGAAGGTATTTGGAATAAACTGGGCGTATAACCGCATCAGCAGCTTATATCTAACTACTACTTCACACAAGACAACACATAAAATAAAATAAAATCATAACATAATTGGAAGGAACAGCTGGGAAGGAAGGATTTTACTTCATGCATTTTTTTTTTAATTTATATTATAGTATAATATATATATTATAACTGCTATACTTCTTCCGTTTCGGTATTTTCAGAGCTAGACTCATCTTGATCGTAGATTTCCTCTGCTGCCTTTTTTAGTGCAATTTTGTTTTCGGCCAGTCTCTCCCATTCCTGCTCCGACTTATCATATCGTCTAAAATCCTCACTGATCGATTTCAACCAGGTGAAAGATGGTCTTCCGACCTTCTTTCTAGGCTTTTTATAGTTTAGCGCTGCGTTCAGGATATGCCCCCTCTGTCTTCTCTTGATATGTCCCCAGTATGCTATTCTAAATACCCTTATTTTCTTTGTAATCGTCCTTCCATTTAGTATCCTATGCACTTTCTTGTATTCTGGGTTCATTTTTGCAAACTGTAGCATTTCCCTTATTATTTTCCTCTCGTACCTTCTGATTCGGCTTCTGTTGGCTTTAGTCAGTACCGCTGCTCTAAGTCCATATGTCATTATTGGAACAATTAGCGTTTTGTACATCAGAATAGCAATGCTACTTGTGACTTTGTTTAATTTGATAAATCTAATCAGCTTTTGGGCAGTGCCCGTTGCCACTCTGCATCTTTTCCTTATAGTGTCTTTTCTGCATAGTCCACTAGTTAAGTACGTTCCTAGATACTTTATAGAGTCTACTCTTTTTATGTTCATTCCTCCCAATTGTATTATAGGTGACTGGACGGTGTCTACAGATAATGGGTCTCTTATCATGATGTCTGTTTTATTTTCGTTTATCTTTAATCCCACAGATGCTAGGAGATCCGACATTTCCTCTACCACTTTTGACATTCTCTCTATGTTTGTGTCTAGGATGACTATTTCGTCTGCATATGCTAGTATCACTGGTATTTTGATGCTGTCCGTTTGAACAAGCTCCATTCCAGGAATCAATTCCGCCACTGTTTCTAACACTTCGTTTAGTATGACTGAAAATACATTCGGTGAGATAGGACATCCTTGTTTAACTCCTTTAGCTTTATTGATTTTCTCCGACCGTTGCTTGAACCATGAGATGGAAGTAGTTTCCCACATACAAGCTCTGATTATCCTGTTAATCAAGTACATGGGAATACCTCTATGCTTAAGAATGATTGCGCTTTGTCCAAGGTCCACGCTATCAAAGGCTTTTTCCAGATCAATCGCTAAGACGTAGAGTTTGTTTCCTGCATTCCACTCCTCTTCCATGATCCTTCTGACAACAAACATGTGATCGTCCGTTGACCGGTTTTTCTGGAATGCTGCCTGGTAGCTTCCTATGTCCTCTAGGTAGACGTCCATCTTGGCCAGAAGGATTTTCGCGTAGATTCTATAACCCACGTCCGCTATTGTTATTCTCCTGTAATCTGAAACCCCTTTTGGAAATGGTTTTTTCTTGATTGGAACCTGAATCGTATCCGTCCATTCCTTAGGTGGATCGTTTGTGAGCCATATTTTTGCGATTATTTTGCTAAGCGCCTTCCACCCTTCTTCCGGAAGAGCTTTAATTAGTTCGACCGAAATGTGATCAAGACCTGGTGCTATTCCATTTCTAAACTTTATCACAGTTTGTCTAATTTCCTCTGAAGTAGGAGGAGGTCCCAACGGCCAATGATCCGTTTCTTTGATTAGTGCCATCTTGATCCCCTCGCTCCTTAGAAGCTCCTGGTGCCAGGCTGACATCGGGATGTAAGCTCCTCGTTTGCTATTTTCTGTCCAATTGTATTTCTCAATGAATTTGTATGTCTTTCTTATTCTGTCTTGATAATGATAGTCGTTTAAGTTCTCGAAAAAAAGCTTGCATTCTTCTAGCTTGTGCCTGTTGATCTCCTCGTTCGATTTGTTGCGTTTCCTTCTTACCTCTTCTTCTGATCCCCTACCTTTATTCCTTCTGAAAGCCGCTTGCTTGAATTCTGCCAGTGCTTTTCTCTTTCTCGGTGTCAATGCTGGATGTTTCTTTAATGTTTTGTTGGCGGCAGCTTTAATTCCGTAAATAAGTTGCTTCCATCCAATCTCTGTTCCTTCGTCCTGCCTTCCACTTCTATTTTCTTGCTCATTCAGGTATTCTTGTACCTTCTCTTTGAATATGCGATCTGTTTCCTCGTCCTTTAGTTGTTCGATATTCCACTCCTTGATTCTTAGTGAGCACGAGTTGTCATGAATTTCTCCGGTTTTTACGTCCGCTTTGCCTTCCACTCTATGTCTTTCTCTTATCTCCCCCCAGATAATCTTGTGATCTGAGATCCCCTGATGGCCGAATGTTCCTTTAACATGATAAATTTCTAATTCCTTTCTTCCTCCCGGTCCCACCATTATATGGTCTAGCTGTGATCGCGAGTTTCCTCTTTGCCACGTTACTAGCGCGGATCGCCTCGCCCATGTAGTGACTATTGTTAAATTATGTTGATGAAAAAAGTCCAACATATTCTGACCTGCTAAATTAGTCTCCTGGTGCAGGGGGTTTTGCCCAATATTATTGTTATTATCCCTTCTAGTACCCTCGTCTTTCCCGACATGTCAATTGACGTCCCCTAACACTATAATCTTTCTTCCCAGCCCTATTTTGTTTATTATCATGTTGGTCCTGTTATACACTAACAGATGGAGTGATGTTTCAGCATTAGGAGGTATGTGAACACATATTATTACAATTTCACCTAATTTTTCTACCTCAAACACTGCATAGCATATTCTTCCCGACATCGGACTGAAATTTTTGACTTTAATTTCGCAGTTTTTCCTAATAACCATACCTACCCCATTTCTTATACCCTTATTTTTTGCTGTGACCTTGGCTCTTTTGTTACTCAGATACCAGTTATAATTTTGAGAATAACAAGTTTGTGCTGTCATGTTTGTTTCCTGGATTCCACATATATTTACACCTATATTTAATAGCTCCTGGCCTATTTTTTTCCCTTTTTCTGTTGTACGCGCCTCCTTGAATGTTCCAGGTTGCTATTTCGTAATTTCTGTCTAGAATATTTTCTTCTAGTGAAACACTTTGTGATGCTCTATTTAACCTAAATGCCGTTGAGTCCTCTCTGATTCTATCAATCTGGCTAGCTTGGATATCATGTATATTTTCTAAACTCCTGTCCTTCGTTAACACGTCGTAGTGATTGCCATTACTATATAGCAAGTGGATTTCGTTTGCATATCTCTCCCCAAACACGTGTTTGCTACCTGTCCCTGCCGTATATATTACGATTCTTCTGTTATACATTTCTGCGACAGCTAGTAGCACTTCTTCTCCACCCCACCTCCTATCAATTACCAAGTCCCTCAGAGCATCGTTGATAATTTCTTGCTTCGACCTCATCTCTTCCCCGTTTCCTACTCTGTCCCTATTTCCCTCCGTACCTGCATGTACCAAACTAGTCCAGAACCTTTCTATATGCTCCCTTATATACCTAACCACTTCTTGCCGTAATGTTCCACTTCTCTTTCTGCACTCATCCGAACTAATTTCCATGTCAAAAATTAGAGATGTTAGCGCGTAGAATAGGCAGTTACCATCCCCGACAACTTTTCTAACTGTTAGTTTTTTGTTGCCATTACCGATTATTGTCTCGTCCTCACCCTCATCCATCTTTAATCTATATAGTATACCGTGTAGCCTAGTCTAATGTCCCTGAACTTCTGTTCTAATATTTTTATTTATCCTGTTATCCTGGCTACAACTCAGTTTAGATACTTAAGTATGTAAGTATGACTAACTGTTAAAATATATGTTAAAATATATGAATATATTACTGAATACTAAACATAATATAAGAGTATAAGAATCAGAAATTGAATATGAATATGAAATAGTATGATACTCCCTTGCATTGGGCCATTTGTCCACTTGTTCCTGCTTGTCCCCTTCTTCGTTGTCCTTCCCTCATCCGCTCCTCCACACTTCACTGAACCTGAGTTTTGAGTATCACTTTTCACTTTACACTAACACTTGCACTTGCTTGCCAGTGCGCGCGAGGGACCCCTTTACACTATTATAATGCACAATACACCACACATCTGCACTCCCTGCGCTTTAATTTTTGCCTTTGCCTTTGCACTTACACTTTCACTTACGCTACGTATACACAATACACCATCAATGCACCCTAACACCCAATACACTTATAACCGATGAGAGATCTTGTGAGTGAATGAATGTGTCTTCATGTGATCTCATGCTATCCTGCACTATCACTGCCAGTATCACTCTTGCAATTCCCTTCGTTCCTGCTAAATGACGCCTGATGCCAAATCGGTGTCCTCACTTTCTTTCTTTGCCAGAAAGTCACGTTAAACACTAACAACCCTAAAAACAAAACCCAATCATTTTTGAATTAATTTACGTTAATTTACGTAAGCTTTTCTTTAGCTTTTCTCCCGCTCCGCATTCAATTTAAATCGACCACTATCACTCAAGCAGATTAAATTAAACCAGCCAGTTGCTACACTCAGCACAAGCACACACGTCTGCACTCCACCGGGTTCAAAAAGGTACTCATTTCCTTTATATATACAAGTATATGTACAAATTCTACTTCACGTCCTAGGAAAGAAAGTTTTCTTCTCAGGATAAATAAAATTTTCTTTTCCCCAGGGGGGAGGGATGTTGTAACTCAGGAACCAAATGCCCCAAATCACAACCATAAGGTGAATACATCAATATATTGCCCTATGCAATATATTGATGTATTACAAGATGACCCTGAAAATAAAAAATTATATCATTTTAAAATCTCAATCAAAATTTAAAATGCATTTAAAAATGCATTCCCATGTTATAACAAAATGCAATTTAGCATAAATTGCATTTTGTTATCAGACACACATTCCACTCACACGATATGCACACTCACCTACACACAGTGTCTTCTTACTTATTTTCCGTATGTACACTGTACATACGTACATTACTTAGTTCCTCCAATCTAATTGTATGTACGTAAAATATTAAATTAATTAAATTAATTAAATTAAATTAAAATTAATATTTCAATACGGGCGCACAAGTGCATATTGGATTACAGTTTTGCATAGATGCATATAGCTTGCATCAAAGCTTTTGTGCATTTTCTCACGTACGATTTTCAACGTCGCGTCGTGAGAAAACAATAAAATAATAAAGAGCTTTTAAAAAAAATGATCATGGTACCTGGGTGCAATTTGCCCAATCCTCTGGGCAATCGTTTTGTAATACTCGTTTTGTGGAGTACCTACGAAAAATCTTTAGAGAAAGTAAATTTGATACGAAAAGAGAAAAGTGTGATTAAAAAGTGTTTTAGAAGAAAATATTATACGAAAAATCTTTAGAGAAAGTAAATTTGATACGAAAAGAGCAAAGTGTGATTAAAAAGTATTTTAGAAGTAAATATTATACGAAAATATTTTACAGGAAAATATTATACGAAAAGTAAAAGTGTATTTTAAAATTTAAATTAATATATAAATCACGATATATTCTTATTACAAGGAGATAAATTAACCTGTACTAATTCTATTAAACATGAAATCCCTGTAGTACATACATACTACTCTCATATAAATTAACAGAAAAACCCAACATCAAGAAAACCCATGAGAAACAATAAAATC
Organism: Dioctria linearis; assembly: GCA_963930735.1. Classification (NCBI taxonomy): domain Eukaryota; kingdom Metazoa; phylum Arthropoda; class Insecta; order Diptera; family Asilidae; genus Dioctria; species Dioctria linearis. The sequence goes on from OZ005741.1 coordinate 90,681,508, forward strand.
ATTCAAACAGCAATCAATGAAAATATTTGAAATTACTTCACGCTAACAGCCGTGAAAAATATTCTAAAAAATTGCATCACTAAAATACTTCCGCCAAAGCATTCGAAATCATAAACACAACATATGTGTAAATGATGTAAGCCATTCTTACATCCAATTCATTCTTACCTTTACCTTCTTTTGCCGGCACCAATAAACAAATATTATGTAATAAAAACATTTCTCTTCATTGCATGAAGTTACGTATTCTGTGACAATGAATAGTGATTGCACATGGGTCAACATTTCTTGTGAACGATTTGCATTGCGATTGCATGATTGCTTTGACTGAAATTTTTGTCATATATGAAGTAATAAAATTGTATTTAGGTAACCTTAGAAATTATGTAGGTAAGTTAAGAAATTCAAGAATTTTTGTATACCTTATGAGTATGGTCGATTATATATAAGCAGAACATTTTTGAATAAAAATCATTCTTTCTCGAGACAGGAAAAGAAGTAGTCTTTCAATACAAATTCTTCCTGCTCATTAAGTCGGCAGTTTTGGAGATTCATTACCTGATTAACTGGGAAGTATAGTTAATCATTACATCCCTATTCTACAAGATCATTCGCCTATTAATCATAAGTTGTACAGAGAGGTACAAAAAAACATAATAAGAGACCAAGTGGAGGAAATGTTAAGAAATGACATTATAACTCCGAGCGATAGTCCATGGAATTCACCCCTCCTTGTTGTTCCCAAGAAAGAAGGAGTAAATGGGGAAAAGCAATGGCGTGTGGTTGTCGATTTCCGGAAGTTGAATTCTATTACAATAGGAGATGCATTCCCACTTCCAAGGATCGAAGATATATTCGACCAACTGGGGCACTCCTGATATTTTACTACCTCAGATCTGGCTAGTGGATATCATCAAGTCTTAGTAGAGGAAAAGGATTAATCTAAAACAGCCTTTAGTACTCCACATGGACATTTTGAATTCAAACGAATGCCGTTTGGACTTAAAAGAGCGCCAGCAACATTTCAACGCTTGATGAACCATCTCTTAACTGGGCTCCAAGGTTTTAAGTGTTTCGTGTACCTGGACGACATTGTCATATACCGAAGAAATCTTTTAGACCTCAACAATAAGCTCCGACAGGTATTAGAAAGATTGAAATCGAACAATCTAAAACTGAAAATATAAAAATGGAATTTCCTAAGAAAAGAAGTGATCTACTTAGGACATAAATGCTCGAGAAAAAGGGCTCTACCAGATCCCTCTCAAGTAAGTTGCGTAAAAGGCTTTCCAAAGCCGAAAACAGTGAGACAAGTTCTCTAAAATTGCAGAGCCACTTAATAAACTCTTGCGTAAAAATAGTTCCTTCAAATGGTCGGAGGAGTGCGAAAAGGCCTTTACAGAAATAAAAAAGGCATTAATTACTCCAGCTTTATTAATATACCCAGAGTTTGACAAACCATTTATATTAACCACAGATGCTAGTGGAGAGGCATTTGGTGCTGTTTTATCTCAGGGTGAGATTGGCCAGGACCAACCTATTGCATACGCAAGTAGGACATTGAATAAAGCGGAACGGAATTACTCCACCACGGAAAACAGCTTTTAGCAAAAGTTTGGGCAACAAGAAACTTTCGATGCTATTTATATGGACGAAAATTTACAATCTATACAGATCACAAGCCGCTTAAAGGAATCTTTAATACTAAAGGCCCGACCTCCCGACTAATCCGATGCCATCATAAGCTCTCAGAGTATAATTATAATATCGAATATAAACCGGGGAGTTACAATAAGAACGCAGATGCATTAAGCAGAATACAAAGCGATAATATTGGGCAGCCTGTGAACAATAACGTTATTAAAGGAACAAATGATAGAAAAGAAGAAGAACTCAATAATACTTCAATAATTACAAGAGCGCAAGTCCATCGTGGAATAAACTCGGAGACTAGTGAAAAAGATAAGTAACTAGATCTAGGTCTAAAGCTAATAATAATGTAATCCAAATTGAAGATATACTTCCCACAACTCCTAATATGGGAACTGTGAATAAACGAGACTCCGAAACTAATTCCATTAGTTCAACAGAGACGATAGAAGAAGAAAATGTGAAAATTTTAGGTAACCGGAATGATATCGATACCATTCTTCGTGATTACTATAATGCACTACTAGGAGGACATCTGGGAATTTATAAAACGTATAAGCGTATAAGAAAAAGCTACAAATGGAAAGGTATGTTAAGGGATATTCATAAGTTTATTAAGCAATATGTTAAATGTAGTAGGAATAAACATAGTAAAAATAACAAAAATGCCTATGGTAATTAGTTCTGTCGCCGAGAAACCCTTTGACAAAGTATATATCGATATTGTAGGCCCTTTGCCAGAAACTCAGAATGGCCATAAATACATTCTCACACTTTTGGATGACACAACTCGAATATTTGACTGCGTGCCACTGCTAAATGGAGAAGCGTCTACTGTAGCCAACGGATTCTACAAGCTGATGTTGAAATATAAGATCCCAAAAGCAGTAGTTACCGATCAGGGTACAAACTTTATTAGCCATCTATTCAAGCGGCTATGCAGGCTATTTAGAGTTAGGAAAATTCAGAAAACTGCATATCATCCTCAGGTAAACGGAGCACTGGAAAGAGTACACGGGCCTTTGATTGAATACTTAAAAAACATAGTGGATGAAAACATTACAGAGTGGGACCAATGGCTTGAAGAAGCAGTCCATGTACGTAACCGTGCAGCACATGTTGGGGGTAATCATACGCCAATGGAAGCGCTGTGGGGTTTCTATGACCCACCCCCTAATAATCTCAAAAGGAACCCCGAAGATCTATACAATTACGATGATTACGTGTACCAGAGGAAATGGAGAATGTAAGTGCTCCAACAAAAGGTTAGGGAAGAACTACTCAAGAGCAAAGTAAAGTCCAAACAATATTACGACAGGAATGTGAAAATAGTTAAATTTCATGTAGGTGACCAAGTTTTGCTAAGAAATCCCAGTAAAAAACACAAACTATCGCCAAACTGGACAGGACCGTATGAAATTAAAAGAATAGATAGCCAAGTAAACTGCACTCTACAAATTGGTCGAAAATTACGAAGAGTCCACAATAACAGACTAAAATTATTTTAGCCTAAACAAACAAACAAACACAAAAAAAAATTGATACTGATGACCGTTAACTACAATTATTATTATCTACAGATGGTGCTGCTGGTTGTTCATATTCATACTGATATCTGGAATGACCGCACAAGTGGACGTGATCAGCCCACTGGCGTGGTATTCGAACCTCTGACACCAACATACCTATATTTCCAAACTTGGACCATTTACACGCAAATTCGGATGATTCAGGAAGCCGAAGCCTTGGGATTTATCCAAAAGTGCGAGACAACAATGAAATATCTTTGCAAACAGCTAGAAACCGTTATAGTAGTAGAATCGTGTCGTGTATGGGTCGAAGAATTAACCAAGCAAGTAAGAATGATTAAAAATAGATTATGGGACATAAACTTGTATATGCAAACCAGGGAAAAGCGAGCTTCAGCTGACATAGTAGGTAGGGCCAGTAAATTTCTGTTTGGAACTATGGACGATAGGGACGCTCAGGAGATATATACCAAGTTAGATAATTTAGACAAACAAAGCTCCGAAAATGTTCATTTAATGAAAAAGCAAATAAGTAATGTAAAATCTAATTTCAATGAAGTCCGTCATGCTTTCACGAATCTAACCATAGAACAAGAAAATTTAGGGGAACGATTTAATAAACTGGTGGATAGTTTTATAAACTACACCAAAATAACGAAAACTGAAATAAGAAATGTGCACATTAAGACAGACATCAATGCAATGCTTATCTACATATTACACCAACTTCAACAAATATACCAGAGAATAACAAATGAACTCACAATAATAAATGCTTTACACCAACACACACTGCATCCCCTCATATTATCGGCAAGAGATATATCGGAAACATACACAGAGATAAGTCAGAAAGGGCTGACCAATATCCTTGTAGACTTTTAAATTATGAATCAAATAGTCCAGACTGACTCCCTACAGGTGAAAGATAAGCAATTTATTAGGATACTTCTACCACTCCCCGAAAACATTATGTATACCCTTAATAAGATCTACATACTTCCCACTTCCATTACAACAGAAACGTCGTCAATTCTTGAAATTGAATCGGATTACTTCTTAAATAACACCCAAGCTCATCAATATTTAGGAATGTCAGATAGAGCCTTCAAAGAACACTGTAAAAAATCCACCTCCACCAAGGGTGCTCTACACATCTGTTTCCAGTCACAACCCAAAAGATTAACTGTCAACAGATCAAACTGTATTGCGAACGTGTTCAATAATCCCTTATCTGAACCGGCCCTTTGTGACTTTGTGAATCATAAGGAATACCCCTAATATGCTTACAAATTCCCGAACCCCGAACGAACCAATAAGATCAACTAAATTGCCTGAAATAAAAACGGCGGATGTACCCACAAAGCTAGAACCAATCCCAACACCCAAAGAACTTCCTACCGAAAAATCGCCCAAATGTTCTGTGAATACAAACCAAATAAAGTCAATCGTATATGAGGTTTAATAACTGGATCCAAAGAAGATAACTACATGTGATGAGTATATGTATATATATATATATATGTAAACTTGAGCAAATAAACACTACTCGCGCTTCCTACAAGAACTAGGAATAGATAATTGAAGTATGTACATATATGACATAAAACTGAAACAACAAAGAAAGGTAGAAAAGTATGTTTTCCCATTATACTGTGTTAGTCACCACATTATTACGGCAAAAGTGAAAAACGAAACAAAACGGAACCTTTTCTGTCCTCTGAATAAAAAAAAAAGGAAAAATTATTAATTATACATTTTAGTTAATATATAATTATATAGTATATATGTTTATTTTATTTATATAATATGTTAAAAAGAAAAGGAATAAAAAATACAAATAATGGAAAAATTTTTACATATACATGTCTGTTTTATCTGTAATAATAAAAAAAAACATATATTATTATCTTAGAACTATACTGCTTTTCTTAACAACAGGAAATATGCATGTTCAAATTTTGTTCTTAAAGAGAAAATGTGAAAAAAAAATATCTTATTATGAAAATAATATTAGGATTTTAATTGTGTTACGTAACATTACTTAGTCTTTAATTTCTTTAATTTGAAGTATATATAGCATTATCTATCTTGACCGATTCTAACAAGTGTAGGTTCGATTCCCGTCAGGGAATAAATTAAAAATTGAGTTTACAAAAATTTATTTGTGCGCTTTCATCGTTACTGGTTAATGCCAGCTGAAAGCAAAACGTGGCTTAGTAGGCTAATTATAAATTGATATATGTTAGAGGGAAAATCATCTGTCTCGTTAGCTCAGTGGTAAGAGCAGTCGCCCGGCAAGCGGAAGGTCCCGGTTTCAAACCCCGGACGAGGCGGTTGTTTTTCCTTCTTGTATTTATGATTTAATTTAGAATCATTAAATAAAAGTTCTTAAGAATTCTTCTATTCTCTATATATAGCATTCTCACATTTATTTAAACCATTAACAAATGAGTTCAAACTTTCAGCAGATCAATTTAAACCATTAACAAATAATTTTAAACTCTTATCAAATAAATTTAAACCTTGAACAAATGATTTAAAACCCTTAGCAAATAAATTTAAACCTTGAACAAATGATTTTAAACCTTTAACACATAAATTTAAACCGTTAACGAATAAGTTTGAACTCTTAGCAAATAAATTTAAACCTTTAGCAATTTATTTAAAATATTTTTTTTTACTTTAAGTAAGCAGTTCATAATTTTTTTTTCAAATTGGGTGTATATATAATATACATGCACACATATCTTATATATTTATATCTGCAATACTTTTGGGTTTTCAGTGCAACGGTTGATCATCCACTGTCTTTGGAATAAGAAAAACCATATCCATTATATAGTTAGAACAGTCATTAGGTGTGATTTGTTGCAGGTTATCTTCGATCACTGAGAGAAGATTATGTTCTGTACTCATGTCACCTAAAACTGAACGCGCATATGCCTTCATTTTAGAAAACGATTTTTCGATAGGGTTTTACATAGGCGAGTAAGGGGGCAAAACTTTTAGTGTTAAATTCGTTTGAGATAACACATCGCGAACTTGTTGTGTTTTGTGTTTTTTTATCAAGACAGTACAGTTAGAATGTACTAGTTGAAATTTGCAGTGATGAGTTTGTCTTCCATTGAGGATACGATTTCTTCTTTTCTGGTTATTATTAGTTGAAGAAAACGTAAAACTGGTTTTATTGCTTATTTTACAACTACGAGTGAGAACAGATTAATGCATTTTGAGAAATTTTTTGCATTCAGTATTCAATGCCCATTTGATGCAGTTGCACAGCGATGAGTGAAGTAAGTACAGTAAAGATTACTTACCAGCGAGCCAAATAATAGATTATCATGGTAAAGTTTTTTAGATTTTCGGCATCTATAATAACATGAGTAGCAGTGAAGATTTTAGCGGAGGCAGCTCTGATGAATGGTGGCCATCTACGCAAGAAGAAGAGCCTGTAGGTTATGGAGCTTCAAGGGATTCTAGAGGTATGATAGGTGTAAGTCATAAACAAAAAACCTCGGAAAATTTGCAGACTGTGTCCTGGATAATAAGCCATTTAGACTTTTAAGTTGTTTAAAATTATAATATTATACATGCCTTAAGAGAAGACGAAAGTATAAAAATTGAGCTAACAAATTTTCAGCCAACACTAGCGCGCATTTTGAAGCGCGTGATGTTTCCCACGAACACCACAATGACCAACAACAAGAACAACAGCGTCGGCGGGGCTCAAGAGGGAAATATTGTCGCACGAATTTGGATGCAAAGGAGCTTTTCATAACGTATTATGAAGCGGGTGTGGCGACTGGTATATACTTCTCGCGCAGTTATGAATATTTTGTCTTCCGATTACTCTGGCACTACTCCACAACTAAATTATTCGTTAAAAAAATCATTTCGTTGTAATTGCTGTACGTACACGAAAATTAAATTTAAAAGTAGGCCAGATTTTAGAATTGTTTTTTAAAATAAAAAGAAATTTTTTATGTCAGTTTTTCTTTAGAGATAACACCAGTTGCAAGTATTTTTTAACCCATTAAAATTATATTAAAATTTATATATATAAAGCAAAAATAAAATAATTATAAAAAATAAAGAGTGTAAGAAGATATAAAAAATAAAAACCAAAGCAAAAAAACTCAACGTAACAACGTATTTTATTCAAGTTTTTCTTTAAAAAAACTAAGAACTTAATAACCAGAGGAGCCACAGCCAGTTCAGCCAAGACCCCCTTAAGGGTATGACAGTGGCAGAATCTGCCCGCAGGACTAAAATCAACATAAATACTGCTAAAAGCATCATTCGAGCTTATAAAAAAAATGGGAAAGTGCCCAAAGACCGTCGTGGTGGAAAAAACCACGAAAGTTAACAAAGGAAGTATTGGTGCATATAGAGCAATATGTTGAGAGTACTCCCGGAATGACAACTCGAGGTATCCCACAAAATTTATTCCGTCACAAAAACATTTCTTTGTCCTTAACTACCATCGGAAATGCCCTTCGTGAACTGAAAATCACGCTCAAACTAGCTTCCATTGAAAATGAGCAGATGAATTCACCGCGAACAATACAGTTGAGGCAAACATATGCGCGAGATTTCACAGAGTGGGCTTCGGAGAACAGAGATAAAATGATATTTATTGATGAGTGTGGTTTTAATCTTCATCTTAGAACATCTCAAGTCCGCTCAAGAAGGGGCACCCGTGCCCGGGTTACAGTTCCAGCAGTACGTGGTAGAAACGTCACACTTATTGCTGCGATAAGTAACCAAGGAATATTGCATTACAAGATCATTGCAAATTCCACTTGCAATTCCGATAGGTTTTCTCTATTTCTGCGGGAACTTGCTGAAAAACTGGAAACAAATCCATCGCTTAGTGACGCATTTTTAATTTTGGATAATGCGCGAATACACAAAACACAACAAGTTGGCGATGTGTTATCTCAAACGAATTTAACACTAAAATATTTGCCTCCTTACTCGCCTATGTTAAACCCTATCGAAAAATCGTTTTCTAAAATTAAGGCACATGCGCGTTCAGTTTTAGGTGACATGAGTAGAGAACATAATCTTCTCTCAGTGATCGAAGATAACCTGCAACAAATCACACCTAATGACTGTTCCAACTATATAATGGATATGGTTTTGCTTATTCCAAAGACAGTGGATGATCAACCGTTGCACTGAAAACCCAAAAGTATTGCAGATATAAATATATAAGATATGTGTGCATATATATTATATATACACCCAAAATTTGAAAAAAAAATTATGAATTGCTTACTTAAAGTGAAATAAAATATTTTAAATAAACTGCTAAAGGTTTAAATTTATTTGCTAAGAGTTCAAGCTCATTCGTTAACGGTTTAAGTTTATTTGTTAAAGGTTTAAGATCATTTGTTCAAGGTTAAAATTTATTTGTTAAGAGTTTAAAATTATTTGCTAATGGTTTAAATTTATCTGCTTAAAGTTTAAACTCATTTGTTAATGGTTTAAATAAATGTGAGAATGCTATACATACATAGGGTTCCAACTAAAGTAATCCCTTTTTATCAAACTTATGTACTTAACTTTAAGTCTTTTGTTCGTTTCTGAAAAATTGTAAAAAAAAAAGACAAAAAAAAACAAATTTATAGTTATGTAAACAAACAACTGCCCTCCACGTCATCTCGCTAACTCCTCGATTCCGACTTCAGAAAGGGGGAGGAATGTTGTGAATAGAGATCAATCAATTCTTGTTCTGAATGTAAGTAATCAATTAATCTATGTGAAACAAGAAGCATGACCTTACACAATAAATGCAATCAGGTCTTGCTTAAACGGTGGCACTTTAAAAACTTGCAGTGTCTCGCATTTCATAACAAACTCAGAATTATTGGGTTTGTTGTGAAAACGCGTCACTGCAGGTGACTACCGGGCACAGTGGTGACCTGGTTTATCAAAAAAAATAAAATAAAGAAAAACAAAGAATGCGCGGTTACATGGTGGCTGAAAATGCTCGAAGAGTTCAGTTCTTTGGATAAAAATGAAAAGAAGAGATCAAATTACGCGGTGGATTATTAAATAGACTTACAAATATGTATATAGTAAAAGTGTAATTTGTTTATATGTATATAAAATGATAACAAGATATTAAAAGTAACGAAATAAAAGTTAAATGAAGTGTTGTAATTACTGGTTTTGTGACCTACTCAACTCAGCCCAATATCCGTAAGATGATAACATTGGAATCTGTACTGGAGATCTCAACAGTTGCACAATTCTGAAATAAAAAACAACTTATTTTGTCCACTTTACTCCAAAAAGAATCCTTTATCTGATGATTTTACACAATGAAAAAGTTCTAATCTGATTATACGTTCGTTTTAATTAATGTGGAAGAATTATGTCTCACACATAACACCACGTCACGACTGACTTGTCCTTCAAGATATAATAACTGATGGGAAATTTAAATTATTATCCGTTTTTTTTTTGGTTTCTTCGATTTCGATTTCTAATTTTGTTAAGTACTATTACTTCGGAAAATTTATCGGCTGCAATTCATCGCCAGCAATTTATCACCGCGTCAGTGTATTACTTGAACAATTTATAGCCTAGAAATAATCGCTAGCACATTCTATTCGGTGATATAAAATGGAAGTCTATGCCTCTTGTACTGCAACTGGTAGAAATTCTTTCTTTTGACTTATCTGAATAGATGATATCTTTGAGTTCCTGCAGTTACTTCTTTGTGCCCACGAAGTTCGTTGCGTTGTCGCAGTAAATATTGAGACAAATTCCAATAAAGCGTTTTAGTGCAGCGATGAAGGCATCTGTGGTTAGGTCGCTGACCACCTCAACATGGACGGGCTTTCTAGCGAAACAGCAAAATAATGCAAGTACCCTTTGTGCGGTATTTTTCTTTTTAAGTGTTATTGAATTATTATTGGTCCACAATAATCAACTCCAGAGTTGACAAATGGCCGACCTTTGGGTGCTGGAAGGTTACCCATTAATTGTATAAACATTTTCGGCTTGACCTTACACAGCGAGTGCAGTGCTGTACTACTGATCGTCGAAATGACTTACTCTTAATAGGACAAAAACATTGTCTCGTGGTATTGAGCAATGCTTGCGGACCCAAATGTAAGTTTTCTTTATGAAAGTAATTTATTAACAACATAGTTAATTGTTGAGAATATGGCAGCAGCATCGGACAGCGTGCGTCATAAGATAGCATGGACGCTTCTAGTCTTCCCCCAACACGAACGATACCTTTCTCGTCAAGGGATGGAGTTAAAGTGCTGAGTGAGCTGTTTTTGTTCGTTTCATTATATTGACGTATAAGGATGAAGTCTTTTTTTAAATTTGCTGCTTGCGTATTCTTTATTATGAAATAAGGGGCTTCGTCCAACTCTCCTGCCGTTTATGTGCCACCCTTTATTCCTTGAATGCGAAGCCTTCTGGTATTTGTCACGAATCGGAATAGAGGGGCGAAGATGCGCTGTAATTACGGAATGAATTTCGTGATCAACTTCAAAAATGGGGTTCTCTAATACCTTGTTCCTGGACTTATCATTTATTGTAGCGCCTCTGGAGAGGGCATCAGCTGAATTTTCCTTAGAACTATTAGGACAAGTATTCAGACTAGAATGATGCGAGTCGTCCCAATATTTCCTCGTGGTAACCCTTGAGTTTTTCTCATATGTATCCTTGTTGAAGCTTTTACCATATTTAGCAGCTCCTTTCCCACAATTTCCTGCTTCTTTGCTAGCAGGTCCATTCAGTCTTGAATTCAACTGTTTCACCTGAATCACGTCGTGGTCACCGATGTTCAAGAATTATTTTGTTCTCTATAAACTTGTCGATAAGTGAATGTGTTACAAATTGGCTTTTGATAAAAGTGCAGTTGCTCTTGTACTACTACACCAAGCTTGTAATGCTGAAAGGAAAGGTCGAATTATTAGGAAAAAAATGGGTTGCTATTAAAACTAACTGACTGCTATTAAAAAACAAGACTGAAACTTTATTGCTCCCCAGATTCTATTTATAATCATTTTTAATTTATCTAAGCAATAATTACTACATTCATATCTGCCAATTATTGAGAAAGTCCATACGAAGAATTGCCGTTTCGAATCAGCAGGAGCCATATTACTCATCAGTATGGTTTGGTTCTTGCCTACCGTATGCGCCAAAGTGAATAACCAAGCTGACCACATATGCACTTAAAAATATTTTGTTGTTTCGTCAATAACTAAAGAGAAATAGTTTCGTTTTAAATGGTTTATAACGCCTTCCTTACCTTTTTTACCAAGCACATCTTTAACTACGTATGATGCTTTAGTTTTTCCACAATGAGTTCTGGAAATAATCTCCGAATCGGGAAAGCATTCCTTTATAAAAGGAGCAAAAGAATCCATCAATGAAAATGTCAGATTATGAATTATGAAAAGCATAACAATGGTGGATTCTGCAATTCGAACCTTCTTTTTAAGAATGAAATCATCCGAATTTTTAATTGAGCTGTCAATGGAATGTTGGCCACTCTTTGCACAATGATTTTTTTTGTGAAAATCTGGGCGCTCATGCCTCTCAGTGTGACTCTTGCAGTTTGTTATCGTCGGCGAGAACAATTGCTCGTCGTAGAACTATCTTTCACTTGCACTTCACCTAATACTTCAGATTCAGAGTCCACAATTTTACTATTATTATATATTATTATTGCACCTGTAATTTTTTTGCATATGAGAAATACAAACAAATACTATGCATTTTCAAAAAACCTAACCTTATCTGATTTAGGGCCAAGTCTTCATCATTTGCGCTTTCCCTGTTATGTTCATTATTATGACCTTCTTCTTCTAAGGATATGTTATTTTGCTGGTGACTCAATATAGGTTTTTTCATTATAAATCTGGAAGAGCAAAGTTAAATACCTCTCCAATATGTTAATATCGACTATGAAATGGATGCGGACCACCTTAGAGATACAGTTTGTTATCGCGTTTTTAAAAGCAAAGACCTTCCTATCAATATTCTTTAAACAATCGATTTTTTTTTCAACTGGTTACGAAAGAAATCAGAACGATTGCTCTTCGTAATACCTTGCACTTCACTTAATACTCCAGATTCAGAGTGCACAATTATACTACTGTTATTGCACCTTGTAATCTCACACAATCTCGGTTTTTTAATCATAATTATAAGACTGCTTATGCTTACTACAACTTGAAAAAATTTAAATGCAAATTGCTGCAAATATGAAATACCTGTTTTGGTACTATGATAGAGTGATGGATTTCGGACGTACAGTCCAGACTGCCAGCATGAACTGACAGATCACTCGGCGACAACGTTGAAATGCAGGGCGGCACGCTAGCTTGCCTCAGCTAAGATCGGAGAGTGTGGGGTGGGTACCACAAAGTAACTGCCGTTGTCACGCTACCATGAAAAAAAATGTGTGCCTATTCCGAAGTGGAGACTAACAAAAACGAAGACCTACACACATCACTTACCCGAAGATAATCCTATGGAATAGATTACCTTATCCTTCTGCCGTCCCCGGCCGCCAATGATATCGTTGGCTTCTGGTTCGCGATGTCCCTATTGTACACCTGTTGGAGAGAGGAGAGAGACTCTTAAGAAGAACTATACGTACAAGGTCAAACAAATTTTTTCCTCAGGAAGAACTATAAGCAAAAAATTCAAACAAATTCCTTAAGCAGAACTACACGTCAAAGTTGAAATAAATTTCTTCCTTAAGAAGCACTATTCGCAAAAGCTCAAACAAATTTTATTCCTTTAAAAGAACTATTCGTAAAAGTCCAAACAAATTTTCTTCCTTAAGAAGAACTATTCGCAAAAGTTCAAACAAATTTCTTCCTTAAGAAGAACGAGAATATTAGAAAAATTTTCTTCTTACGACCGAGAATATTAGAAAAAAATTTTCTTCCTGCGAACGAGAATATTAGAAAAAAATATTCTTCCTTAAGCAGAACTATACGTAAAAGTTCAAACAAATGTTCTTCCTTCAAAAGAACTATTCGCAAAAGTTCAAACAAATTTTCTTCTTTAAAAAAAAAACTCGAATCGCGAAAACTAACATCAATTTCTCTCTCTCTCCTCCCAAGCTCTCTTCCTTCATGAAGTTCCATCACAGGTAAGTGGACATTTAGAGATCTCGATGAAAACCAAGTCTCAGACAAAACGACCCGGGGAAAGGTCCGCGATGCCAAAGGAAGAGCGCGCTACCGGAGATTCCTCAGCCAGGCAGCTAGCAGCATGCAAACTCCTGATTACTGAGGATCTCTGGAGCCCTCCCCCACCCCCCTTCAACACCTCTTCCCTTCCTCTCCTCGGTTCAGGACCTCTCCAGGTAAGTGAGGTACAGTGTGTGCGGAAGTGTAACGAAAAAAAAACTCTAAAAGGAGTTCAAGTTCCTCACGGAAAGTCTTAAGAAGGGTGGTTCAGAGGTACCAGAGACTGAGAGCGCCACCAGAGATTCTTCAGTAAGGCAGCTAGCAGTGTGCCCACTCACACAGCTATTTCCTTCCCATCCATGGACTGCTCTACATATCTGGCTCTCCGGCTAGGCAGAGCCATGCATAAAGTTGACCAAGTGGCTTCAGCCAGGGAGTAATTTCGCAGATGCATGGGTCTATCCAGCCAGATGACCAATAGAGGCAGGCCTCCGTAAGAAACTGAATCGAAAACTTGAATGAGTGAGGCCACCCGCCATTCCCATGGCTGAAGGCCAGCGGGAAAAATTCACAAAATCCGAGACTATAAGATCGCGATACTATTCATAAACTAAGAATATTTTTCAGATGTTGCTAGTTTGCCTATTGATCCATGTTGAATGAGTTGAGTTGAGTTGAGTTGAGTTGAGTTGAGTTGAGTTGGCTGATTGTATGATACAGTGATGGCCTGTATCACGTCGGAGTCACCAAAATGTTTGTATAGCAATGGAACTGTTTTGTTCCACGCTAGAGTCCAAGTTCTTGCACTTGAGGTCTTGTCGTAGTGTTGATATGGCGATTGTTGGTAATAAGCAATTAATTGTACATTTTTATTCGAGCTGGAAATGAGTTCCAGATGTAGTTTAATACTGCTAAAAATTTATTTGTGCAAAAATGCTGATATTTCCATAACGATTGAATTGAATTCATTTACAATTTATGGAATTTTTTATAACTGCCGACCATACAAAATAATTGTGAAACTTTAAATTGAAGAACTACAAGAATGGAATGGTCTGATAATAGTTTTTCCATTTGACAGTTTTTGTGATTGCACTGGTGGTACGTCAAAACATGGGATTGGCAATATTCCGAAACAGTCATCAACGTGTGAAAAGATATCATATGAAAAGTAGTGATCGTTATAAATTGTTGGTATGTTATGACAAAGAGATAAATACATTAATTTTAAATACAATTATCACTTCGCTAATGTAATTTATTTCTGTGGGTTTCCCTGCAGTTGATTTTGTAATATAATGTCCATTTTTATAACATAAATTATTTAATAAGAAATGCGTGGAACATTCGAAAGGAAAACTAAAACACTTGTTATGTTTCACAAAATAAACAATATATGACACGATTTATTTATTTAATTTAATTTAAGCTAAGCCTAACGCGCTTCGATGTACTAGATCATCATCAGAGGACTCATTAATATATATCGCTTTTGAAGCTATCAAACCAAGCACCATTACCAATACATACTAAAATGAAAAATACATACAAGTGCAAACTGAATTGAGAAAACTGTGTTAATCTAACAAAAGCGGACTTAAGAGAGGGCTCGACATTTTGAAGTCAGTCTGTTCATTTAACATAAAACTGCCTTTGTCTTTTTCTGCTCGGATTTCTTTAATTTCATATTTATCTAACAATCTCCCGGCCGGTAGACTATGCAAGAGTTTAATATTATTTACAATTTTATGCTTATTGTGCATTAAATGCTGATATACATTAGAAGCTTTGAAGTTAATGTGTTCCTTCAACCTAACTTTAAGTTTCCGTCTTGTTTTTCCAACATAAATGGCGACGCAATCGTTACAAGATATTTTGTAGACTCCACTTTTTTCCAAGTCATGAACCCCTGGCCTTAACTTATTGTTAACCAATGATGTTAAAATATTTCAAATTGTTTTTTATTTCAACGCTGAATATACGTAATAAACTAGACAAGCAATGAAGTCGAAAATATTTTAGAAAATATTACCTTGCGTTGCAAAATTGTACATATAGATAGGCCCATTTATATTTCAGTAGTTTTTAAAAATATTGGGGAAAACTCACTTTGCTAACATCTACTAATAAGAATAGACTATTAAGCCCAAATATTGAAATTATACAGAGCTACTGATTAATTTTAATCGAACGAAAGTTTTACACGATCTTTAAAACGTCTTCACACCAGAAGCGATACTTTGCAGAATTAAAACTATCACTCTACACATTAACAATTAACTGAAATAATGCATAAGTTGGATAAGCACAAGTATAAAATTTATATAAGTAAACAGAAAGCTTTTGTAGACTACCCAAGTACTTCGACAAAACCCTCGAGAATACTTCCAAGACCCTCAGAATACTTCCCAACCCATGAATCTATATGTGTGCGTGTGAGTCCGTTCTCTAAAATGTTCTATATTGATACTTTTGGAAAAATGACAACATTGATTTTATATAAGCTATAGAGCCTACTATCCATATAGGAAAATAGTCTTCTAGTAATTTCAAGCTTAGTTCTTTACCTTCCCAAAGGCTACTCTTACTATATACCTTACTAAATAGTTTTGATTGCAAAGTAACCTTAACATTGTAAGCTTACTAAGTCTCAGCTGAGTGATAATTGCATGTGTGTATGGTATGTGCAGCCGGAGCTCGAAATCTGTAGGCAGTTACGTTCGATTTCATCACCAACCGCATGCCACGACTACACAGCGACATATACAATGATTGATTACTCAGCTGAGAGTTTGAGGAATCGTAGTCATTTGGTTAAGATAAATTTGTTTAAATAATTTTGTTATGAAAGGTATAACAATTTTATTTCTGTTCGAAAGATAAGAAAACAAGCTTAAGATTATCATAACACAATTTTTCTGGGCAGAGGAGCTATTCAAATCAAACTTTTGTCAGTTTTACATAAGAACACTGCAAATATTTTAGAATTTTAGGACTCCGTTGGGGCTCTCATGTAGTGGTGAGAGAGTCTGTTTCATGGCTTGTGAATTATTCTCGATGGTTTTGATACTTTCCAAGCCATGAAACAGAAATCTATATGTGTGCGTTGGGAGTCGGTTCTTATGGAAAAGTGCTAAACGTTGACTTTATATATGCTATAGAGCCTAAACTACAATTCATTCAGGAAAATAGTCTTCCAGTAACTTACAGCTTGGTTCCTTACTTTCCCAAAGACTACACTTAATAAAATAATTTTGATTACAAAGTAACCTCATCATTTAACGCACACTAATTCTCAGCTCAGTAACAATTACATGTGTATATGTGCAGTTGGAGCTCACCAGCAAAGTTTAGGTTATCTTTGTCATCAGCCCACGTCATGCCATAACGGCACAGCGTAATATACAATAATAACTCAGCTTAGAGTTTTTGTTTGGGGAATCGTAGTCATTTGGTTCAAATAAATTTTTCTAAATAATTTTGTTAGAAAGGGTATAAACATTTTATTTCGATTCGGAACATAAGAGAGCAAGCTTAAGATTATCGGAACACCATTTTTCTATATGAATAGTAGTTTAGGTTTACATAAGAACACTGCAAATACTTTAGAACATTAGGACTCCGTTGGGGCTTTCATGTGTCAGGGAGGGAGTTTTTTTCATGGCTTGTGAAGTATTCCCGAGGGTTTTGACTTCGACCATTCAAAACTCTTCGCGCTTATCCGTTTCGTGTGTGCATTTGAACTTTCATGTATACGTTTAAACTGACTGACAGCTAAGCTAACTTTAACAAATAGTTGGTACGATCCTACAGGATTGCCAAATCGAATGTATTGCATATAAATTTGATCTTAGAAAATTGGAATTACCAAGCGTAGTTTTAAGCGTAGTCTTAAATCATCAATCTGAATTTTATGCATCTTATTCTTTTTCATTAAATCAAAATAATATTTGGTTTATATTAGTTTTTTTATACGTGGATATAATTGACGTTATAATGTTAAATATTTACTCACTTATCTTTAATTCCCTTTCGACATTTTAGGGCAGAACGTATCCGATATTTTACGAAGTATTAGATTTGTTTGGATTTACTAGAAATTTGGGAGCCAATCGATATAAAAACCATTATTAAAAGTCCGCTCAAGATATAAATAGATTATTTCAATCTCTTATTTTTATTACACTTATTTAGTAATTGATTTTTCCCAAACAAATAGGCCATGCCAGACGAGTATTCTTGATGCAGTATTGTGCCGCACTAATGCAACCGCAACAAAATATTTCTTGTTCAGAGTGTAACGGCTATAATCTTTTTCCTCCTTTGCAAAAATCTAATTTCGTGTACCTTGGGTACCAGGGGCTACTTAATCATCATTAATCAGGTCAATTTTAAATCGGACCGGGTTAAACTATTAATATAACAAATGAATTTCTTTTAATTTTTTTTTCTCAAAGGTCCAAAAGAAAAAGCAAACAAATTTTGCTTTTGCAAGTTAAAGCAATTATTTGAGTTCAAGCGGAAATTAAGCTCGAGAATAAAAACCGCGCACTAAACGTTTTTTTTTAAAGAAAAAACAAGAAATGCAATTCGAGCATTTCCGATCACAAAACAAAAGGTGCTGGTCGACTAAGGTCAGTGCACTTGACTTTCCCTCGTATCGCTTCTTTGGGGAATCAAGATATGTGATAGAGACCTCCACTTTGTGAAATAAGTCGATGGAAGAAAGAACTTCCTCCGGAGCTCATCGAGCCGTTGCATTGTGTCTGTGTTTAAGAGAAATTGTATTAAAAGTGAATAGATCATTTCTTTGAAATAAATACCGCATAAATATATAAATCGACTATACGAGAAGTTAATTTTCCTTTTCTTTGAAATTTTGTTTTGTGGGTGTAATCCTTTA